>CM053783.1:28304603-28772103 GCA_028749045.1 Cupressus sempervirens
CTCAAATTTTCCCATGTGGTAGGGGTCCCCACCTTTTGTGTTATCTGCTTCCTTTGTTGGGAGGAGTCTCCTCGTGACATCTTAGTCATCTGCTGGAAATAAAGCTCATCTTTGTCAACGGTTGTGTTTTAATCCTTCATTGGGAGATTTTTGATGTATCTAGGCTATATATTTTGAGGGGAGGATCTTCATCAATGACCAACATTTATTTTTGAGGAAATCATATTCCCCCCCCATTGTCAACCCTGCATGTTGCGAGCAGATAACATGTCATGTTATCCCTCCCCGCATCTTTTCTCCTTGGCACACCATCAATATAAACTTAAAAAATCAATAAGTAGACCTAAACATTTAGTCATTAATTTTAAAGTGTAAATTTAAGTATACTTTCTTCTCAAATTCAGTAGAAGGTCTTTGAATTATAAGTGGTGAGGAATAATATCTGAGATCGTATAATAAAATTTAGTAAGAAGTATAGAACTAATATAAGGATAAAATAATTAATTCAAGTCAACTATACCCTTTGATTTTAGAAAATGCAGAACACAGGTTAGAGCTTAGTTTATAAATATCAACCTCTGAGTAATGAAATCTTAAATTAACTTAATATGGGCCTAGGCTCTTAAAATCAAGTTTAAAATTAGTCCCAAATTAGATCTAGATTTTTATTTTTTTAAATTATAAAAAAAAATAGAAATAGATTATTTATTGAAAAAAAGTACTAACATGTAAAAACAAGGGTTCAGTGGTTTGTGGTTGCAGAGAATCAGAAAGAAATACTTCATCAACAGAGCATAAAGTATAATAGAGATTTAAGAGGATGATAACGACCTTGATCATATACACTAGTAGATTTCTAAAATACAATTCCACAGAAGATGAAAGGAAAGAATGCTCTTCCAAAATATAATTGTATTAGAGAATTAGTTATTGAATCATAGAAGAGGAGTAATTTAGCATTGAAAGGTTGTAACATGATAATCAAATTCTAAAACTAGGGAATGCCCCTTTTATTTTTGTACTTTGTAAAGGACTAAGGTCTTAGGAAAGATTGGAGGTTTTCTTCTCTGTTCTTTCCTACTAGTGCCTGTTTGAATGAAGACATTTGTAATTTTATCTTTATTAATATAGTATATAAGGCTTCGGTCTTTTACTGATAAAAAAAATACACTAACTTGTATCTAAGTTTTAGGGATACAACTCCCTTGTGTATGATATAAAAGAAATGAAAATCTGAGTGCTTTTAACCTGAAAGCAAAGGTGAGCGATGATGCATGCATAATAAATGAATTGAACTCCTATCAAAGTGAAAGAGGGTATACATGAAAACATAATTTACTTATACAAAATAGAAAAAAAATGTGAACAAGGGAAAGTAATCTTTGTAACTCTCATAATAGTTATTCAAAGGTAATACATCACACAAAATTGCAAAATGTTTGCAAGTAAGGTGTAGAACACATAGAAATAAGGGGCAGGATAATGACAATACAAAATTACTATTGTATTCATATGTAAAACAAAGATCACGATCTTTCTATTGCAAATATCAAAACAAAAAGGTGTCTTTCTTTTTATCTCCCCTTCCCCCTTCTTCATTTACAAAATTCTCATGTCTATAACATCATTTGATAGTTACAAAAAAAGAAATTGTAGGCATTCTATTGTTAAGAAAGCTAATAGTTAGATTCTATTTGCGACTACTTTCATGTCCTCTTTGTTTCCCTCTTCCTCGCCTTCTTTTGGGTTCACATGGAGCAAATTAAGGAGGTTCATCATGAAGTTTAGAGCTCTATCATCCTCTATGTCCTTTAGGATGAAATTGAATTATGTATGGTCTCTTTCTCCTTCCAGCTCATAAATATCACTTTGGTAGTCAGCGACGGTAGTTCTCAAGTCGCAAGCTATGTTGTGTAGGCTGGAAATAATGTCACATTACTCATACATATTGGTCTTCCGAAGATCTTGTTGAAGTACAGGTTGAGGGTCATCATGATTATAGTCTTTTGGCAATGGAATTCGCATCGTAGCACGAGAGAGCCTCTAAAATAATGGAGTTTGCAAGATGGTTGAAGATTACACTTATAACAAACCTAGTGATTAATGTTGTCAATGCATGGGAAATTAAGTTTCCATACTACACCACCTTATGAAAAGACATAATTTTACAATTTTTGAAAGCATGCTTCTTTTAAAAGATTATCTTTGGATCGCCTCATTTAATACAAAATATAGCCACAATGTCCTTTCCTTGGGGAGCTCATCAGAAGTAGGCGCTTACTTGCTAGGATTTCAAAGTGTAGATTGGAAGTTGTCAACTTAAGTTAACAGGTGACTAGTGACATAGTTGTTGATTGGTGAGGTTATCATAAGTATCAACTAGGTGATACTGTAGGTTGCAAAGTGAGTTTTTTGGGTGACCTGGACGAGTGAGAAGGAAAGTTTCAAAATTGAGGGGTTGTAGAAAACATGACTAGCACTAGCTCTAAATGGGGACGAGGATTGAAAGGATGAAGAAAAATTAGGGAGGAGACAGACTAACACATTATCCATAGGGAAAAAGAGTCAAAGAGGGAAAATGTAGTTGAGATAAAAAGGCAACATGCAAAAATAGGCAAAAGAAAACTAAGCAAACACAATTGTACAATATTTACAAAGTAGATAGAGGGAATGACCTTTAAGTGAATTTGTTTACTAATTGCAAGAAGAATGACCCCTTTCTCCACAAGACTTTGTGTGTATGCAAAGTTGTCTCACTAATAATATACTTTGCATCCTCCATTCTAAACTATTTAAACTATCCCTCAAGAAGTATCCTCGAATGTTGACCCTCATCTTCCTAAGTGAGGAAATGACATTTGGATATACTGAAGCGAATAAGCTCTAAAAGGGAGACATTACTCTCCCTAACCAAAATGGGAGCCTAAATCATGACGCGCATGATCAGACAAAAACTATAGGAGGTTTCTTCCCTGTCCTTTAGCCAATCTTTTTGCACTAAAAGCATATGTTTTTCTTTCATTGATCATGTGGTCAAATCATTTTTGTGAGCATGCACTAGCCCTATTATTTTTCATATGAGGGTATCCCCATAAAAAATTTTGTTCATAATCATCCTAGAGAAATTTTTGTGGTCCTTCATCTATTGTAGGGCTTGTGAGGAAAGGGGAAGGACAAGCAACAAGACTTCTCCTATGCACACAAGGAACTTCATCTACGGCTTTGGATTTATGAGACTTGGAGATTTTTAGGTATCAAATTCTTTTTCTTAGGCATTCCAAAAGAGATATGGATAGGGAATCTTCATAAGATTGAAATTTTAAATTCTTAGCTTCTACTATACTTTCTCTTAGAACATTCCAACAAGACTAGAGCACCTTATTATGAGTATGGTTGACCTCTTTAAGGAGCTGGGAAGCATCTTGGTAGAAACTTATGTAGGGACAAAAGAGGGATCCTCTAAAAGAAGAGCACCAACCAGAGAATAAAGGTGTGAGGTAAATGGGTAACATACAAGACCAAAAGAACTTTCAATAATGTAATCCCCATTTGAGTCACCAAAAAATCTGTTACTGGATGTTTTATTACCAATTTTTCAAATATGTCCTCAACTCCATAAACCCAAAAAGAAAAGCAATAAAATGTCTGCAGTCAATAGATGGGGCAAAGTACATTGACCCATCTCTAAATTTTGGAGGTACAATTCCCTCATGTATGATATACAAGGATAAGAATTTGAGTGCTTTTAACCCAAAAGTGAAGGTGAGTAGTAATGCATGCAAAAAAAAGAAAGAATTGAACTACTATCAAAGTGAAAGAAGGATATAAATCAAAACATAGATCACTTATACAAAGTGGAAACAAAGTGTGAACAGGGGAAAGTTATCTCTGTAGCTCTCCTAACTATTACTCAAAGATAACATATCACACAAAATTAAACAATGTCTACAAGTAACTCATAGAACACATAGAAATAAGGGCCCAAATAATGATAACACAAAGTATTATATTCATACGTATACCAGATATCAAAACACAAAGGTGCCTTTATTTACAAAATCTCTTTCTTTCTATCTCCCCCCCCCCCCCCCCTTCATTTATGAAATTCCCATATATATAAAACCATGCTATGATTACAAAAAAAAAAAAAAAAAAAACTATAGGCATTTTGTTGTTAACAAAGGTAACGATCATATTTCGTTTGGCGTTGCTTCCTACTTCCTTTCCTTCTTTTGGGTTTACGTGGAGTAAATTAAGGAGTTCCATCATGAAGTTCAAGGCTTTATCACCCTCTACATCTTTTAGGTTGAAACTGAATTAGGCATGGTCAAATATCACTCTGGTAATTGATGATAGTAGTTCTCAAGTCCTAAGCTACATTGTATAGGCTAGAAATAATGTCATACTACTCCTGGTCTCCCAAAGATATGGCTGAACCACAGGCTGAGGATCATCATGATTATAGTCTTCTCGTAGTAGAATTTTCATCTTAGCATGAGAGATCCTCTGAATTGATGGAGTTTTCAAGATGATTGTTTAAGAATAAGGTAGTCGAAGATACATATGACAAACCCAATTAAATCATTAATGCAATTAACACATGGGAAATTGAGTTTCTATACTATGTCACCCCGTGAAAGAACTTAATTTTACCATTTTCAAAAACATACTTCTTTTAAAATTTTGCCTCTAGATTCACCTCATTTAATGCAAAATAAAGTCATAATATCCTTTCTGTGGGGAGCTCAATGGAGGAAGGCACTTACTTACAAGGATTTCAAAGCATGGATTGGAATTTACCAACTTAGGGTAATGAGTGACTGGATGACATAGTTGTCAATTCACGGGGTTGTGAAAAGTTCAAAGTAAGGTTGTATCTTGTAAGGTTATCATAAGTATTGACTAGATGATATCGTAGGTTGCAAAGTGAGGTTGTTGTGAGACCTTATGGGTGAGAAGAAAAGGTTCAAAATCGAGGGGGTGCAGAGAACATGATTAACACTAGTACTAAATGGGGATGAAGACTAAAAGGAAAAAGAAAACCCAGGGAGGAGAAAGACCAATGCCTTATCCATAGGGAAAAAGAGTCAAAGAAGGAAAGGGCAGATGAAATAGAAAAGTAACATGAAAAAATAGTCAAAAGAAAACTAAGCAAACACAATTATACAATAATTAGAAAGTAGAGAGAAGGAGCAACCATTAAGTGAATCTATTTAATAATTGTGAGAAGAATGACCCCTTCCTCCATAGGACCTTGTGTGTCTGCAAATTTGTCTCACTTAAAATAGACTTGGCATCCTCCATTCTAAACTATTTAGTAACTCTTAGGAAGTATCCTCAAATGTTGAATCTCATCTTCCCAAGCAAGGAAACAACATTTTGATATGCTAAAGTGAATAACCTCTAAAAAGGAGACATTATTGTCCCTGAGCAAAATAGGAGCGCAAAACTTGGCAGCCATGATCAAGATGTCAAAAATATTCAGGCAAACTATAGAGGTTTGCTTCCTTGTACTCCATCCAATCTTTCTACACTAAGCCCTATTATTTTTCATACGAGGGTATCCCCAGAAGAGATTTTGTTCACAATCATCCCAAAGCAATTTTTGCATTCCTTCCTTTGGAGAGGGCTAACAAGGAAACATAAGAACAAGCAACAAGACTTCTTGTATGTACACAAGGGACTTCATCTAGGGAATTGGATTTCTGAGACTTGGATATTTTTAGGTGGTAAATTATTCTCCTCGTACATTCCAAAAGAGATATGGATTGGAAATCTTCAAAATTTTATAATTTGAATTTCTTGACCTTGATTATGCTTTCCCTTAAAGCATTCCAACAAGACTAGAGCACCTTGTCATGAGTATGGTTGACCCCTTTAAGGAGTTGGAAGGCATCTTAGTAGTAACTCATTTCGGGCTAAAAGAGGGATCTTATAAAAGAGGAGCACCAGCTAGAGAACAAGGGTGTGAGGCAAATGTGTAACATATAACATTGGAATTTTTTTTAATAATGTAGTCCCCAATTGAGTCATTGTAAAATCTGTTATCAGATGTTTTGTTACCAAAATTTCAAATATGCCCTGGACTCCATAAACCCCAAAAGGAAAGCAACAAAATGCCCACCACAAATAGATGGGGAAAAGTACACTAAACCATATCTAAATTTTACAGGGACAACTACCTCATGTATGATATACAAAGAATGAAAATATGAGTGCATTTAACCCAAAAGTGAAGGCAAGTGATGGTGCATGCAAAATAAATGAACTGAATTACTAACAGAGTGAAATAAGGGTATATATAAAAATACAAATCACTTATACAAAATGGAAACTAAGTGTGAATAGGGGGAAATAATCTTTGTAGGTCTCATAACCATTATTCAAAGATAACATATCACACATAATTGAATAATACATGCAAGTAACCTATAGAACACATATAAATAAGGGCTAAGATAATGAAAAATAAGAGATAAGACCAATGAAAAAGAATAGATCAAAATGAGAGTGTGTTAAGTGAAAAAGACTGTCAACCAATTACCTATATAATTGATGCATGAGTATCGAAGGAGTAAGAATGATCTTGCATCACCTAATAATATTGTCTAGTTTTTCGATAATGTTTATATTTTGGTAGGGTTACTATTTTCAAAAATATTTTCATTTGAGTGTGTATTGTTCTAATTGCTTCCCCCAAGGCTCATTCGGATATATATTGCTCCCAATAAAGCTTCATGGCAAGATCAAGTCTAGTTTTGAAGGTATTAAATTTTTCAGTTTTAGTAGGGTGGTACAAAAAATTTGAGCTCAACTTTGAAGGGTTTGGAGGCTCCAAAAGGGGGGTCAAATTTTGATTATCTAACATTTTTTTAATCCAAGTTTCTAAAGTGCTTCAATAGGTTTTTGGAAAGTGGTTAAAAATCCAACAGGGCCCATCACAAGATTGGCCTTTGGAAGTTGCACTACTCTGGTAGAAAAAAAAATCCCTTAAAATACTCCAACATATGCCAAAAACTATTTGGGGAATATTGTCAACATAAGGAAAAATAATATAATGATTGTTGACCTTCAGAACCTTCTAGTGCGGTTGAAACTCTCGATATAAAGAAGACAACAAGGGTTAGCAAGGACAGTTCTAATGGTGCATATGGTGGCTTTAGCTTGAAAATTATTGTAATGAAAATTTCAATGTGGTTGTAGAATTTTATATTTATGATTATTGTAATGTCATTTTAATGAGGACAATAGAAATCAAGTGTTTCTAATCTTGTTACTATTTGGTTCTTTCAATTCCATGTTTCTTTCTCTACTATGTTATGTGTGTTTGTATTGTTAAGGTAAGTAACCTTCATCAGTAATGTAGGATCAATTCAAGAAAAATAACAACTCAAAGATAATACAACACTTGACTAAAATGATATGGGGGTTATCTTGCAATCAAACATGCCAAATCTCTTAAGCATGTGAATTACATACTATTGTTGAAAAATGAAAAATCTCCTCCAAAGATTAAATAACTTCTAAACTAAGAAATAATGCAAAAGGCCAAGATCTATCATGTTGAACTGCTCCATCAATACTATTGGAAAACTGTAAAGAATTGAAGAAGAGATGTCTTTAAGAATCAAATCATCTACATGAGTACAAATATTAAACACCATCTTCCTATCTTTGTGTACAAGGTGGGATCAATAAGTCAACATGTGAAACAAGAGGAAAGAATATAAATGTTCATCTTCTGATTCCAAGCACTGAAGGCTTGTTTGAGACCATATTATGAATGAAAAATTCCACAAATTAGTGAAGAGACCTACACAAAACACTATGGTTGCTCCCTGTAAATCTCCTTGTGAAGGTCACAATATAGTGTTAGTTTATGATGACTGATCAGGGGAGTACTGTACATATCCATAATTCCTTGACACATGAATTGCATTAAGGTGTTAAAAAAACAGTTAGCACATTCATTTGCTATGAAGGATTTGGGGACAGTAAAACAAATCCTTGGCATGAAAATCTGTAGAGATAAGAAGAACAAAAAATGAACATTATCTCAAGCCGATTATATTGAGAAGGTCTTGCAACATTTTTCTATGGAGAATACTAAATTTTTCGGCACACCTTTACCTGGTCATTTGTGTGTGCAAAAAGTGTCACACTTCTATAAACAATTATTCTTGAGAGAACCCATGGAAGAGGGAGTCTCAAGAGTTGGCTTATAGCTCTCTATCTATGATGTGCAAAGGCTATGAGATGGTGGCTCTCAAATGAACCAAACTATGCAACCCTTGCAAGGTGCACCATAGAACGAGATTCAAAGAGTAGAGGCAAGAGTGCTAGTATCTAAGAATCTAGAATAAAATGCAATGCAAATGCAAGCTATTCTAAATGAAATGCAAACTAACAAAGAGAACTTAGCTAAAGCATAAATGAAATTAAGATAAAAAGTATGCCATAATGTAAGTAGAATGAGAGCTAAGCTAAAATAAAAAAATGCAAGAATGCTCCAAGTCTCCAAAATCACCAAGAAAACCTACAACATAACAATAGCATGAGAGACTAAGATTTTTTTGAATAAGGAGAGAGCCTTCCCTTTTAAATAAAAATAGATGGTAGAGATTAAGAGGAAAGATGAATGTAATCAAGGGTGGAGTTTGAAAGTGGAAATGATCCATGTGCACAAGCATCTCAACCAATCACAATTAATGGTTGACTTTTGAGAGGGTTTGAAATGTGTGGAGGAGAATTAACGTTATTTTAAAAATAGAAGATTCCTCACATAGAAAATTGTGCATTCATGTGTAGACAAAAATGCATTTTCTTTTATTTCTAAAATAGGAATAATGTTTTATGTGTGCACACTTAGGATAAGAGATGAGTGGGGAATTTTAATTAATTAAAAGGGGACATGTGCTATTAATTAAATATGAATTTGGGATAAAGTGGTCATACCATAAGTTATAATCAAATAAATAGATTTTTGAAGAGTTGATCAAAAATAACCATTAGATAAATTATGGAAAAATGCTAGAAAGGGAGCTCATAGTCCAGATGACCATTTTTGGGTGATTACAATTTGAAGTTGACTAAAGAGATGTGTCCAAAGACATAAGAAGAGGAGGATAAGATGTCTAAGGTACCTTATGCTTCAACTATAGGAAGCTTGACATATGTTATGGCATGTACAAGGTTGGATATTACACATTCAGTGGGAGTTGTTAGCAAGTATATGAGTCATCCTAGAATTGAGCATTAGAATGTAGTGAAATGGATTCTCATATGTTTGAGAGGAACATCTAGTAAGTGTTTACATTTTGGGGGATCTACTACTAACTTATAGGGCTATGTTGACTTAGATTTTGTAGGGGATACTAATACTAGGCAAAGTACTACAGGTTATGTAGTTATTGTTGATGGAGAAGTAGTGAGCTGGGTTTCTTGGTTATAGAAGGTGAATGATTTATCCACTATAGAGGCAGAGTTTGTTGCTACTACAGAGGTTGTCAAGGAGAGGATATGGCTCTAGTTTTTCTTGGAAGAATTGGGACACCCATAGAGGGATAATTATTTGTTTATAGATAACCAAAGTGTCATTCATTTTGCAAATAATTTTTCTTTGCTTCAAAGAAAAACCGCATATAGTAGCGATACCATTTCATTCACCTAGTTTTGGGTGACGGACAATTAAAACTAGACAAGATACATACTGATGAAAATCCAATAGATAAGTTTACAATGGTAGTAAAAAGGGAGAATTCAAACTCCTCATTAGCTTCAGTTGGTCTTCTCGGTTGAATAAAATAAAGGTACAACTGAGTCCAGGGTGGTTTGATCCAATAGGAGTCTCATGGAGTAGCGACATTACTATAGGATCAGTCTTCAATTGGGAGATCTTTAGTTTGTGGTGACTAATTAGGGAAGCATTTTACATACTCCATAATTCCTTGGCAGGGTTTGGGGCCAGGTTAGGCCTCGAGCAGGGGTTTGGGGGTGGCAGCCCTTGAGAAATTTTTTTTGGGGGGCTATTTTATCAACATTTTTGGGCTAACATGTTGTAACTAATTTTAACCCTAAAGCAGCAAAAGTACTAGTATAAAATGGCTTAGGATTAGGGATTTCATAATGTATGATGCGATAATTGCTTCTTATGATAGTATTGAACTATAATGGATTACAAATTGTAATTAGGTTGTAATCATTAGATAATAATAATATTGGACTTGTTGGTTAGTGGACGTAGCCCAGGGATTAAGTGAACCACGTTAAATCTTGGTGTCTTTTGTTCTCTTCTATGTGATTTATTATTTTATGATATTGGTTATATTTGCATGTAATTGATATTTCTTGTCCATGGTTAATACTAACATATAGGAAGGCACTCTTTGCATCCATCTTAACAAATTAACCATCCTTATGGAATTGCAAGTGGAATTACAATGTTGTTGGTTAACAATTTTTTTCTTCATAAACAGATCCTTTAAATTGATCTGCAACATCCTAAATGAAAGACTAACTAGAACTAATGGTTGGGTTGTGATGACTTCCTATTTATTATGGAAGGCACAACTACCTTTGCATGATGAGAAATAGTTAAAATAAAGATGAGTATGTTTTTATCTAGAAAGCAAGAAACACGGTAACATTTACCCATAACCCTGAAAGTAGATGTGGAAAGCTTATTCAAGGTGAAGTTAATGGAGATGAACCAATTAAATGTTGGTCACATACAATCATGAATAATACACAGAAAAAGAGTGATACAACAAATTTCTTTTTAGCTTACAAGTTACTTTTGAATTCAAAGTTTCGGGAATCAACACATATACATATTATATTATAGAAAAACACAAAACAAATAGTAATTACAAAAGAATGAAAGTTCATAGTACTCAAAAGATAAATTGACAATTGCAAAGATCAACAAAGTCTTCTTTATTTATTTGAATTCAAGATGTCAGTTAAAAAACTATTAAGAAGTAAAGTTCACACGCAACGTGGGGGGGAGGTGAACCAATTGTGAGCAAATATAGTTAAATCCAAACTTATAAATATGATCTCCAAAAATTAAAATAATTATGCACAACAACAATAAACCATATGCTATAATACAATGATTTGTTGACTAGGGAAACCCTTGATTTGAGAGAAAACCTTGGTGGGGATTATACCCGCAAGATAATGTACTAATATATAAGTTCCTTCTGAAAGGATATGACCCTATTAGAAGTCAAATACAATGCATTTAGTACAATAGTTCATTTCAGAGGACACATCCTTGTCGGGACCTTGAATCCTTATTAGAAGGTTCTAACCCTATTAAAGGTTGATAGGAAACAAATAGACCCACTACCTAGACGCTCTAGCAAATGTGAAATACAATACTTCTAGGATAACATATCCAATAGCATGAACTCTTTGATTTGCAAAATACTTCTAAATAGTTCCTTTGAAGTCTACTTTGATCAACCAACATCATCTATGCTCTCCTTTGATCATTCAGTATAAAAGCTTGATTCATATGTATCAAGACATACCATGTGTTTATCCAACCAAGGAAAACAACTTTTCTTTACACCCTTTATAGATAATTAATTAGGTTGGCCCATTAGAGCTTCCTCAGTATGCAACTAATTGCATAGGTCCATGCCAAGGCATACATGCCTTCATGAGTATTATTACAATCAGTTTTCCCCGTATTACTTTTTTTAATAATGAGTTAAATATTTCCTCAACACAATTGTCTACTAGTAAAATATACCATGTGCTTCATGTTGGTGACCTTTCCAAAATAGGCCAAATTCCATGCAATCATTAACACACATATACAAATAAGTCAATTATCACCTTCTAAGCTCACAATGGTCATTTCGTGTTTGCTAATTAGATACAACTAAAATGCTAACAATTATCTCTGTCATTATTTCATGTTCACTGGTATTCCACCAGTATTCTCCAAACAATTTGTAACTTGACTAGATATTCACACAAAGCATAAAAATCATAGGTATGATATCTATACTCATCCTACTACACACATTTTAGCTCAAATACATAATACTACCATCAACTAGCTTCACTGAATTGATAATCAACCTATGGTATACATAATCTATGCATGTCATGAAAATAAGATCATATGTTATCATCAACGATAAAACTAGTCATCAATACAACATCTCAACAACTCTTCCAAGTGCTAACAAATTCCTCAATTCCTAAAAATCTCCCCCTTTGGCATTGACAAAAATATATGGTGGAAAACCATCAATCCAAGAATAATGAATATAATACAATTTTATGAATATCCTTAACATATATAGTCTTCACCTGTGCATCTACCTTTTATGATCAACTCTGATACTTTCATGTATATAGCTTCTTGATGAAAATTCTTTCAATAATATTTTCCCCCATTGACATGAATGAAAAAGTTGTCAATATGTCAAATATCAAGATTTTTCACCCTTTTTGAAGTTATCTCCCCCTTTGGTAATGATCTTCGTAAAAATACCTACATTGGATCAAGCCAATTTGTAACCAAAGAAATGTCAAGTGCCAACAAATAGTGGTATGCCAAAAATCATTATATAAGAACCCTAGGATTATCTCTATGCAACACAACCACTTTAATGCAAGAGTATCTTGGGTTGCATTTCCATCTTTCTCAGTAGATATGTGCTTAGTTATTATTGTGAACCTATTTGGTGACTTAATTGTTGATTGGCTTAGTGAAGGTGTTTCTTTCTTTGTTCATTGAGTTGCTTGGGTTCTTCTTTCACTGAGTGGAATTTTTTCATTTGTTCACCGAGTGCCTCAGTGACTCTTTAATGTTGTTGTTCAGTGGTGTCTTGTTCTTCTTTCACCAAGTTGTCTATTTGGTTCTTATTTGAGAGTCAACTTGTGTAATGGTTATGATTTAATTGGATCGATCATTGGGATGCATGTAGACTATTATTTAGTTGGTGTTCT
Source organism: Cupressus sempervirens (assembly GCA_028749045.1). Lineage (NCBI taxonomy): Eukaryota > Viridiplantae > Streptophyta > Pinopsida > Cupressales > Cupressaceae > Cupressus > Cupressus sempervirens. The sequence continues at coordinate 28,317,576 of CM053783.1, forward strand.
CCATATGATGATCTATAACCTTCTGTAGGTCATTTTGGAAAGTATAAATAGAGGATATTGGTCTAGGTTTGGTAGCAAGAAGTAAGTAGAGGGAATTAGAGGAAGAGATCATAGAGCTCACAAGCTAGAGGATATTTTTTGTAGTTGGATCTTTATATTGGTTGTAACTCGAAAAGCCTCACAATCAGGCATGTACAATGAAAATTTGATTAATTAATGAAAAGCTTTTGTTTCTCCCTCCCTATTAGCATTATCTCTTTATGAATTTCTTTCGTGGTGTTAACCCAACGAAGTTGTGTGGTAATTAGACCACCCCTTGGCCCTAGTTATTATCCCTCCTTGTGTTAGGTGGTATCAAAGCTAAGGTTTCATCCTTGTGGAGATTGGATCATGTAGAACCCTAAGTAGATTTGGTTATATGGTGGTAGATTTGGGATTTGACCTATAACTTACAAAGGGTTGTGATCTTGCATGAACCTATTGTCAAAATGGTTTATGGTAGAGGAAATGTTGATAATGAGATTAAGGATATTTTGAGACAAATTGTAGCCATACTTGATGTCATTGAGACAACCCAATGTAGAAGAGTACATCTTAGTGATGATGATGGAGCACTTGGAGCACCAAACCCTAAGCCTGAATTTGAGGTGGAATCCGACAATAAAAGACTGTTAAGAGTTTTGTCTAGGGAACATTCCAAGTCTGTTATTGAAGTTACTAGCTATGATGGAAAGTTGGACACCAACACTCTGTTTGGTTAGATCTATGAGATAGAGAAGTCCTTTAAATTTGAAAGTGCCCTTGTTAATAGAAAGGTAAAGGTAGCAGTCATCAAGTTGAAGGGGCATGCTTCACTTTGGTAGGACCATTTGCAAATTGATAGATAGAGAAAGGGAATAGAAAAGATTAGGACATGGCTAAAGATGATGAATAAATTGAAGAAGAAGTTCCTCTTAGTTGATTACCAAGTAAATTTGTTGGGGAAGATGCAAAATTTGAGACAAAAAGATATGAGTGTGAAAGAGTATATGGAGGAGTTCTATAGATTAGATATTAGATCTAGACATGTTGATGATAAGGTAGAGAAAGTGGCTAGGTATTTGAATGGTTTGAGAACTACAATTCAAGATGAGATCAGTTTTGTGAAATTGTATAGTGTGGAAGAAGTGTATCAATATATCTTGAAAGCAGGGGATAACTTGACAAAGAAGAATGAACAAATACAAAGGGGTAGAGGTGGAAGATTTTAAAGAGCCAAAGGTGGATCTCATAGAGAAAACACTAGATCTGACAATATTGTACAAGATAAAGGTGAAAACAAGTGGAAAGGTGATGAGACAAGCAAGACTGAGTGGAAAGGTAGTAGTTCTTCCTAAGGAAGAGGTGGTTCTCACTGAGGTGGGTATGGAAGAGGAGGATTTCATGGAACTCATTTCAAATGCAGTGAAGAGGGACATAGAGCCTTTAAGTGTAAGAAAACTAAAGGTAGTAGCAGAAATGTTGTAGTCCAGGGAGAATCTACAAGTCCACCAAATGGACTTGAAAAGGGTGAAAATTTGATGGTAAGGATAACTTCATGTATTGAGAGAATTTTTGAAGAATCCCTCCCAAGGAGAAGCCTTTTCAAGACTAGATGCAAGATTGCAGGGATATGTTGTAAGATGATCAATGATAGTGGTAGTTTATAAAATTTGGCATCATAAGAGTTGTTTAATAAGTTGTAGTTGAAAAGGACAAGACACCCTAAATCCTATCAAGTTTCTTGGATCAAGGATGAGAACAGATTACCAGTAAGTGAACAATGCCTTGTAAAATTCAAGATTGGGAATTACTATGATGAAGTTTTGTGTGATATTATGCCCATGGGTTGTTGTCATATGTAGACCCTGACAGTATGATAGACACAAATTGCATGATAGTAGATTGACTCAATATACTATTTGAGCAAATGGAAAAAGACAAGTCTTGTTACCTTTGATAGAGGCACTTGATGAAAATCATTGTACCATAGTACAAGTTTGCATAGTTAATAGAAATCAAATCGTAAAAGATATGAGAAAAGAGAAGGTTTGTTTTATTGTGATTCCTAGTGTACAAAGTAATGCTAGTGTTTATTGAGTTCTAGCCAAAGTTGAACAGTTGCTCACTAAGTACCAGGAGATTATTTCAAAAAATGTACCCAATAGTTTACCAGAAGTAACGAGTATAAGTCATTGTATGGATTTGATTCCTGAAGCTAGTTCTCCAAACAAAGCACCATATAGATTGACACCTACTAAGAATGCGAACTTAATAGAAAAGTGTAAGAATTGTTGCAAAAAGGTTAGATAAAATAAAGTTTGAGTTCATGTGTTTTACCTGCTACACTGACACCTATGAAGAATGGTGAGTGGAGAATGTGTACATACTCAAAAACTATTAACAAGATAATTGTGAAGTATAGGTTTCCAATGCTGAGGATTGATGATATAATGGATTGTTTAAGTAGACCAAGATATTTTACACATTGATTTGAAGAGTGGGTATCATTAGATCAGGATTAGAGAAGGTGATGAGTGGAAGATTGCTTTCAAGATAAAAGAAGGTTTGTATGAATGGGTGGTTATGCTTGTTGGTTTGACTAGTACATCAAGTACTTTCATGAGGTTGATGAATGATGTCTTGAAGAAATTCTTGGGTAAGTTTGTGATTGTCTATTTGGATGATATCATGATATTCAGTAAGACCGAGGAAGACCATCTTGAGCATATTAGACAAGTGTTTTAGAGATTAAAAGTTTCGATTAATTTACAAAAAAAGTGTTCATCTATGAAGGAGAAAATTATGTATTTGGGATTTTTAATCTCAGACAATGGTTTCAAGATGGATACTAAGAATGTTAAAGCAATTATTGAGTGGCCTAAGCCTAAGAATGCAAGTGAGGTAAGATCATTTCATGGATTGGAAATTTTTTATAGAAAATTCATCAGAAACTTTAGTTTTATGTGTAATGCTATGAATGAGACAATGAGAGGAGATAAAAAGGACTTCAAGTGGATACATGGAGCTAATAAGAGTTTTGAGACTTTGAAAAAAAGGTTGTTGAATTACCTGTGTTGGCTTTGCCTAATTTCAATAAAGTCTTTCAAGAAGAATGTGATGCTAGTGGTAGTGCAATTGGAGTTGTGTTGGGTCAAAAAGGAAAACTTGTTGCTTTCTTTAGTGAGAATTTAAATGATGCAAAAAGGAAGTCTTATGTGTATGATCAAGAATTCTATGCTATCGTTCAAGCTTTGAAGAAGTGGAGACATTATTTGATTCCTAAGGATTTTGTATTGTACACTATCATAAGGATTTATAGTATTTGGGAAGTCAACATAAGTTGAATCAGAGAAATATGAAATGGATTGAGTACTTATAAAATTTCACATTTGTGATCAAGCATAAGAGTGGAGTATCTAACTAAGTTGCAGATGGATTTTGAGCAAAAGAAGGTCTTTGTTGACTGAAATGTAAGTTGAAGTTCTTGGCTTTGATGTGATGAAGGATTTGTATGAGGCTGACCTTGATTTTTTTGAGGCATGGAGAGAGTGCAAAGCACCAATATTGGATCAACCAAGTAAATTAGTTGATTATTTCATTCATAAATGTATGTTGTTCAAAGGATTTCAATTATGTATATCGATAGGATCCATGAGAGTTAATTTGACTAAGAAGAAATATAGTGGTGGATTGGATAGACATTAGGGTATTGATGAGACACTGAATTTGCTTAAGGAGAAGTCTTATTGGCCACATATGTATAAGGATTTTCATAAGTTTGTAAGGAGTTGTGGAGTTTGTCAAGTTGTAAAAGGAGTGAGCTAGAATACTAGATTGTATACACCTATTTCAATACTAGAAAAACCTTGGAATGCTATTAGTATGGATTTTGTTATTGGCTTACTGAGGACAGTAAGAGGGCATGATTTTGTATTTTTTATCATTGATAGATTTTCTAAGATGTCATATTTCATACCATGTAGGAAAAAATCTGATGCAATACATGTTGTTGACCTTCCCTTTAAAGAGATTGTTAGATTGTGTGGATTACCAAGGAATATTGTATCTGATGGAGACAATAAGTTTGTTGGTTGTTTCTAGAAGACTTTGTAGAGGAAGCTAGATACCAAGTTGAAGTTTAGTTCCACAGTTCATCCACAAATTGATGGGCAAAAAAAGGTTGTGAATAAAATCTTAGGTAATTTGTTAAGATTCTTAGTTGGGTATAAATTGAGTAATTGGGATTTTGGTATTGGCACAAGAAGAGTTTGTAAATAGTAATTTTGTGAATGAGAGTACTAGAAAAAATACCTTTTCAGATTATTACTAGAATGAAGCCTAGAGGTATATCATATTTGAAGGATATTATTTGAGAAGAGAAGATGAGTATTGAAGGTATTGAATTTGCAGAATTCATAAAGTCTTTGCATGATGAAGTAAAACATAAGTTGGAACAGAATAATCAGAGATTCAAGGAGAATATAGATGAGTCAAAGAGACATATGATTTTTGAAGTTGGTGATGAGATGATGGGTCATTTCAAGAAGGGTAGATTTCTTGTTGGCACGTATGGTAAGTTGAGGATGAAGAAGTTAGATCCTTGAAAAATCTTGAGGAAATTTGAGAGTGGTAATGCTTATAAAGTTGAGTTACTTGATGACATGGATATATCTCCTATATCCAATGTTGTTGATTTGTACAAGTATCATGAATCTAACGATAATTTGACAATGCCGAGTGATTACCCTCAGAAGCAAATTGAAGAGACAGAGTAGATTTTGGATCGAAGAGTTGGTTAGAATACAAGGGGAAATGATTACTTTGAGTATTTGGTAAAGTGGAAGGATAGTCTAGTTGAAGATGTTGTGTGGATTTCTCAATCTAAGTTGGATTCATCTCAAGTTGTGACATGCACATGATTAAGGAGGATCATTTATTTTTAACCTCGAGTGTATGATGCAAGAGCATCCTAGGTTGCATTGCTATCATGCTCGAAAGATATGTGCTCAATTATCATTATGAATTTATTTGGTGACTTTGTTATTGATTGGCTTGGTGAAGGTGTTTTTTGTCTTTGTTCACTGAGTAGCTTGGGTTCTTCTTTCACCAAGTAGACTTCACTAAGTGCCTCAATGACTCTTTTTTTATGTTGTTGGACAATATCTTGTTCTTCTTTCACCGAGTTACATGTTTGGTTCTTATTTGAGAGTTAACTTGTGTATTTAATTTTGGTCATGATTTAATTAGATTTATCATTGGGATAAGTGTAGACCATTTTTTGGTCAACCTTCTCCATATGATAATCTAGAATCTTCTATAAGTCATTTTGGCAAGTATAAATAAATTTGATCTTGGTCTAGGTTTGGTAACAAAAAGTAAGCAAAGGGAATGAAAGGAAGTGATCATAGGTATCATGAGTCGGAGGATATTTTTTGTAGTTGGATCTTTGTATTGGTTGTAACCTGAAAGGCCTCACAACTAGGCATGCATGATGAAAATTTGATGAATTAATGAAAGGTTGTTGTTTCTCCCTCTTTATTGACATTGTGTTTTTGTGAATTAATTCCCTTGTGTTAACTCAATGAAGTTGTCTGGTAATTAGGTGAGCCCTTGGCGCTAGTTATCATCCCTCTTTATGTCACACTCCCCCTAAGGAAAAGTACCAAGCATCACATCTAGGTGGATAAATATGCTTTGAACACACTGGACTGATGCAAATTTGCATTAATCACACTTCATAAGGTGGGGTCATTACTCTAGACATACCTCTATGGTACAAAGTGTCTTTAGCCAATCATTTAATGAATATATCTTCTAGGTGTTCTTTTGGGCTTGTGAGGCCTTGCTCCGACCCATCGTGGCTTAGTTGATACTTTACTATTTTGATACTCATGACTCGATATGTCAGGATATTATTTGATGCACTAAACATTATTATGCTATTTTATGATGTGTGATGCTTTACTTTCAGATATTTGACTTTGTCATTTAATGCTTTATGAACATGTACGATGATGAAGTGAATGAATGCAGAACTAACACTTTGATTTTTCTAATTTTAATGAATATAATGAGATAAACAATTGATTTGTAGAAAATGGATGTTTTAATTTACATGAATTTCTTGATACACAATTTATATATATACATGTGTTTCTTGAACTATTGATGTGTGCAATGAGTGTGCAGGAAATTTAGCCGGGAAACCCAAAAGAAAGACATAACTAAACCCCTTGTTAATTTGTGTTATCTTTGCATTGTCTTCTCTGAAGGTTGTTAATTGGTCTTAAAATTCTCCTAACTTTTGTTTGAGTTCTATTAAGTCTTTAAGGCCTAAAAATATTAAATTTAAGTGCCCTAAGGGTAAGGGTATGGGTGGGGAGTACTTTCCAACCCCTTAGCCTCTTTGTTTGACTTTTAGGGTCACTCAAAAACCCTACTTTTGGTTGATTGCGAAAATGGAGTTGTCTCCTTCATGAGTTGGTGACTCAAACTCCATCTTGAGTTACTTGAAGTCTAGTTGAGTTAAGGATCATACTTATGGGCATTTTGGAGGAGTTTTGAGGTTGTTACCCAATCTCTAGTTTTGGAGAAAGTTTGAAGATTGAAAGAAGAAAAGGAAAAGCTCTTCTCAACTTACCACTTTGCCATAACTTTTTGTGAAGGTAGGAGTTCTTCATTCTTTTGAATTGTTTTTCATGTTGTTCATGCTTGAATCATGCATAAGGCATTGTGTTGTTCTTTGTTTTGCTTGCTTGTGTGTTGGGATTGATTTGGAGGGATTTTAATTTGTTCTTGATGTTATTCTTATGCTTGTTTTGATGTTTTGTTTTGAGGAGATTTCATGGGGATTGTTTTGGCATTACTCACCCTTGGATAGGGAAGAAGTGGCCATGTATGGGGGAAGGGCTTTAGTTGGACCTCAATAGTGTAGAGTCTCCTCTCATGGTGAGAGGAGGGAAAGAGGGTAGGGTGTATGGGCCCCTACTTGTCATCCCATACCTTGTATAAAAATTTGAAATTTTGAAGAAGGGAAGGAATGAATACCCTTGATATATTAGCCCCAAAAGGGCATTTGTAGAAGAACAGAAGTTCTTGAATTTTAGCCCCGAAAGGGCTATGTTACGGTATGGCGATTGACGTCTCCTATTGAGAAAATCCACCTCCTCCCCTATTTTGGTTCATTGTTGAACCTATTATGCAAAATCGGGTTGGGAATGCATGCTTGAATTGTTCATCTTATTATGTTGTTTTACCTCTATGTTGGTTCTTATCTTTCCCATGGTTCCCTTGATGCATTGAAGACATTGGAAAAGATCTCTTGTGAAAGCCCTTGAAGAGAATTCAATTGAATTGTAATATTTGTAAAAATGTATTTTAAATGTTGATGTATTTGGCAAAGACGTCGAGTTTTCTTACTGGTTCTTTCCCGATGGAGCCTTGAACCAGGTTAAATAATAGAGGAAGGAAAAGATTGTGAAAACCTCCTTGCATTGCTCTTATGTGTTTTCAAACTATGCATATGTATGTGAGAAAATAGATTAATGGATAATGTTATTGAATTATGAATTCTCAAGTTTCAAATATGTTAAGGAAGAGTAAATTGGATTTGTTGAAGTTTTCAATTCAATGTTATATGTATTAAGAGGAAATGAACAATCCTACATTGTGAACAAAAAATTCATTCCTCTCCTTGTTAAATTATATAAGTGACAAAATCAAATTAGATTATGAAATTTTGCATCTCCTTGAATTCAAAAGAAAAAGTTCATATACCTTTGATATATGATGAATTATAAAACATAACATAAACTATAGCAAAAGAAAAAACTTAAAAAATAATAATAATAATAATATATATATATATATATCAACATTTAGAAAAAATTTGGTGTCAAAAAAAATTGTATCTCCAGGAGTAAAAAGCTCTCTGGAAAATGTATGGAAGAAAATTTTATTTCCCCCAAGTTCACAGAGAATATTCTCTAAGTTATTCCTCTTTGAATTTCAACAAAAATTATTATGAAATCTTTAAAAAGGAACATAAATTAAATAAATTTAAAATTAAAACATATAAATGTATATCTTATTATCTTCTCTCAACAACAAAACTTTTGCATATACTACCTAGGTGCAGATTTATCTACCCATTGGCAAATTAGATGGGGTGCTGACTTTTTCTTTAACCCACATAATTCCCAATGAAATATCTGCAACATGTACGTGACCCCCATGTCAGACCTTCACAGAGTTTGTGTTTGGGAAAGTTTTTAATTGGAGCAAGTTTGCAAGTTGTATGTAATTTGAACCTTACTTTGTCTCCACCCTTTTTCCCTTTATCTCTCCTTGTCTCCATCTAACTGGCATACTCCTCTCTTGGGCTGCATATTCTACGTTGGGAGTTGCGAATTTTTCCATGAGTGATTTGACATAGGGCAAGCACTTTAGTTTAAGATCTTGTGGGATGTTGACAAGGATATTAAACATCCCCACTTTATTTTCTGTCCCTTGTAGCCAACGTGCCTTTCTTGATGTGATGAGTGGAGTGGCTTAGAAATGCGCAGGGGCCTAGGGAGAGGTGTAGAGGGCCAAGTGGCTAGGGTGGTTGGGAATGTAGGGAATTTTGGTGGGAGTTAGGGGTTAAGGGGTAGGTGGTATAAGGTCTTGTTGTGTTTATAATTTTGGATAAAGTTGTGATTAGTGATGGCATTTTAATGTTAGTATTATGCTAATTGGTATGTACTCGGGAGTTAAGTAGTATCATATTTTGGTAATGTTAATAATTGTACTCTTTTAGTATTCGTTTAGGGTTGTTTAAAGTTTGTGATTAAATAGGTTTGCTTAAAAACTAGATGTTAGCAGGGATTTGGGTTAATATACATTGTTAGACAAAGTTTTAATTTGTTATATTTATGTTTTATATAGTCTTGTAATGTAATTTTGCTTTCAATATAGTAGATGTTAAGCATTTGGTTTTTAAGTTAAAAATAGTTAGTAAGGATTAATTTTGGAGCATAGTTTTAAATTAAGGGTTATTAGTATTCAATAATCTTAGCTTTAGTATTAAAGTAAAGTTTTAAAATGTAGTTAGCATGGGTTGGATAGCTATATTTGATTGATCTTTCAAAGTTCTAAATTCTCTTAATGTTATTATTCTAGTAATTGATAAGTTTTGTTTAGGATAGATTATGGATCGGGATGTAATTATCTTAGAACGAAGTCGAAGGGATTTAATTAATTACATTAAGCCTAAAGGAAATGATTAAATTTGTAATGTCATTCAAGTTATTAAGTTAATGGAAGGGACTAGTTAATCAGTTCATTATAAGATTAGTGGTATGTTGATCATAATTAAAGTGATGTTAAACAAGGTTATGTAATTAAGAGATAGATGTCATTTTAGTTAGTAGGTCATTTGATGTATCGAATAAGTTGTTGTGTTAATCTATTGTCACCTTAGGAGGTAATATTTTAAGGAACTATTAAAACAATTGTAGGATTAGGACTTTAGTTAAATGGAATTAATCATTTAATTTAATTAATTGAGTTCTAGAACATTAAGTTCACCCAAACTATCTCTTTTAGGTTATGTTTCAAACTGAGTTGTCACCTTTTTATATCGATGGCGAACTTGTATCTATCTTCAAAGTACCTATGGCTATCTGAATCTCAAACTACTCGATCAATTAGTTCCATTATAGTTGAACATCTAAATATTTTTTGATCGTATCATCTTATTGAATCATAGTTCTTTAAAAAAAAATTGTGTGTGTTTTGCCCATATATTTTTGGGCATGAAAATGCTCACATATTCTAGTATGATTTCCTTTTCTATGACTTTCTCTTTCTCAAAAAATGATACTTGCAATATGCTTAGTCTTCGAATACAAAACTAGATTATTAGACATACTAATTTTACTTATATTATCATAATACATGATAATAGGTTTACGCAATGTTATATCAATGTCCTTTAGCATCTGTTTTATCCATATTATCTAATTATAATTTCTTGTTGCTACTACATACTTTGCTTACCCATAATACCAATCTTCCTTCAAGGAAAAATGCTCCTCCACTAATGCTCTTCATGTCATATGCATTTCATACCTAATTAGCATTAGTATAGGCATACAATATAAAGTCATCAAATCTATCATACCACATACCATGTTCCAAAGTTCCCGTTAAGTATTTGAATATTCTTTTTACTATTACAAGACGTGACTCCTTAGGATCTGCTTGATATCTTGCTACCATACTAATTGTATTAGTTATTTCAAGTCTAGTATGTGTCATATACTATAGGCTACTGTTAATCTATATCTTGTTTGAATAATGCTAGGGGAGTCATCATTATTAGTAAATTTACATCCTATTAGCATAGGTGTTCCAACTAGTTTACAAATTTCCATACCAAATCTTACTAACATTTCCATAAGATACTTAGTTTGAGATATAAAGGTACCATCTTTTTTTTGAGTTATTTGCAATCCCAAAAAGTACTTCATCTCACCTATCATAGATTATTGCCTTCATTTCCTTTCTCGAATCCAAAGTTTATCAATTGCTTATCCAACCTCGCATACCAAGCTCTAAATGCTTGATTTAGTCCATAAAGAACTTTCTTCAACTTACACTCCATATCTCTTTGTTCTATCAATTAAAATCCACCATGATGCTCAATGTAAACTTCTTCTAGCTCTTCATTCAAGAAAGATGATTTGACATCCATTTTATATACTTGAAAATTTTGTTGAATGCATAAGCCAAAATAATCTTATTGCTTCCAATCTTGCTACAAAGGCACATATTTATTCAAAATATATACCTTCCTATTGAGAATAACCTTTGCATACTAGTCTTGTCTTATTTCTTACAAAATCTCCTTGCTCATTCATTTTGTTTTTGAGTGCCCACCTTGTTCCTATAACAAAATTCTTACCTTTAGGCCTAGAGACTAATCCCCATGCATGGTTCTTCTCAATCTACTAAACTTCTTTCATAACATTAACTCAAGATTCACCTTTGTATGATTCAAAAGGTTCAATTTATGGAATCAAATGAATATTGTTTATCATTCTTCCTCTTGTCATTACTCTACTACTTGTATTACCAATAATTTATTTTTTAGGATAGTTTGAAGATACATACCTTGGTGTTCTATGTTATAGTTCTCTAGGTTCATGAATTCCATCATCAATCTAAAAGAATAGTTCACATTTTGTAATATGATTATGAGCTGAATAATGATGTGTACTTTCTTTAGTTGAATTATCATCTAAGTCATACTCAAAAATTATCTCTTGTGCCTAAAATATTTCATCAATTATAATATTTGCACTTTCAGTAAATTTCTTTGACCTTGAGTTATAATATCTACAAGCCTTACGTTTAGTTGAACATCCCAAAAAATATACCATCATCACTTTTATGATTAATGTAGGAGCATCTTGGGCTTTCTTGCAACCCTACATGTTGGAGGTATCTTGGCTAAGTGTTGTGGACTTGGTCACCAAATAGTGGTGCTTGATCGCTAAAGGGTCTAGTTGTGGCCAAGGAGCTTGATTGTTGTTGGAGTTCATCACCCTTTGTGGTGCTTGACTTGCAGTGGTTTCTCAACACTTGTTATGCTCAGTAGGTGTTGGTTTCTTAGCTTGTATGGGTTGCTCGACATTCACTGCAATGCTCGACATGTGTTGGTTGCTTGGCATGCATTGAGAGCTTGAAAGTGCTTGTGCTTTTGGTTGATGCTCGGTTTGGTTTCTCTGATTCTTGGTCTGGTCTTGGTTCCTATTGGTGTTGAGTTGTCTGTAGCTAACTTGTGGCTCAACATATATTTAATGTAAGGGTTTTAATTTAATTTGTAATGAACTCGGTCGACTTGTGGCTTAGTTGGGTATAAGTAGGCAGGTTTTGTAGAGTCTTTAGGACTATGATCATCCATCTTGGAGAAGAGGATGCAAACTTTGAAGGGCTAGTAGTGCTGGCTTGAAAAGTAGGAGATTTCTTGGTGGGCTTGCAAGCACAAGTAAGACTTCCTTGGAGGTTTCTACTAGAGTTTGGATCTAGACTAGTTGGGATTAGGATTGTGAGTTGGATCTTGTGGGATCTTGCAGAACTACTTTGTAATTGTTGTTGTATTTTACCTTAACTTGGAAGGCCTTACAGTCAGGCATATTGCATGAAAACAATTATATCTATAAATAAAGTATTGTGATTTGGTATCACATCTTGCATTGTTATTGTATTTCCGTTATGTGGTTATTTGCAGGGATCAAGTTTACCTCCTATAGGGACACCCTCTGAATCTCACTACATCAGGTGGTATCAGAGTGAAGGTGTTCCTAAGCATGTAGACAAATCACCAAAGTTAAGGTAGATTGCACCAGGACTTGGGTGAAGGCTAGAAGAGAAGGTTGATCTTATGGAGTTGATTGATCTTCTAGATTTGTGGATCTATTGCTTTTGGTTTACAAAAATCTTAGAAGATGCCTCCAAGAAGATTGGACCCTAGGGAAATTGATGATCTTAGTGATGTTGTGGAGGAAAGGATCTCAAAGAAGATTAAAGCATAATTCAGATCTGAGATTGCATTGATGAAGAGTGACATGATTACTGAGATTGTGAGTGCTTTAGGTGGTGTACCTAGGCATTTGGGTACTAAAGATGGTTATGAGGAAGTTTCTAAAGACTTTGAAATTGCTAGATCTAGCGGTGAGGACAGAATTGATCACTTGCAGAGACCTATTGGAACTAGGGCTAGTTAGTTTGCTAGACCTGGATCTAAGTTGAGGCTGAAGCATTAGGTGGAGGTTTCTAATTTCTTAGGTACTTTAACTCTCGAAGACCTGATTGATTGGATTGGTGAATTGGAAGAATACTTTGAGCTTGAGGATATTGAGGATCCACTCAAAGTGAGGTTGGCACAAACTAAGTTGAAAGGACATGCTACTCTTTGGTGGAAAGAACTACAAAGAGACAAAGAAGAGGAAGGTGAAATGAACATCACAAGATGGAGATTTATGGTCACTAAGTTCAAGACTAAGTTCATTCCTTCTGATTATGAACTTAAGTTATTTAAGAGGATGCAGAATTAGAAACAAAAGGATGTGACTATGAAAGATTATACCGAGGAGTTCTACAAGTTGACTATCCGGTCTGGGCCTAGAGAATCATCAAAGGAGAAGGTAGCTTGGTACATTAATGGTTTGAGATTCAATATTCAAGATGAGGTTGGTATGTTGAATATTTCTTCGGTTGAGGATGCTTATTAGTATGCTCTGAAGGTAGAATATTAGTTGAAGAGGAAAAGTCAAGGTAATGTTAGAGGGAAGGAGAAGCTAGATAGCTTGGCAAAAGATAAATTGAGTGCAGAAGGTGAACCAAAACCTATCGATTAGAAAAGGAGGATAGGTGGAGGTGAGTTCAGAGGTAATTGTTTCAGATGTGGTGAAGAAGGGCATAGATCTTTTGAATATCCCCATGGTAGGAATGTTGCTGTTGTGAATCAGATTATAGTCTAGGACAGTCAACCTGAGTAAGGAGAGAGTTTACTGGCTCGATGAGTATTGGTTGGTCAAAGGATACTAAATTCTTCTAAGAGGACTTGTTGTAATGCTAGTGGTAAAGTTTGCAACGTGATTGTGGATAGTGGTAGTACTGATAACCTTGTTGTTGAGGAGATGGTTCATAAACTTGGTTTGAAGAGAGTGAGACATCCTTATCCTTGCAGGATTGGTTGGTTGCAAGGTAAGCATGCTTTGGAAGTGAGGGAGTGGTGCCTTATTGATTTCTAGATTGGACAGTATAAGAATCAAGTGTTTTGTGATACTGTGGACATGAACAATTGTCATGTGTTGCTTGGTAGACCTTGCCAGTATGATTGAAGGGTTGTGCATGATTGTGTCAACAATGTGTTTACTATTGAGAAAGGTGGAAGGAAGAATTCCCTAATTCCTTTGCAAAATGAAGAGCTTGGTGGGAGGAACTTAAGTATTGGTAGGTGAGTTGAGTTGGAAAATTCTAAGAAGGTTGGAGATCAACATGGAAAGAAGACCTATAACACACCTAGGATGGATGTGAAGAAGCAAAAGAAGAGCAAGGGAAAGAGTGTACAAGTTGAAGACTTGGAGGATATGTATGTGAAGAACCAATTCAAGATTTATGTGTTGAATCCCAAAGATGTTCTTCCAACCACTGAGAACATCTTTTTGAACCTAGGGTGTCTGATGCAAGAGCATCATGGGCTTTCTTGCAATCCTGCATGTTGGAGGTGTCTTGGCTAAGTGTTGTGAACTTGGTCACCAAATAGTGGTGCTCAGTCTCTAAAGGGTCTAGTTATGGTCAGGAGCTTGATTGTTGAAGGTGCTTGGTTGTCGTCGGAGCTCAATACCCTTTGTAGTGCTCAACTTGTGTTGATTTCTTGACACCTATTATGCTCAACAGGTGTTGGTTGTTCAACTTGTATGGGTTGCTTGACATTCACTGCAGTGCTCAGCATGCACTAGGAGCTCATAAATGCTTGTGGTTTGGTTGATGCTCAACTTAGTTTCTTTGACGCTTGTTCTAGTCTTGGTTCCTAGTAGGTTTCAAGTTGTTTGTAGCAGACTTTGGGTATTTAATTTGTGTTGTAGCTAACTTGTGGCTCAACATATATTTAATGTAAGGGTTTTAATTTAATTTGTAATGAACTGGGTTGACTTGTGGCTTAGTTGGGTATAAGTAGGGGGGTTTTGTGGAGTCTTTAGGATTATGATCATCCATCTTGGAGAAGAGGATGCAAACTTTGAAGGGCTAGTAATTGCAACTTGAAACCTAGGAGATTACTTGGTGGGCTTATGAGCATAAGTAGGACTTCCTTAGAGGTTTCTACTAGAGTGTGGATCTGGACTAGCTAGGATTAGGATTGTGAGTTGGATCTTGTGGGATATTGCAGAACTATTTTCTAATTGTTGTTCTATTTGGCCCTAACTCAAAAGGCCTTACAACTAGGCATATTGTGTGTCGACAATTATATCTATGAATAAATTATTGTGATTTGGTATTAAATCTTGCATTTTTGTTGTGTTTTTGATGTGTGGTTATTTGTAGAGATCCAATTTACCTCCTATAGGGGTACCCTCAGATTCTCATTGCATCAATGATCAAACTTTCCTATTTCATCGTCTCTTTTGATATAACATTTACTTCTAAAAATTCTAAAATACTTAATAATAGGTGTATGAACAAACCAAATCTCATAAGGTATTTTACCTATTCCTTGTCTAATTTGAGGTATGTTCATGTTGTAAATTGTTGTATTGGTTTCTTCTCTACAATGTATATTTGATACCTTACCTTCAAGCAATATTTCTCTTTATTCCCCACAAACTATTTTGTTCCTTCTTTCTGCTATTCCATTATGTTGTGGTATTTTTAGGTGTTGTAGTTTGTCTATGAATACAATTATCCTTATAATAAGCATTGAACTAATTAGATGTAAATTATCCACTTTTCTGAAACCTTAAATATTTTATCCTGAATCTTGATTCATTCTCAACTTTTGCCTTCAAGTTATATAATTTATCAAATGCTCTATATTTCCCTCTCATAAAAGAAACTCACATCATCCTAGTGAAATCATCAATGGAAATAATAAACTATCTCTCACCAAAAAATGTTCTTGCTTTGGTAGGTCCACATAAATTTGTGTACAATCTCCAACATATCTAAAGCAATAAATTGTTTGCCTTGAAATGTACTCCTTTTCTATTTTTTCATGACATATTCATTACACATCATGTTAGAAGGTTTTACAATTTTAGTTAGATCTCTAACCATATTGGAATTACTCACTTTCACTATGTTATCAAAGTGTCTATGCCAAAATCTCCTATGCTATAACCAACTATCATAATTTTTTCAACCAAATAGATTCTCTCAAAGGGTTTTAATTGGAATACATTACTTCTGGTCCTTGTACTCATGGAAATCTGATTTCCTTGCTTATCCTTAATCGAACATTTCTTATCATTGAATTGCAAATGACAACCCTTATCAACAAGTTGTCCAATATTTAACAAATTATGTTTAATTTCATCAACAAATAATACATCATTAGTGTTGGTCTTACCATCAAGTGATATGTAACCTTTTCTTTTATCAAGTAGGTTGCACTGTTACCAACTCTAACAACACCTCCATCATAGCTCTTCAATTCCATAAACATGTCTTTGCCACATGCCATGTGATGTGAATAATCACTATCTATAACCCAATATGTTCTCTTTTTCTCCACATGTCAAACAAGTGCCTTTTCTTCTTCAAGAGGAATTTCCTCTTAAATAGTAAAAAATCCTATTTCATCTTTATTATCACTATCTATAAGATTGATATCTCTAATGTCAATCTCATCATCACTAACATATAGACATTCTTTAGGAAATTTTGATTTGTAACGTCTAGGTTTGACCTTACATTCTCTTGTAGGACATCTTGATACAAAGTGACCAATTTTATTTGAAATTATAACAATGTATAGGTAACTTACCTTTGAATACACCTATTCCTCTTTTATCTCTTTTCAAAATCAAGGCTTTAAGGCCATCCGTCTTTCTCTCTTCTTCCTAAATTTCTACCCATTCACTTTTATATTCTCCAAGATTTCTACTACTAGTACTTTCACTTTTGGTTAGTACTCTCTTATCTTTATGTGCACCAAATCTAAAAGTAATCTCAATTCCAATAAAAACATCTTTTAATATTCTAGCTTCAAAATCTTACAACTTACTAATTAAGATTTCCCTATTGAAACCTTTAAAAAGAGGAATGTCTTCTTCAGTTGCATTTACCTTGTTCTTAGATACAAGCATCTTCCAAATAACTTCATCCTTTGTTATAGTTCCTCAAGCACTCTTTATCCCTATTATAATTTTAGTAATCATCTTCAAATATTCTCTAATAGTCTTATCTTCTTACATTATAACATTCTCTAATTTAGCCTTCAAATTCTGCAACTTTGCTTTCTATGTAAAATTATCACCTTTATATAATGTTTCTAATTAATTCCAAATATCGTGTGCAAGGTCAAATTTCTTTACCTCAATAAATTATGATTCAGATAAGGCATTGATAAGAGTTTGTCTTGTAATTACATTGTACTAGAATACCTTATTTTCCTCATCAATGCATGAAGATAGCTCACTCTCTATTTTGACATTAGTTTCATTCTTTGTAACCAACCAGTAACCAATTCCCATACAGATCATATGTGTTCAGATCTTGTTCTTCTAGTTTTCATAGTTATCGCCATCAAAATTAAGGCTCTCCTTCCTATAAGCCATAGTAGATCTCCTTATGTTGTTAAGCTTCCTTCTCAAATAGGACCTAGTGCTCTAATACCAATTGTTAGGAAGTAAAGTCCACACACAACTGGGGGGAGAGGGGGGGGGGGGGGGGTGGGGTTGAATCAATTGTGACCAAATATAATTAAATTAAAGCTTGTAAATTTGATCTCCTATGATTAAAACAATGATGCATAACAACAACCATAAACCATAAACCATAAACCATAACATAATGATTTATTAACAAGGGAAACCCTTGATCAGAGGGAAAACCTTAGCAAGGATGGTACCCACAAGATAATGTACTAACATATAAGTTCCTTGTGAAAGGATGTGACCTTGTTAGGATTAAAATACAATGCATTTAGTACAACAATCCTTGTTAGAGGACATATCTCTGTTTGGAGACTTTGAACCCTTCTTATAGGGTTTTTACCATGTTAAAGGCTAATAGGAGACAAATAGACCCACTACCTAAATGCTACAATAGATGTGAAAGATAATACTTTCAAGATAACGTATCCAATAGCACAAATTGACTGATCTACAACTTACTTGCCAAGACAACTCCTTTTAAGTCCACTTTAATCAACTAATATCATCTCTGCTCTGCAAAAATCGTGAAAATTTGCACCATATGTATCAAGACATACCACATGCATACCCAAACAAGGAAAATAACTTTCCTTTATACCCTTTATGAATAATTAATTAGGTTGACCTATTAGAGCCTCCCCAATGCACAATTAATTACACACGTCCATGCCTTCATAAGCATTATTACAATCATTACAATACATTTTCCACATATTACATTTTTTAATAATGAATTACATTTCCTCAACACAATTGACTTCTAGTAAAATATAACACACACTTCATGCTATCAACCTTTCTAGAATAAACCAAATGCTTTCCAATCACAAATACACACATACAAGCAAGTCTTCTATCACCTTCTAAGATCACCACAATGATTTCTTATTTTCCAATAAGATAACAACTAAAATGACAGTGACTATCTGTGTCACTTGTATACCAAAAAGTAGGTACACTTCTATAAACCCTTATTCTCAAGAATACCCATGAAAGAGAGCATCTCAAGAGGCAGTTTATAGCTCTTTATCTATGATGTGTAAAGGTGCAAAATAATAGTGTGGTGGCTCTCAAATGAACCAAACTATGCAACCCTTGCAAGGTGCACCATAAAACAAGAGATTCAAATATGAGAGAAAGAGTGCTAGCATCTAAGAATCACAATGAGAATGCAATGCAATGCAATGCAAACTAGACTAAGATGATGTGCAAGATGTAAGCTAAGTTAACAAATATGAAAAGTTACACGCTTCCTATGTAGACTATGTGATCTAAACTATGGGCATAAAGAAAGATTGAGCTAAAATGCCATGATGCAAGCAATGAGAAAGAAAATATGAGAGTACAAATGCAAGAATGCTCCAAGTTCTTCAAAGCTCCAAAGTCACCTAGAAACCCTACAACTTAACATTAGTACAAAGCATTAGAGATGGAGAATGAGGAGAGATGCCTCCCTTTTAAAGATAAATGGATAGTTGAGATTAAAAGGCAAAAATGGGCATAATCAAGGGTGGAAAATGCATCTTGTGTAATCCATGTTCACAAGCATCTCACCTAATCAAGATCAACCAAGGGCTTTAAGAGGCAAAATATGTGTAGAGGAGAATTAAAGCTATTTTGAAGATAGAAGATTCCTCTCGCATAGAAAATTGTGCATTCATGTGTGGACAAAAATGCATTTTCCTCTTATTTTAAAATAGACATGATGCTTTATGTGTTCCTACTTAGGATAAGTGGTACTTGGGGATTTTTATTTTATCTAAATTAAGAAAGTTCTTTTGATTAAATAAAAGATTTAGGATAAAGTGGTCAAACCATAGGTTATAATCAAATAGTTGGGTTTCTAAGGATTTGATCAAGAATAAGAAATAGATAAATTAAGCAAAAATGCTAGCAAGGGGGCTCATGGTCTATATTGTAGGAGTTGATAAAATCCAACTCCACAGTGCACCGAGATCACCTATATGCAACTAACCTGTCGAAGGGAAACCAAAGAAGGAAGAGGTGGAGCTCTAAAAAACACTAAACAGACATGAGAGAGAAGAAATTGCATACAAAGAAAAATGTATTGCTATTGAAAAAAAGAGATAAGTTGTGTTGTCAAAATACAATGAGAGAGCCCGAATATAAAGGCCCCATGGAAGCTTGTAGAACAAGCTGGAAGATGCTAGAAGATAGGGTTGACAACTAAGCATACATCCACAAAAGGTGGGATATCCTTGAACAAGGTGAGGCGATAAGTATGACTTAGATAGGAACAAACTCCCATGTTGTCAACAACTCAAATACTACAACTATTAACTAAATGCATTAACCTAAGTAAACTTAAGTGAAAGAATAAATAATTAATAAATAATTATTTACTCTAACACCCCCACTTAAGTGCAACTTAGGGGATGCCTTAAGCTCACAAAAATAAAGATGAAATGTAGAATGGGTCTCGACAATGAGGCCATGTTAGCTACCCATGTACAATGCAAAGAAATGCAACCTCTGAAAATGGGGAAAGAGAGAAAACCTAGTGGGAAAAATCCTCTCCCAAAAAGAGGTAAGAAAACCTAGTGAAGGACTGAAGAAGCCTCCAACTAGAGGAATGTCTCAAAAAATAGGAACAAAGAGTGATCATGAAGAGCATTACTGAAGCGTGAAGAAGCCTCAAATCTGTCATCAGAAAGAAATTTTTGATCTAAAGAACCTCCATGGAAGAAGAAGGCACAAATCGAGTGTGTCTATATGGTAGATGATTCATCTCACTGAAATGCATAGGTAGCCAGCCACTGCAATCACCTAGTATATAGGATCAAGTACTGAATACATAATTCACACTATCGAACCATCGAACCAAGGAAGCATTAGAACACCAGAATAACCCCCCCTTAATGCAAACACGGTGAGATGATAGGCAACTGAAAAGGTGGGCCAAAATCATCTATAGAAAGAACCAAGAACGATGAGAAAGTTTAAGAGGTACAAACACCTATAAAGGCACGGTCACACCGACTCTGCATGGGGCTAATGTCATGGAAGGGACACTCACTTGACAAAGGAAGAGGGCACAAAAATGGCAACAACTATCCCACCATGGTGCTTTATAAAATAGTGCAAGTACAACTGTCTCAAAATAACATTTATGAACTCGAAATGCAAAAGTGTCACTTTATCTCAATGCGTTTGCATAAAGATGCTTACAAATGATAGCTACAATGATTAGAAAAGGAAAAAAAGCTAATACAAAAGATAGTATAGCCCAAAACAAAAGATCCCATGCCATGAAAATGATCCTCGGACCTAGAACACCCAAGATATCCACCATAGAGCAAAAATGCCAAAAACATGATAGAAAGAGCATGGTGTAGAATCTGAAGGAAATGACAACATTTCTAAAAAGATGACAAAACTAGCTTTCCAAAAATATAACATTTTCAAAAAATGGAGATGGGATGCAAAAGATATGCTTGTCGGAGTGAAAAAAATAACTTTGAACTTTGACTACAAAAATGAGCAACAAAACTGCATTAAAACCTAAAAATACCTATACCAATGTCTCCATCTTGGAACCATCTTTTCGATGCTTCTTTCGGATAAGAAAAATACCTCTATATGCTTAAGATATGGCCAAAAAATTGTGATTAGGTCAAAAAGGGACTGGAGTGTTGGTAGGGGTGTTGATGTAGGATGATGTCATGCTGACATTAGCAAATTGCTACAAAAAAATTGACAGTTTCTAGGCCATCACAGCAAAAAAAGATGCCATGTGGCATGCCACGTGATGAGGCGGGTGACATAGTAGGGGCCACACGGTAAAGTCCCAACGTGGCACCCGCGGAGTGACCCAACTGTGTTGACTGGCCAAAAAGCAATCCACATGGGTGCAAGTGTAGGCAGGGCTGTAGACTAGTGGCAGAACTAGCAGGAACCCTAGTAGAGCGCAAATAGGAGTAGAGGAGTTGGGAGGCACTGCTGGGAAGGGTGGTGGGCCGACCGGGCGACGGTGGTCGTGGAGTAGTGGCTATGTTGCAGCTACCCTACGGCTGCGCTACCGATGGTGGTGGTGCTTGGGTGGCACACAGGCAGGTGTGTGGTGGTGTGGTGGTGGCCGCCGGGTAGCCCTGTGGCTGTGTAAATATTTAAAAAATAAATCGTTTGTACGACTTCCCAGACAAATTTTGTTTGCTTCTCGGAGCTCCTGTCACCAAAATTGACAAATTTTATATGGATCTTGATTGTAACAGGCCTTATGAACTCAATGGCAGTGTCCATTTAGGCCCAAAGTGCTCCAAAAATTCACTCTTCCCCCAGATTGAAGAAAAAATCACAAACAAACTAAGGTTTGTGTCTTCGAATCATGGCTTCAAAAATCCTTCAACCAAGAAGCAGCAAGGAGGCTCTGATATCAAGTAGGAGTTGATAAAATCCAACTCCATAGTGTGCCAAGATCACCTGCATGCAAATAACCTGTCGAAGGGAAACCAAAGAAGGAAGAGGTGGAGCTTGGAAAAACACTAAACAAACATGAGAGAGAAGAAATTGCATACAAAGAAAAATGTATTGCTATTGAAAAAATGAGATGAGTTGTGTTGTGAAAATACAATGAGAGAGCCTGAATATAAAGGCCCCATGGAAGCTTATATAACAAGTTGGAAGATGCTAAAAGATAAGGTTGACAACTAAGCATACGTCCACAAAAGGTGGGATATCCTCAAGCAAGGTGAGGAGATAAGTATAACTTAGATAGGAACAAACTCTCATGTTGTCAACAATTCATCCACTACAACTATTAACTAAATGCATTAACCAAAGTAAACTTCAATAAAAGAATAAATAATTATTTACTCTAACATATATGACCGTTTTTGGGCAATTACATTACTATTTCCTATTCAATGGTTTGCTACCAGTATTCTCCAAAGGATCAGTAACTTAACTAAATATTTACATAAAGCATAGAGAACATAGATATGATATATATACTCATTCTACTATACAAATGTAAGCTCACATACATAATTTACTTTCATTAACTAACTTCATTGAACTGATAATCAACCTGCGATATACAAAATATGTGCCTGCCATAAAAATAAGAACGCATATTTTCATCAATGACAAAACTAATCACCAGTACAAAATCTCAAAAACTCATCCAAGTACCAATAAAGGCCTCAATTCCTAACAAAGACATCACACCCTTTCATAATAAAACTATGTAGAAACAAAAAATATTGTTCTCTCTTTTTCTTCAGCTAGAAACTACATATCCCCTACTAGAAAAATGCATACATATACCCAAAAGAAAGTGTTCATTGTCGACAATTAACGACTTTCCATAGTAACTGTTATGAGAATGAAATCAAAAGTGACTTTTTAATATTATATGACTATTATTATAACTTATTGGCTAGAAGAAAGTATGCTACGCAATCAAAATAGTACATTTTGTAACTCTTCTCAATCTTGCTTACCTTTTAGCTCATAAATATCACTATCATAACCAACATATTTTGTTTTAAGATCCCATGTTGTTGTGAAGATACTTTAAATGATATTGAACTACTCTATATCTTCTCCTGTCAGATCAGGTTACAAGGTTGGTTGAGATTCATCATTCCAAAAATAATCATTTGCAAGAAGTCTCGTTCTTAAAACTAAAAGCAAGGGTTGGTGATGGAACATGAAGAATGAACACCTTCAATAAGTGGATAAACCCATTTAATTTTGGTAGCCATTAATTATGACTTATTTCATATCAACACTTATGTTGCTACCTATGCAAACTTTCTTGATGATGTTAGCTATTTAAATATTTGTAACATTATATAGATTTGAAATAGGTTATGTCTTTGAGAACATGCCATCTTTCATTCTTTCCAAGATGAATTGTTCTTAATGAATTTAGTCCACTTTTTTAATATCTTCTATTGGGGAAAATAAGAAGTTTGAAAGTTACTTCATTTGTTTTAGAACATCTGATACATTTTGGTTTTGTTAAGTCACTATGAACCTTGAATTTTTTAACCTATGACATCGGGTCATTAGGTAAATGCATCAAACAACTTTAAACATGGATATTAGCTAGTCTATAGAAAATATTATAATGGGATAGTGGCAAAGCTAAAAAAATAAAAATTGGCCATGTTTAAAATTTGGGGTAACAAAAATGGATAGAGTTCATATTGGAAATAGGAGAAAAGATACAACCTCTTTGCAACAAGTACTTATGATGAAAACATCATCAACATATTGGGGAGAATACTCATTTTCTATAGCCCTATCCTATTGAGGAATACTTGTTGCATTTGTAAACATTTGAAGATCATTCAAATGACATGACTCAAAAAACTAGCCTTGAATTTTTGTGACTAAGTGCATAAATAATTCAAAGGATCACCTTCTTATTGCCCTAATAGTACAATGAGCTCACTTGGGAATGATATCATTTAGAGGTGATGGCGGAACTATATTATCATCCTCATCTTGAAGAGGAAAGTAACCCTTGAGAGATGAAGATGGAGTGGGAAACGATGAAGAAATTGGTGATAAAAAGTGTCCATCAAAGGATAGTACTCATTGAACTAGAAATTCTCATTTAAAAAATACGTATTTAGAAATGGGATCAAATATGTCTATATGTTTTTAATATCTTCATAGTGGTTGACAAAAATGAGTGGTTGGCTTTTAGTCTCCATGTCTTTTTTGTTAAGCATCTAGACTAAATGTCCAAGCCTTACTTCCAAAAACATTGAATGAAGACACATCAGGCTTGACATGGGACATAGTCTTCTCATGAGATAAATGTCCTAACGTGTTATGGGGAATTCACCTCTAAATTTAATTAGCACTACCTCAACTCAAAATAAGAATCTATATCATGAGAATGAATCAAGTAGTTAGCTCTCTCTTGTAAAGATATGGTCTTTTAACATTACCATTCTTTTGACGGTGTAAAAAATTGCAAGTTGATGCTAAATGCCATGATCACTAAAGCCTAATTGATACATTTTCTACATTGTCAATGCTTATCATTTTGGTGAAATGTTCAAATTATTTCTCCATAAATTCCTTTTAGATCTTGAAAGAATAAAAGATCATTCTTGTCCTTACAAATGTACACCCATGCATATTTTTAGAAGTTATCAATGAATGTTTAAGCACGTCTTTGACCCTTGAAAAAGGAGGTGGGAATAACTCTACCTAAAATAAATGAATCTTGGTAGTGTTTACCAAGGACACAACCTTAACAAAAACCATATATTCAAGAAATCTAAGGTACTATTGTCACCAATACTTGAGTTCTCATCTATTTTAGATGTTTATAATTGACATGACCATAATGTTCATGCCAAATCCACCCCATTGAATCCACATGTTATATTCAAAAGATGATCCAAAAATAGTTGAACTCTTAGGGTCGTTAAAACAATACAATCATGATGTAAAATCAACACTCCAACAAGCACACCAATACCAAGATGATGAAGATTTCTAATAGCCACATTATGTGGTGAAAACTCAATAGTATTAAGCTTACTAGATTGAAAATTTAAAAGAAGGTTGGTTGAAGTATTGTGAACAAAAAAAACACTTTCAAGATAATCACCTCAAGAAAGATAAGCTTTGAAACCAAAAATTGAAAGCCAAGCAAAATCCTCCATTGCAATATGTGAATTGTTAAAATTAGAGAAAGAGGATACAAAATCCTAGATGCATATCATGTGTTGAAAGGTGCCAGGGTAAAGTATCTAAGTAACTTCTAAATACAAGGCCCATAGAGACACTTGTCTTTGTAGAATGAAAGGGGCTTAGAAGTTGAAATTTAATATTGTTGCAAGGCTTCCTTTTAAAGCCTATAATATCTTCCAATATTTGGTGACTGAGTGTCTTTCCTTATTATATAATTCATGGTAGTGGAGGAAGACTTACCAAAGTTATAGATTTATTAGGCTTGAGAGTGTATGGGATTTTTTGTTATGAATTTTGATGAAGCATTATGAAACTACTTCAAATGATTAACTACCTCTTAGAATTGACAACTATCTACCAACTTGAAATACTTGAAAACTTGGTAAAAATTGTTTGATTTGGACAAATGAAAGATAATTTGGACTTTATTCAATGTCTTGGACTTAACAATGAGCTCAAATTCCCTCTAATGTTACCCAAAATCAACCTGCAACAAAAATATATATTTTAGCACTAGCTCAATTCTTCAATGTTGAAAGAGTTTTACAAGGCCATAACTCCAATAACATGATGGAATAATAATGAATCCATAATGAAGCAATAGACTTCAAAGGATCAACCAAGAAAAATGACTTCTACAAGATAATGTTGCAACATGAACCTGGACGAAGAATGTGATCAATTTCATATGGAAGAGATATGAAATTGATATACATTTAAATGTATGTACGCACCTTGTATTTTAGATAAGGTGTGATGAAGTAGAGATAACTACCATTCGTTTTAATATTAGATGCCAATGTAACATAATAAATGCCTGTGTCTAAAAGTAAACAATTAGACATGACTTAATTATAAGCTATCTTCTAGAATGCCACCTACGATAATTGACATGATCCTAAGAATAATATTAAGTGACATGTTAGATAAAATACCTTTATAACATCTAACTTATGACAACTGATTATCTAGAATACCCAAATAAAAAAATTATGTGAGTTATGCCCCCTTTACTAGGAATCAAGGTAGAAAACTTTATTAGAACATTGTATTTACTCTAACATATGCATCTTCAAAAGTAATCACTCATTTGTACTTCCATTTCAAGCCATTTGCCTAATATACACCTAGACATTTAACAACTTTGGGACATTTCAGAAGAAAACTATTTATTTATATAGGTACAATGCACTCCCTTGAACTAAAAACATTAGAACAACTAAAACAAACATTGCATTATATTTTTCCATTGAAATATCCAATTTCTATCTACTATCTTCTCATTTACATAACATCGCTTATGAAGAGTACCTCCTTAACAAGAGTAATCTTTTTTTTTGATAGATAAACGACCTAAGCCTTGATAGATCATAAGATACATCTGGATAATCAACTTTTAGTCCCAAGTTACATTTTCCCATCTTTCTTCTAGTTTATTCCTTATCCATCCCTTCCTCTTCTGCCTTCGATTAGGATTTGTATACAATCTAAGCACTGTATCTTGCACTTATGTTAAAAATAAAGCTATGAAAAGTCATGAAACATGAATACATAAAAGGGCATAGAGGTGAAATGTAAAGTGACAACAAACATTTTCTTAAACAAAAATAAAATAAACATCTAAATCATCTAGAAATACATCTAATAGAGCGAAGTAGTCATTCCTGAGATGAGAAGAAAAATCTTAAGCAAGAGTAATCTTTATCACACATGACTTCCACATAAAAGATCACTTTACATTGAGTCAAAATAATATTATAATTATTATTTTTTAACTAACAATAAATAAGAAGTCAACATTGATGCAACAACTATCACACAACTAAATCAAAGAGCAATTATGCACAACTATATTTAATTTTAAAATATAAGAACATACATTATACATTTTAACTATTTACGAACCTTACGTGCATTTCTTGCACACACATCACTCTACTTTTTAAAATAGAGCGATAACATAATTTAAACCTCCATAAACTACAACACTAAAGAAACTATAAACTCTTTCTTTACTTTTAAAACTACAATATGTATAAATTTCCTCTCTTAAATTTCATTGAAAAACTACTATTTATTTCCTTTGTATAGGTGAAAGGGCCAGTTATTCTTTGTGTTCTAATATCTTTCCATTATGTAACAATGAAAAGGCTACTAAAAAAATCATCTAGTGAAACAATAGCCAAAAATTTATTAATTAGAAAAATTGTGTAACTGTATTGGTATCTATATTGTCCAATTATTAAAGATCTGTGTGTAAATATTGGCTTTTTTGTGCTTTCACCTAAAGGCGAATCACAAATCAAGTCGAATGAAGGAAATGTCAACTATTCCAAGGAGTTACAAAAGTTCTTGATATTTCCTGATGTAATAGTTGAGAATGATGCATATATTGTAAGTTAGTTACGGAGATGACAAATTAGTTATGGAGATGACTCCAGACTTCTAGATTTTTATTTCTCATTGTATCTTATTCTTTTAAATATTTTTACTTCTGAAGTCTTCTTACTTGGATTGCTACCTCCTTGTGTAATTCAGCTTTGTTCAATACAAAAAATATTAACTTTTTTATGTAAACCTTGAGATAGTTCAAAAGACAATTATTATGCTTCCAACACCACATCAAAAAAACCATTTTCGACTCTTAGATATACAACAAACTCCATTACATTCAATACCTATAAGCTCTTAAAATATTGTGGCAGAAAAATAAATAAAAAAATGCTAATTAGAAACTAATCTAAATATAATGAGATTATAACTCTAAATTCCTCTCTCTTCATTCTTTGGAATGGGTTCGGAAAAATAAATGTTGTGGAGGATTGTGGAAAAATAAATATTCTGGAGGATTGTTTTCTTCTAAATAAAATTAGGAGTTTGATTGTCCCAGCTCATATGCTGATGTATCTGAAACGGTCTCAATATCAATAACCCTGAGGTCCCACGTGGGGGCTTGGGCGAGTTGGAGGTCCCATGATAATATTTTGAGAGGGCTAAAGCTTAATTTGAAATCTTTTTCTATTAACTAGGAGTGCCTACTTTTTAGTTGAGAGGATGCCCAAAAGGGGGGCAAAAAATTTTGCCACTTGGCAAGAACCTACTTTTCATATTCCCTCCAAATTGAAATCACCCTGTCAAAAATTCTAAAAACAACAATTCTATATTTATAATATTTCCTTCAATTTAAGAGCTAATTTTTTAAAAAAGATTTATAAGTAATACCCACGAGACTGCTCCCCTTTAAATGTTTCTAAAAGAGCTCAGCGGCACCAGTTCTATTTTCAAACAAGTGGGTGCCCATGCGTAAGATGGTTTTAAAATCATTCCTGGACTGACTGGTAGCGCACTGTTAAAAACACTTTTTTCACCCAGCTCAGGTAAATCCGACTTCGATCAACCGAGGCGCAGAGTATTATACATAACTGACACCCGGGATGTATTTTTTGTTCTGGGGTTTTTCGTTTTTCTGCTTTAATTCTTTTATTATGATTTGTGCTAGACTTTTGAAGAGGCTGTTGATGATTCAGTGCTAAAGTTTGCTTCCCGTAAGGCACTCTTAAAATCCACTCTCTTCAAGCTTATATGAAAGGAAAATTCTTTGACCATAGGATTTGATATTTTGTTTGATTTGGTACAAAATTTATCAGTAGACAAGTACATTTTCTATTCCACTATTATTATCTCAACACTGAATCAGCTAAGGATATGTATGTGTTGAAGTTCTTTGATGATACTTTAGTAATACGAAGAATAAAGATAGGAATGACTACCGACGGAATCACATTTCATCGCTGAGAGGAGAAAATACATATTGGTTAACCTTTGGTGGCAATAACGGGTGTAAAGTTAAGAAAATATGAAAGGAATGCTTGTCAGAGACATTTTATACATATCTTGCAGGAATTATGATAAACCCTGATATTTAGGATCTCTTCTTTGAAAATGTAGATTTCTTTAAGGGTCATGCAATGCAGATTATCTCCTTGTTCAGTCATCGTGTAAAAGGATTTGATATTAGTCTTTTGTCTTGGAAGCATATGATGGCAAGAAAATGTAGAGTTTCATTGAAGAAGGCTTGATGTTGGTAGGATCGGTTATAAATTCATCACATATTACCATGGACAAAATCTTATTGTCACGGAAATAATGGTTGAATTGTAAATGAAAACCTGACCTTTGCCTGTACATTGGGGGCGCCCCCAAAATCGTAGGGACATGTCCCTGTGGAACATTATATTTGTAAATATCCATGATAACTTTCAAATTCATTGATGCTGTATATAAATGGTAAAATGGATGAAATTGAACAGTTGCAGATACTGTAAGCAACATTCGGTTAGATTCGCAGCTTGCTGTGATAAATGATATCCCGTAAAAAGGTACTAAAAACAGAGGAGGTCGACAAATTTTCTTACTTCAACTTCCAAGAATAGAAAAACATCACACATTAACTGAAAACAACATCAAACATAGCATATCACAGAAGACTTCCGCTGGAGAACCCAAAGGTCGAAGAAACTTCAGAAGAGTAAGGCAGTTTGCTTCTTATTGTCATCATCTCAGATGCAATTACAAGTTTACTACCTTCCGGAGGCCTTCATATACACAGTTTTCAGTATAGCAATAACCTAACACTCGCAAAGCTTTTCAACTGGCTTAGATGCACACTTACCTTTATTGCACTCAAGTACCTTTGTAAAATACTTTAGAAAACTGACTTGGAAAGAACAATCTGTTGAATTTTGGAAATCATGCACGTCAACAAGGTCAAGCAGCAAAACAAAGCACCTTCTGCAAATATGAGCTGTGACAAAGATTAGATATATTTCTCAAGTGCAAAGACTATATAACGACTGGATAAACAGACTTGCTTTACAGAAAAAAGCAGTGAAAACCAAATCCGGAAATAGGGATCTAAAATTAGCTCCAAGAAGCCGTAAGTGAGCTTAACCTAAAAATAGCATACCTCCTGAATAGAGAACGCTTCAACATCTCCTGTTAACTGAAACTTACTGGCACAAAAAAACATGAAAAAAAAGATGGTTCTTGATAACTAGGCCTGATGAGTTACCTATGAATATAAACTAGAATCTTTCATAACTGGAGAAAAGGAGAAGACCTTATGAAATAAAACTCCTCCAAAAAAGTGCAATTGAAGGAAATGAGGCAACGCTAAAGGTTTTGTGAAAACCGCTGCAATTTGCTCCTTTGTAGGTATGCAATCAGAGCTGAGAAAACCATCCCAAATCAAGTGCTGAATGAAGTGTATGTGGATCTCTATATGCTTAGTCCTCCAATGCTCCATTGGGTTATGGGAAATGTGAAAGACAGTTTGATTGTCACACTAAAGATAGTGGACTATTTAAAAAAAAATGTAAACTTTGTCGATAATTGACAAAGCCATATAACCTCTTGGCTAGCTATAACTGTTGCTCGATATTCAGCCTCCATAAATGACAATGCAATAGCAGATTGCTTATTGCAAGATCATGCAATGGGGCTAAAACAAGGCAAAAAACAAAGCCCAAAGTAAACTTCCAATCATTAATATCATCAACCCAATCTAAGTCAATCAACCCAAGAATACAAGATCCTCTTGATGTATAATAAAATACATAGTGAGAGGTGCCTTGAATATATCTCAAAATTACGCCTAGCATCCTTCTAGTGCTTCTCATGTGGATTGTGGGACAAACAAGAGACAAGACCAATCGCAAAGGATAGATCAAAATGAGAACTTGTCAATTAAAAAAACTGCCAACCACCTATCTATATAATTGATGCATGAGCATCCAAGGTGTAAGAGCAATCTTGCATCACCCAAAAATAGTCTAGTTTTTCAATAAGGGCGATCTTTGGGCAGGGTTACTATTTTTGGCAAGTTTAAGTTGTTCCTTTGAGCACATATTGTTCCAATTGCTTCCTTGGAGGTTCCTTTCGGGTAAAGTTTCATGGCAAGATCAAGTCTAGTTTTGAAGATAATTGGATTTTTCAGTTTCGGTAGGGTGGCACAACAAATTTAACTCAGTTTTGAAGGCTTTGGAGGCTTCAAAAGGGGGTCAATCTCAGATTAGCTAACGTCTTTCTAGCCTAGGGCTGTAGTGCACTTCAAGAAGTTTTTGAAAAGTGGTTTTAAAAGTCAATTGGGTCCACGGTTCACAAGATATGTGCTAGCATGAATGCTGAGACTATTCCTTTGGGGGAGTTTGTTGACATGTTTGGAGAGATGATTGAGTGCTTATGTGTTGCATTCATGACTCAGTTTGTCATTGATGCCAACATACATGCTTTATTGTTGGAACAGTTAGAGTTGCAGAGAGAGTTTTGGTCACCACGATCAACAGTTATAGTATTATGTTTTGCGGGGTTAGAATAATGTTTGGGGATATGTCTTTATGATGTATCTGTGTTTGCGGAAAGAAATATGAAGTCTTGAGTAAGTTGTGATAGTTTTACGGAAGATTGGTTGCAGGCCAGTGTGCAGGGAACACTATGCTGGTAATTGAGTTGTATCTATTCAGCAAGGTTGAAGCTTGTTCAGTGAGCTTGAATTTCAGTTGAAGACATGCTCATAATGATATGTTCGAGGTAGCAGAATTTGATGATCATCATGTGAAGATTTGTGAAGGATAACATGTGGGTTATTCACTGGAAGCCGAATCTTGGTTATACCATTTTGGGAAGTTATATTTGTGATGTAACGTATATTGTAATATCTTATGGTGTTCCTATATTATTCATTGTACATTGGGGAAGCCTCAAGGCTGACTCAATTAGTTGTTTTAGGACTTGGTATAAAAGAAAGATGTTTTTCTTGGTTGTAAGTGTCATATGTGCTGTAATGTATGATCATTATTGTATGCGAATTTGATGAGATCGGAGCAGAGGATGATGTTGACTATGTGTTGGGAACTTAAAAGGAACTGCATTGGCAAGGAAAGTTGTTGTATCAGTCAGTTCA
The DNA here is from genome assembly GCA_028749045.1 of Cupressus sempervirens. Taxonomy (NCBI): domain Eukaryota; kingdom Viridiplantae; phylum Streptophyta; class Pinopsida; order Cupressales; family Cupressaceae; genus Cupressus; species Cupressus sempervirens. The sequence goes on from CM053783.1 coordinate 28,349,661, forward strand.
CCCTTGGATATGTTATCCTGAGAATATTTTACTCAAGACAGTTGTGAAGCAATTTGGACAATGGGTTCAGTTGACTTCCTGTTAGCTCCTAACAGGGTTGACAGGGTTGGAATCTTCTAGCAGGGATTCAAAGTAACATGGACTAAATGTACTGATCGTATTTAATTGGCTCCTAACAGAGTCTTATCCTTTCACAAGGAACTTTTATATTAGTACATCATCTCGTGGGTATCATTCCCACTGGGGTTTTCCCTTTTGATCAAGGGTTTCCCTAGTTAACATATCTTGTGTCATTGTGCATGCTTGTTGCATCTATTGGTTATATTTTTCAGATTTGATAAAGTTTGTTTAAGTTGTTTAAACACACAACTGATTCACCTCCCCGCTCTTCAGTTGTGTTGGTGGACTTTACTTTCTCACAATTGCCATCAAAGCATCAGGTCCTTGAATAGAAAGTTTAACACCTTAAGGAAATCCATGGCTACGTTTAGAAAGGAGAGTCCAAAATTTGATGGAGAGAACTATGACAGTTGGAAGGAGAAAATGAAGACTCATTTTCTATGCATGGGAGTTGATTACTGGATGGTTACAAGGAAAGCAAGGTAGTAATAGATGAAACAAAGCTAGATTCATGTACATAAGAGGAGAAAGACCTATTCACATACATCATGTGTGCTAGAGAAGCATTGCTGTCAGCTCTTCCAGAATCATAACAAAAAGGAGGAAGAGATTAATTAGTGAGGCAGCTAGAGCTATGATGTTTGAAAATAATGTGTCACATATCTTTTGGAGAGAAGTAATGAACACTGCAGTATATACATTGAACAGAGGGTAAATCAGACAAGTTACTGGTAAGACCCCTATGAACTTTGGTTTGGACACACACCTACTGTGAAATACTTTAGAATCTTTGGAAGTAAATTGTTAAAAGCTAGTAGTTTAGTTGAATTGCGTCATTCCGAGATCTTCTCTGTATATGCATTTTGCATAGATTTATTTCATAAGGATATATATATATACACACGCACACATACAACATTTCTTTATAGGGCAATATTGTTCATTTATATACTTATATATATAATTATTGGACTTCATTACTTTGATCAAGCAAAAGTTTTCGTCAAGACTCATAATCGCATGAGTATCGGGCCAGTGACCATGTCATGTAGGCAATCAGTAGTACATCTTCAGCAATTCGAATACATCTGTACAATCTGCAATATCTGCAATAAGTATTTTAAGTAAATTGTTAAATACTTTACATACACCTACTGTGAAATACTTTAGAATCTTTGGAAGTAAGTTGTTAAAAGATAGTAGTTTAGTTGAATTGAGTCATTCTGAGATCTCTGTATATGCATTTTGCATAGATTTATTTCATATATATATATATAGATATAGATATATCATGCACAAATTATATATATAATAATCGGGCTTCATTGCTTTGATCAAGCAAAAGTTTTCGTCAAGACTCATAATCGCATGAGTATCGGGCTAGTGACCATGTCACGTAGGCAATCAGTAGTACATCTTCAGCAGTTCGGATACATCTGTACAATCTGCAATAAGTATTTAACACATCATAGATCTGTTCCATACAAAGTACTATCTGTACTTGTATTAATTGTGAATAGATTATTCACAGTTCCAAATATATACATATCCATTAGTTCAAAAATTATTCTGATCTATCATCCAAATATTTATTAGAAAGCGTGAAACTACTCTATCAGAGATCTTGTGAACATTTACATAAATGTTATATCAAAAGAGAAGATGATATTGGCAAGTTTGATCCTAGAAGTGATGAAGGAATGTTTCTTGGATATTCTTTGAAAAACAAGGCATATAGATGTTTTAATAAGAGGTTGAAGACTACTGTTGAAAGCACTAATGTGAAGGTTGATGAAAAATTCAGAATTTAGGAAGGATACTTGATTATGATTCAAATGAGGATACTAATCATAGGCCTAACAATTAGAATGTTAAGCAGGAACTGTTTTCTGAAACTGACAATGACTTGCACGCAAATGAACCAAGAGAAGAACCAAGATCAGAACCTAGAGCAGAAGTCGGAACAGAACAAGGAACACCAAAGTATGTTGCAAGGAATCACGCTGTTAATTAGATCATTGGAAGTGCAAACAAGGGAGAAATGACAAGGAACAAGGTAAGTGAAGAGTTATGTTTGATATCACAAGTTGAACCTAAGATTGCAGACGAAGCTTGTAAGGATGAACTTTGGATAAAGGCTATGAAAGAAGAACTTGAGCAGATTGAAAAGAACAAGATAGGGGAATTGGTCCCTAGACCTAAAAACAAGAACATTATTGGCACAAAGTGAGTATTTAGAAACAAGATGAATGAACAAGGAAAAGTGGTAAGAAACAAAACAAGGTTAGTATGCAAAGGTTATTCACAACACGAAGGAATTGATATTGAGGAAACTCTTGTCCCTGTTGGCGGTAAGAATGTTTTTGCCATATGCATCTAACAAGAATTTCAAGGTATATTAGATGGATGTTTAGTCAGCTTTTCTTAATGGAGAACTTGAGGAAGAAGTTTATACTGAACAACCTGATGGTTTTCATTTGACTGAAGAAAAGGTATGGTTTGTTGATTGAGAAAAGCTTTGTATAGATTAAAGCAAACACCTGGAGCTTTGTAAGCGAGACTGGACAAACATTTGCAAAATTTGGGATTTAAGAAAGGTAATGTAGACAATAACATGTACTTAAGGACAAATGTAGAAGGATTACTGATTATTGTAGTATTTGTTGATGACATTATCTTTGGAGGAAATGATAAGGCTAGTGAGAAGTTTTTAGAAGAGATGAAGAATGACTTTGAAATGACTATGATTGGTGAGATGAAATACTTCTTGGGATTGCAAATAACGTAGAACAAGGATGACATTTTCATATCACAAACTAAATATCTTAAGGATTTGTTGACAAGATTTGGATTAGAGAATAGTAAACCAGCTGGAACATCTATGGTTATAGGATGCAAATTATCAAGCAAAGATGAATCTCCTTGTGCAATACAAACAAGCTACAAGTCTATGATAGGAGTATTGCAATATTTGGCACTCGCAAGACCAGATATAGCTAGTGCAGTTGGAATTGTCGCAAGATTCCAAGCAGATCCTAAAGAGATACACTTAGCAACAGTAAAAAGGATATTCAAATATTTTAAGGGAACATCAGATTATGGATTATGGTATGGCTGATCACATGACTTTATTTTATGTGCATACATTGATGTAGATTGGGCAAAGAATGTAGATGATAGAAAGAGTAGTGGAGCATTTTTCTTAGAAGGAAGATTGGTTTCATGGTTAAGCAAGAAACAAAATTGCATATCACAATCTACAACAGAAGCAGAGTATGTTGCAGCAACAAACAACTGTAATAAGATTATTTGGATTAAACAAATGTTGTAAGACCTTTGTATTGAGTTTCCAAAACCTATTATCATTCACTGTAATAACACAAGTACAGTTAGTATGTCAAAGAATCCAGTGTTACATTCAAATACTAAGCACATGGCAATAAAGTATCACTTTTTGAGAGAGAAAGTGGTAGAGAAGGAAATCAGATTGGAGTATGTTAGCACAAAGGAACATATAGCAGACATATTTACTAGACCTTTGGCTAAGGACACATTTAAGTATTTGATAGGTATGTTTCGGGTTATGCCCCAACATTCTTCAGAGTAGTTGATGCAAGATTGCATTAGTCCAGTATATTTAGAGCATTTTCTTACATTTGGACTGTATGTTTGGTGATGCTTCCTTTAAGGGAGTAGTCACTTTTGGGAAGAGTTATTGAGAACTCTTTCTGTATTGTATAGGAGTGTCTTTTGGTACTTGGCAAAGCATTTTCAGATTGTTTTGGAGATTAAACTTTGAGAATTGGCATAATGGCACCTTTTTCATTGATGTCAATGGGGGAGAGTAATACATGGAAAACCTTATACATGAATGTGGGAGAGTAATGTATGTTGATGTATGGGGGAGCGTATTTGAGGTTGATGAGTATTCAATTTTTGTTGATATCATTATTGATGTCAATAAGGGAGCATTTCAGTTTGGTATTTTTGGCACTTGTGTTTTTTCATCATATGTTGCCATCAATGCCAAAGGGGGAGATTGTTAGCATGAATGCTGAGACTATTCCTTTGGGGGAGTCTGTTGGCATGTTTGGAGAGAAGATTGAGTGCTTATGTGTTGCATTCATGACTTGGTTTCTCATTGATGTCAGCATATATGTTTTATTGTTGGAACAGTTAGAGTTGCAGAGAGAGTTTTAGTAAGCGTGGTCAACATTTGCAGTGTTATGTTCTGCAGGGTCAGAATAATGTTTAGGGATATGTCTTTATTATGTATCTATGTTCGTGGAAAGAAATATGAAGTCTTGATTAAGTTATGGCAGTTTTATGGAAGACTGGTTGTTGGCCAATGTGCAGGGAACGCTATTTTGGTAATTAAGTTGTAGCTGCTCAACGAGGTCAAAGCTTGTTTGGCTGGCTTGGATTTCGGCTGAAGACATGTTCGTGATGATATGTGCAAGGTAGTAGAGTTTGGTGATCATTTTGCGAAGATTTGTGAAGGATAATGTGTGTTATCTGTTGGAAGCCGACTTTTGGTTATATCATTTTGGGAAGTTATATTTGTGATGTAACATGTATTGTAATATCTTATGGTGGTCCTATATTATTCATTGTACATTGGGAAAGCCTCAAGGCTGACTCAATTAGTTGTTTTATTGGCATAAAGGAAAGATGTTGTCCTTGTTTGTAAGTGTCATATGTGTTGTAATGTATGATCATTATTGTATGTGAGCTTTGGATGCAAACTTGATGAGATTAGAGCAGAGGATGATGTTGAGAACTCTAAAGGAATTGTATTGGCAAGGAAAATTGTTGTATTAGTCAGTTCACCCTTGGATATGTTATTTTGAAAATTGTTTAGTGTAGACAATTTTGAAGCAATTTGGACAATGGATTCAGTTGACTTCAGGGATTCAAAGTCTCTTAATAGGGACTACATGTACTGATTGTATTTAATTGGCTCCTAATAGAGTCTTATCCTTTTACAAGGAACTTTTATATCAGTACATCATCTTGTGGACATCATTCCCACTGGCGTTTTCCCTAGTTAACAAATCTTGTGTCATTATGCATGGTTATCATCTTGTGGTTGTTGCATCTATTGGTTATATGTTTCAGATTTGATAAAGTTTATTTAAGTCGTTTAAACACAACTGATTCAACCCCCCCCACCCCTCTTAGCTGTGTTGGTGGACTTTACTTTCTAATGATATAGCCTCTAGAAGTTGTGGTAGTCTAGGAGAAAAAGAAAAATCCCTTAAAATACTCCAATGAGTGCCGAAAACTATGGCACATTTTCAACATATTCTAATGTAAGGAAAAATAATATGATGGTTGTCAGCCTCCAGAACCTTCTAGTGTGGTTAAACTTCTCAATATAAAGAAGACAATTAGAGTTTAGATCGATGCAGTTTTTGAGATTGATTGTGTTTGGTTATTTTGCATAAGCATTTGAATCACACTCTGAAATGCTAGAGAAACAATTTATCTTTATCTTTTTTCTCTAGCACTTCTCGTACTGATGATGGATCACAAAGTGTGATTCAAAATGTCGATGCAAAAACACCAAAAACAATTAATCCCAAAAATTGCATCGATCTAAATAATGGATTGTAGAAATCTCTTTCGACTAAACAATTAGAGTTACCAAGGGTAGTTTTGATGGTGCAAATGATGGCTCTGGCGTGGATTATTGTAATGAAAATGCCCATGTGGTTGTAGCATGTTATATTTTTGAATATTGTAATGTCATTTCATTGAAGATAATAGAAAGCAAGTGCTTTTGATCTTGCTATCGTTTAGTTCTTGCAATTCCCTGTTTATTTCTCTATTTTGTTATGTGTGTTTGTATTATTAAGGGAACTACCCTTCATCAATAATGTAGCATCAATTGAAGGAAAATAACAACTCGAAGACGATACAACACTTGTCTGAAATGATATGGGGGCTGGCTTGCAATCAAGCATGCCAAATCTCTAAAGCATGTTAAGAGCAAAACTATTGTTGAAAAATGGAAAATCCACGCCAAAGATTGAATAACTTGTTAACCAAGAAAATAATGGAAAATGCCAAGATTTGTCATGTCAAACTGCTCCATCAATGCTATTGGAACACTCTAAAGCATTGAAGAAGAGCTGCCTTTAAGAATCAAATCATCCACATAAGCACAAAGATTAGAAAATCATCTTCCTATCTTCATGTACAAGGTGGAATCAATATGACAACATGTGAAATAAGAGGAAAGCAAAAAAATGTCAATCTTCTCATACCAAGTTGTAGAGGCTTGTTTGAGATCATGAATGACAAAGATTAGAAAATCATCTTCCTATCTTCATGTACAAGGTGGAATCAATATGACAACATGTGAAATAAGAGGAAAGCAAAAAAATGTCCATCTTCTCATACCAAGTTGTAGAGGCTTGTTTGAGACCATATAATGAATGACAAAGCCTATGTATTAGTGAAGAGTCCTACTCAAAACCCTATGGCTGATCCATATAAATCTCCTCATGAAGGTTACAATGTAGGAAGGCACTCCTTACATCCGTCTTGATAGATTGATCATCCCTATGAAATTGCAAGTGGAATTATAAAGCTGTTGGTTAATAGATTTGACCTTCTTAAACTAATCCTTTAAATTGACTTGCAACACTCAAAATGAAAGACTAACAAGAACTAATAGTTGGGTTGTGATGATTTTCTACACTGACTCTACTTATTTTGGAAGGTGCGACTACCTTTGCATGATGAGATATAATTAAAATAAATCCGAGTATGTTTTAACTCGAAAGTAGGAAAGACACTAACATCTACCCATAACCATGAAAGTATATGTGGAAAACTAGTTTAAAATGAAGTGAATAAGATGAACAAAATAAAGTTTAATAACCCACACTCACGAATGTTACCCAGGCAAAGAGTTAGATGACAAATTCCTCTTTAGCTTATAAGCTACTTTTGAATTCAAAGACACAATTTGATGTAGCAGAATAGGCAATGAGGAATAATTACAAAAGAATCAAAGCTCATAGTAATCAAAAGAGAAACTGACAAATACAAAGATCAACAAAATGTTCTTTATTCCTTCGAAGCCAAGATGTCAATTCAAAGACATCACACCCTTGTACAATAAAACTATATAGAAATAAAAAATATTGTTCTCCTTTTCCCCTAGCCAAAAATTCTATATCCCCATACTTTAAAGACACATACAGATACCCAAAAGAAAGTGTTCATTGTTAAGAACTAACGGCTTTTGACAGTAACCGTTATAAGAAGGAAATAACAAATGAATTTTTTATAATATATGACCATTATTATAACTTCCTACCTAGAAGAAAATATGATGCACAATCCAAACACTAGCAATCCATCATCTCAAATTCTACTAAACAAGTCATTTCATTGAGAAATTCTTCAGGTTCTACTCTGTCTTCTTCCATTTGGAGCTCCAAAAATACATTAACTCTGCTCAGTCTTGCTCGCCTTCCACTCATAGATATCACTCTCATAGCCAATATAGTTTGTTTTCAGATTCCATGCTACAATGAAAAGGCTTGAAATAATATCGGGTTTTTCCATAACTTCTTTCATCAGATCAAGTTGCAAGTTTGGTTGAGGATGTGTTGGATGTTGGAAGAGAATCCTGTTAGGAATTATTGCTTGTTTGTTTGACATTAATGTTTTGATTGATATCAACATTTTTGTCTTTCAGACAGAGTTCTTGATGATGAACAATGCAAAGAGAGTTTTGGTGAAGACATAGTTTGTCGTGCCTATGCTTGTGAACCTTATGGGATGATGATTGGTGAGTCTACATGCTATATTTGTTATTGCATATGTTTTTGAGTTGATTTAGAGAAGTTACGAAGGTTTTGCTGAAGACTTGTTAGAAATAGTATTTATTGTGAACTATTCTAGAGAGAGGTACGGTATACTCTTCGGTGAGTTCGGTGGAACAAAATATAGGTTTGCGATTTCTGGATACATCATGAAGACTTGGATTTGTGTCTACTATCGGATCTGTTTGAGAATTGGAGATTGGGAAGTCAGTTTGCTTCTTGGATAGTGAAAGGGAAATAATTTTCTAGTCGACTTAGTTAGGAAACGTGTTGATTGGATTGTTATGACTAATTGTTGGATGGTAGCGTCTTATTTTATATTGTAATGTATTCTATATGTGGTCTAGCCGACACTTATAATATCACTGGTTGATGTATTTTTTTGTAATTAGATCTCATATTGAGCCAACCTAATAAGTGTTAGAGACTTGTATAAAGAAGTGAATTCATTTGTGAATTTGGATGGATGGTGTGTGTATGCTGATGGAGAGAATAATATGATGTAAAGTTGATGTTGCGAATTCAGATTAGAGAGTGAGATTAGAGTTGGTTGAGAAGTACACATAGAATCTAATAATATACTTCAAAGGAATCATATTGGCATAGTTGATGCTTTCAGTCGGTTCATCTCAGTGGATTGTTGTCCACTTATTGGATTGTCTAATTTAGGTTGTTGCCCTTGTTGTAATAGAGCAATGAGCTCTAGGTGAGTGCTTGAATGCAGGTGCATTCCTCATCAACCTTTAACAGGGTTTATATGTGCTAGTACATCGTCTAGTGGGTTTGATCCCTATTGTGGTTTTCCCCTAACAATGTTTCCATGCAAAAAAAATTGGTGAGATGTGTTATGGTGTTATTTTCTTTACATTGCATTTAAGTTTTGAGGTTTGATATATGGTGAATGGTTTAATGTTTTATATTTGTCTCAACTAATTCACCCACCCCCCAGTTGTGTGTTGTGCATTTTTACTCCTAACATGATCTTCATTCCATAAATCATCATTTGCAAGCAATCCCATTCTAAAAATTGAAAGCGAAGGTTGGTAATGACACGTGAAGAATGAACACCTTTAGCAAGTAGACAAACCCATTTAATTTTGGTGGTTATTAATTATGACCTATTTCTTATCAGCACTTGTGTTGCCACCTCTGCAAACTTGCTTAATGATGTTGGCTATTTAATGCTCTATACCATCCTTTAGATTTGAGATAGGTTATGTCTTTGAGAACGTGCCATCTTTCCTCGCTGCTAAGATGAACTGTTTTGTTCTTCATGAATTATAGTCGAAGTTGGGAAGTTGAAATTTTTCATAACTTTTGTACCAAGCAGGATGTTGGGACGTTGCCGATTTACATAACTTGGGACATGAGTCGACAGTTATTAGGTTTCGAAAACTAGCGACAGGTTGACAAGGACGACCCTACAATGTGAAATGTTAGGGAGTCGGGGGAAATAAGAAGTTTGAAATTCAATTCGTTTGCTTTAGAAATTCTAAAACGTTCCAATCTCTTAAATTCACTACGGACCTTGAAGTTTTCAAACCTATGCCATCGGGTTCATAGGTAAATGCATCAAACAATTTTATATATGAACATTAATTAGTCCATGGAAAATATGCTAATGGGATAGTGACAAAGCTGAAAAAGTTTAAAATTGGTCATGTTTAAAATTCGGAGTAACAAAGACAGATAGAATCCATCTTGGCATAGGAGAAAAGATACAATCCCTTTGCGACAAGTACTTGCCGATGGAACCATCATCAACATATTGGTGAAGGATACTCCTTTGCCATAGCCCTATCTCATTGAGGAATACTTTCTGCATTTGTAAACATTTGAAGATCATTTGAATGACATGACTCAAAAGAGTAAGCTTAGATTTTTGTGATTGAGTGCCACAAGAATTCAAAGGATCACCTTCTCGTTGCATCAATAGTACAATGGGCTTACTTGGGAATGAGAATATTTAGAGGTGATGGTGGAACTAGAACATCATCCTCATCTTGAAGGGAAAGTAATCCTTAAGAGATGAAGATGGAGAAATTGGTGATAAAAGTGTCCATCAAAGGATAGTGCTCATTAAACTAGACATCTTGTCTGAACAATACCTCTTTAGAAATAGAATCAAGTAATCTCTATGCTTTAATATCCTTGTAGCAGCCGACGAATATGAGTAGTTGGCTTTTAGTCTCCATGTCTTTCTGTTGAGCATACTAAGTGTCCAAGTCTCACTACGAATAACATTGAATGAAGATACATCGGGCTTGACATGGGACAAAGTCTTCTTAGGAGACAAATATCCTAATGCCTTATGGGGCATATCACTTCTAAATGTAATGGGCACTGCCTCAACCCAAAATCATAATCCATACCTCGAGATTGAATCATGCAGTTAGCTCTCTCTTGTAAAGATCTTTTCTTTTGCATAACAAAACCATTCTGTTGAGGGTGCAAAAATGTAAGTTGATGCTGAATGCCATAATCAGTGCAAAACTCCCTTAAAGCCTAATTAACATACTCTCCCCATTATCAATGCTTATCCTTTTGATAGAAAGTCCAAATTGCTTCTCCAAAAATTCTATATAGATCCTGAAAGAATCAAAGATCTCTCTCTTGTACCTATGAAAGTACACTCGTGTATATTCTTTGAAGCCACCAATGAATGTAAGCAAATATTTGGCCCTCGAAGAGGAGCTGACAACAACTCTATCTGAAATAAATGAATCTTAGTAGTGCATACCAAGGACACAACCTTGGCAAACACCATATACTCAAGGAATCTTAGTGTAGAATGGTTATCAATGCACAATAGACATAACCATATAATATGGATTAAACAATACCATCCAAACATTGATTACCGGAATACCAATTAGCGAGGAATTATTATTACTTTATTGATACCAAAACATGAGTAAATCATCCATAATTCAAAGTTCTTATATAATGATTTGGAAAATCAACGGACGCATCCCCTTGCTTCCTAACTACCCACCCCAACAAAGCTTTCTTAATGTTTAACACAACATTACTTTATTAATACTACATTTATCCCCCCCAAAAAGAAGTCGTCTTCTAGACGACTAACCAACAAACTAGAAAAAAAACAGACTTCAAGAAGAGGCTTGGCAAGACATTCCTGTACTCGGGGTTCCACAGAGTCATTGGAGCTCTTGTTCAGCCGCTTTATGTTTAGCCCGAGTTCCTTGTAAAACATCAATCTTCTTTGCTTCTGCTCTTATGGTTTTGTCTTCCAAGGCAGCCCTTTCTATGTTCCAGTTTCCTTTCAGGGTTGCCTTTTCTGCCTTCCACTACTCTGCTAGAGCAAACTTTTCAATCTCCCACTCCTTAGCCGACCATTGTGCCAAGTTCTTTCCTTGTTGGAGCTCTAACTATGTCCTTCAAAATGCAATTTCCATGTGTGCAAGTGTTTGTATGAGAGGTGGTTGTTCTAGAGCTAGAGATATAGTGTATCGTTTTATCCATTCTATAGCTATTTTCTCTTGTTCATACCCACTCTGCTGAAGCAATTCCCAGTCTGTATGACAACCTTGTTGCATAGATGCTACCAATGATTTAGCCGCCCTAACTATGGCCCCCATATTCTGATTTTTAGCTTGCATGATCATTTCTTTGGTGGAATGCTCCATAGCTTGTAATTCTTTCAAGAACATTGTAGCTCTGTCTTTGAAGGAAAATGTCTGAGCCGCTCTCTCACTCTGTATTTCTGTGGGATTTTTGTCCTCTATTTCCAGAGGGGTGGGGGAAGGTGGGGAGACCATCCCTTCTTCCTCAAGCAGTTTATCGGCCTCCTCCAAAACTGTGTCCTCAATTGGCATATCCTCCGTAGTTGTAATGTCTTCCGCCTGCTTCTCCTTCTGAGTGTCTATTTGGCTTGTGGGTTGCACCACCAAAGCAACAAGGTGGACCACTTTTGTACCCAATGGTGTTTGCAACCTCACCTTGTGTGTACGCTGTTTCTGGCATCTGAGGTCTATCACCTTAGTGCGGGGTTGTTGATCTGTTGGAAACAGTTGCGCGACTCTGGGAAGGGAAAGTCTGGTGGCCCCCCATTGCGGCTATCTACAACCTTCACCCTTTGTATGCGCATTCGCCTTGTTCTTTGCCATGGTATGATCAACCCCATAGTCCACCGTATAACCACCTTTATGGACGTCATCCTTCGTACTTGCCTCAGGTTGGTGGATTTGAGCATACTCGGGTACCCCATTGGCAATGGTCCTTCTTCTAGTGGTAGGAAGGTGACATCCTCCAGTGTGCCTTTCAAGTGACTTAGACGGATTTTAGCATCCCGTAAGTTTGAGGATGTGTCCTCTTCTTCCGAACACTCCTCTTCTTCCTCCTCGCTTGAGCTCTCTTGTACGGCTTGTTTGGGTTTCTTTCGCTTTGGCTCTCCTGCTCCTAAACCTATTCCAAAAGTGTCCATGTGCATCCAATAGGTCATGGCTAGTTTGTAGGGCCCCACCTGGTTTGTTGGCACCAATGTGCCCTTGTGCTTAGCTACCACCTTTGTTTTACGACTTCTAGGAAAAGAGAAATGACACGATGAGGCATATAAAATGCCTTGTGCTTCAAATCCATGAACTCTTGTAGTCTTTCCGAGAGGAACTGCGCCCAGTTATACACCTTTCCTTCGTTCAACCTAGCTACTACAGGTAACATCCATAGAGCAATTCCAAAGTGCGGCTTCCAATATTAAGTTTACTCTTCACTAAATCTACTATGTATCGCCAGTGTTCGTTAGCTATGAAGGTTTTCTTTAAAACCCTCCTATTCTTGTTGCTGATAATGCTCTCCCATTCCTGTGTCATCAGATCATCCCTGCATATTAACCTCAGCCACTTCTTCATTTCCTCCACCATCATTAGGGTTTTTGCGAGTTCTTGTCCTCAATGCAGAATCCCAAAGACCTTGTTTATCTCTTTAGCAATGTATGGAGTTGTTAGAGTTTTCCCTTCATACTGAACCACAGATCTGTGATTTCCCTTATCATAACCAACCACCATGGTTCACAATATAGCTTCAAATTCTTTTAAATAAAAAATAGGCATAAATATTACTTTGTCTACCTCGGCTTTGTGTAGGGCTTCCTTTAGTCTGTGACTATCTTCTGCATTTTCCCACCAGGTGCGACATTCACTTCCTAACACACTTTCGAACATGATGTTGGCAGCCGTAGTCCTCTCTACAATCTTCCCCTTCTTTTGGCTACTTGACATTTGAATCACTCCCTTTAATGCTTGCAAGATTGGTTTCTTCTGTGAATGAACAATCTTTCCTCTCTGGGATTGCCAACACTTATTTTTACCATTTTAAAATAGGGAACTGTTCTTCTTATGGCTTTATTGATATGTGTACTACAACCGTTTCTTATACTACGTGTCTTGCTGCAATTCCTCTTTGGAATGGAAGGATTTGGGTTGGTTACTGCTAGTGGCCGTATTCTTGTCCCAATGAGCCGTATGATTGTTCCACCTAGCACCTGAGTGAACCGTATGCCTCCCACACCAGACTCTTGATCCTGTACGTTTGGAGCTTGAATGCCTGCCACCCTGTCCTCCTTATTACCTTGTCCACCTTCCTCTGCTTTGATTTGAATGCTGGATGTCGTCCATACGCAAGATGTCGTCCGTACGCAAGATTCAAATGTTGGATGTCATCTGTATGTAAGATGTCGTCCGTATGTTGGTGTAGATTGTACAGAAGATGCAGGCCGTACACAATAGGATGTCCATACGCAAGAGGCAGTCCATACACTGAATGTCTTGCCCTTTGCCATTTGTATGCCGTACATATGACCTTCATCTGGGGCACGTACGTTGCCAATTCCCTCCCTTAGTTGTGCAGGGGTTGTGCCCTGGATGCCAACTTCCCTTGTTACAATCTCAACTCTCTTTTTCGCTTGCGGAATGCTATGTACAATGAGCCTCGTTTGACTTTATAGCCACAATTGGTGTTAGGTATTTCTTTCTTCATACTTCCTTCTATTGTTTTTGGGGGGGCTCCTTTTGTTTTTCGTTAGCTCCTTTTCTATTCTTCTTCTTATTTCATCTCCTTTTCTTTCCAAGGAATAGATGGAAATTGACTCCTCCCTTTTGTTGTAAGGTTTCAATTTAGATCCATTGACAAGGTTTTTAAGGAGATTATTATCTAAAGTGGATAAGCTTATTGCGCCATCGTTCTTCACTTCTGCCACTTTATATGGTCCCAACCATCGTATTTTAAACTTGTCGGGTTTTATCTCATTCTTGCCATTATATTTGAGGACTAACTGTCTAGGTTTGAAATTCATTCTTTTCAAATGTCTGTCATGCCAAAAATTTTACCTCCTCTGCGCCACTTCCGTTGCCCATTGAGCTAGCATTCTTCTCTCCTCAAGTTTCATTAAGGCATTGAGTCTTTCCCTTAAACTCTCATCGTCTTCCAATCACTGTTGAACTGCTATCCGTAGGCTGGGTACTGTGTATTCTATTGGCATTATGGCCTCTTGTCCATACATTAATTGAAAGGGGGTTTGCCCGGTTGTGGCCTTGTAGGTAGTCCTGTACGACCATACTACTACTGGGTCTTTCCTCCCAATCTCCTTTTTCAACTCCACAAATCTTGTACAAAATTGTTAACAATATTTTATTTTTGGATTCTGCTTGACCATTTGCCCTTGGATAGTACAAACTGGAAAACGAATGAAAGATTTTGTACTCACTGTCGTTACCTTGATTGTGTGATTTACAAAATGCACCCCTCTATCACTTGTCAACTAGAGTGGGATACCAAATTTGGTTACTATCTGTTCATACAATAATTTGGCTGTACTGAGTGTTGTGTTGTCTGGGAGTGCCCATACTTCTGCCCTTTTGTAAGATGTTTCGTTACCACTACTATGTACCTGCACCTATGGTTATGGCTTACAAGCAAGGGCCCCACAAAGTCCAGCCCCCAACATTCAAATAATTCTTGTGATTGTGACAGGAACAATGGCATGAAATATCTTTTTAGGGGCTTTCTCGCTCTTTGGCATGTGTCATAGCTCAAAACCCATTCCCGAACATTTGGATATAGTGTGGGCCACCAAAGTTGAGCCAAAAACACTTTTCTAGTTGTTGCATCAGGTCCCATGTGGCCCCTTGCCAACCCTTCACGGGATTCTCTCAGGACTCTTGGAATTTCTTCCTCCATAACACATCTCCTTAATACCTCATTTGGCCCCATCTTATACAACAATCCCTCAATTAATTGGAACGTCTTGCTTTTGAGTGCAATCTTTCTCCTCTCTATTGTTGGCATCTCCCTCAAAAAGGTAGCAGTTGACAGATACTGTCCAATCTTGTCGTACCATTGGGTTTAATACGACAACTTGAAATAGGTGGGTGTCAGGAAAGTCTTTGTTTACTCCACTTCCAGAGGCTTTTCCTGACTTGATTTTTGATAACTGATCTCAATTACATGACTTCTTCCTGGTCGAATTATGATTTTAAAAGTGAATTCTTGCAAAAAGATCAACCACCTACTCAATCTTCCTTGAATCATAGGCTTGTTCACTAGATACGTAAGTGCTTGGTGATCAACAAAAAATGTAAAATGAGTAGCTAATAAGTAATGTCTAAACTTTTGTACTGCATAGACCATACCTAAAGCTTCCCATTCGGTGGTGCTGTAGTTTCATTCCGTCTTTGATAGCAACCTGCTTGCAAAGTAGACAAGATGGTCTAGTCCTTTCCCAACTTGCGCAAGAGTAGTGCCTATTGCATAGTTGGATGTGTCCACATGGACATGGAATTCTTTATTCCAGTTAGGGTATATAAGGATCGGGGCTCCTACTAGTCTCTTCTTTAACTCGTGGAAGGCCTCCTCTTGTTTTTCCTCCCAACAAAATCGTTCTCCTTTTCTTGTAAGCTTTTCCAGGGGCAAAGATACTTTCGCAAATCCTTTTATAAACCTCCTATAGTACCCTACATACCACAAGAATTACTTGACACTTGTTACATTTGATGGAGCCTCCATATCTAGAATGACCCTGATCTTGTCAAGATCTGTCTTTAGCCCTTCCTTGCATACTATATGACCAAGAAGTTTTCCTTGTGGAACCATAAATTTGCATTTCTTTGGATTCAAGGCCAACCTTGCTCTTTGACATCGATCTATGCATTTGCCAATGATTTTGAGGTGGTGCTCCTTTTCATTGTAGACAGACTAGTCATCCAGGAAGGCTTTGAAATTTCCTACCGACATATTGTCGAAGATATGTAGTATGATTCTTTGGAACGTGGCTGGTGCATTGCACAACCCAAACAACATCTTGTTATAGGCATATACACTATCTTCAACGAAAAATGTAGTCTTTAGCTTATCTTCCATAGCAATACTGATCTGATTATATCCTGAAAACCTATCTATGAAAGAGTACATTTCATGGCCGACCACCTCTTCTAGGATGCTATCAGTAAAAGGAATTGGAAAAGGATCTTTTATAGTTACTGCATTCAGGCATCTGAAGTTGACACATATCCGAATTTGGTTGTCGTCGTCCTTCAATGAGATGACTATAGGAGATACCCACTTAGTGGTTTGTACTTTGAATATTATCTCGAGTTCCAGTATTTTGTGATTTCTTCCTGAACCTTGGCTACGTATTTTTTATTCATTCGGTAAGGTCGTTTGCGCACTAGTCTTGCTCCTGGTACCAATTGTATTTGATGGACACAACTCCGGGGGCACTCCTTTCAAGTTCTTGTACGTCTAAGCAAAGGCTGTAGTCGGTAAATAATTGTAAGTGAGCCGAAGGGTAGGTCAGTATGCATTATTTGTTATGTCGACGACTTGTGCCCTACGGGTTCTTTCGGGAACCTTTCGAAAGGCCCTTCGGTGAGTATATATACCCCCTTCGAGAAGCATTGTATTCATCTTATCAAGCATAATGTAATGTTTTGGCATATGCGAATAAAGGAAGAAGTTTTGCTGTTCTCATCTATTGTCTCTACGCATTGATTTCTTTACCAAGTACGGTAAACATTTGGTGCCGTTGCCCGATGGACTTGGTATAAAGGCAGGCGAATGAAGACTAAATGCCGAATCAGTTGAACAAGAATAAGAATAAGCTGAAGGAAAAAGATGAAATACGTGCTGCGCAGGAAAATTTAATTTTGGCACAACAGGCTGAATGTAGACAGAGATTTCAGCAAGTTACTGACGAACACAGAAGCATTGACAAATTGTTGGAAGAGACTTGACAGTGGCTTGATTTGGTGGAAGAAGCAAGGGAGGAGTTTCTGAACCTGCATACGTCGAGGGAAGAGAATCCAGATGGAAGGGGATCGACTCTCACGACTCAGAGTGTCGAAGGAGCAGGAGCATGGAGTGAACTTTTCGTTTGAGATATACTTCCAAAACAGACAACTTCAGTTGACGAAAACCCTTCTTCACCAAACATTACGGGTATGCAGAACAGCGCGGGTATTTAGAATAGTGCGAGTATTCAGAACAACACAGGTGTGCAAAACAACGCGGGAGTGCAAAATAGCGCAGGTACACAACAAAACCCACAAATAATGGTAGGATCAAAAGAAAAGTTGCCTAAATTTGATGGTGATGGAGCCGCCAATCTGATTCGACATTATAAATCATGTGAAATGATCTGGAAGGCGAATGGCATAACAGATACAAATGAATGGGTCCGACAGTTTCCGGCTACCCTACGAGGTGTTGCGATTGATTGGTTCACCAATACATATCCACAAAAGTTAAATAGTTGGGATAACATTAAAAAGGAGTTTATCGCAGAATTTCAACTATTGTGGGACGATAATGAGATTGTAGCAGAGATATTCAATACTAAGCAAGGGAAGAATGAAACAGTTCGAGTCTTTGCCAGGCGGTTGAAGGATTTGATCAATAAAATGGAGAATAAGCCAGTTGATGGGCTTCAGAAATGATGGTTCATTGAAGGCCTTCGCCCAAAGCTGCGAAAGAAGATGAAGATCGTGCCACCATCGACATACACTGAAGTGTACAATTGGGCAATGAACCTAGAAAGTGAACAAAAGACCAAAAAGAAGAAGAATAGTTCATCCGATTCAGATGACGATGCGCCTTTAGAAGAAGATAGCAGTGATGATGAAGGCAGCAGCAAGAAGGTCCACGCCCTCCAAAAGGACATGATTCAGATGATGAAAGAGTTTAGGAACATGCACAAGGAGACTAAGGGCAATGAGCTATGGTGCACGGAGTGCAAGAAAGAAGGCCATACGAAGGGATCCTGCCCGAAAGATCAATTTTGTGAGATTTGTAGATCATGGGACATTCGATAAAGGAATGCCCTTTCAACCTGAAAATAAGAGCATCGCAGCAAGTGTTCCTTACGTAGGAGGTGTCTGTGTCAGGAGGAAGCAGAAACACTAGTACAGAGGGTGCCATGTTGGGAGGATACAAAAAAATTGGCGCGGTCAAAATAGCAACAACAACAACAGCGGCAACAACAATAATGGCGGGAGGAGTTGAATTCAGTATGATGCGAACGACCGGCTGATAGTTCAATGTCACGCATGCAATTTGTGGGGCCACTTCGCCCAAGAGTGCACAACGGCGAACACACCAAAATTGTTATGCAGATGGTGCGGAACCGGCGATCATGAAGATGCTAAGTGCTTGAAGTCGGGAGTAAACTTGATCACCGTCGGGACGGACGAAGAAGAGGTTCTGGCCATCACTCGGAAGCAAGCGGAAGTATACCCCGACTTGACAGAGGAAACGAAGAGACTAGAGGAAGTGCGGGTAGAGATCCAGAAAGCAATGTAGGCGGAGACGACACACTTGAAGGACACGGCTGGGACCTCCGCACATAATTGCGCAGAACAAAACATCGTATGGCAAATATGACAAACCGAGGTACCCGTCAGGATAAATGATTTGTTGCTCACTATGCCTCAACTCCATATGACACTCACAAATATAGCTCCAATTGCTAAGAAACCGGTAGAGCAAAGAAGGGAGAAGGAAGGTGGCGCAAGTGCGGAAGATCTGATGCTGTTAGCCCTTTCATCTAGACGCCATTCGACAGTTGTCGAAATGGGCATTCTCGAGACTGTGCTGATGGACATGATTGTGGATGGAGGGTCTGGTGTCAACGTGCTACGAGAGGATACTTGGAAAAGGTTGGGACAGTCGACATTATGGCCACCTATATTCCAGCTGCTAATGGCTAATCAACATGGAATCAAACCATTGGGAGTCCTAACGGCACAACCAATTACTATCAGAACACAGCTATTCCTGCTCAACTTTGTCGTGATTCCACTGAAGCGAAAAGGATATGATGCTATTTTGGGCTAGGGGTGGCTGATACAAGCCAAGGCGAAACATGATTGGAAGAAGAATACCTTATCATTTGAAAGCAAAGGGGGGAAATTCGTCATTGATCTGCACACTCAAATGGTCGGGGAAGAAGCTCTGTCATTAGACTCCGAAGGTGAAGGATGAAGCAAGGCAATGTCTGGAACCAGATCAGGAGGGAGTCCTGCGATTGGAAGGGGGATCAATAGACGACGACTTGGATTCGGTGAGCGGTCTCTACCACTAGCAGATGAAGGACTACGAGCTGTTCCAGAGTTGCAACGTTTTGACAATTGAGGAAGGACGAAGGCTAGAAGAATTTCCAAGGGAATTCACGGAGATAAAGGAAGGAGATGCACCACTGGATGAGACACCCACTCATACGTTCATTGAGGGGGAACCCATCAAATATAATGAAGCCACGTTGCAGATTATGAATTTGGGAGATGAAGCCAAACCACAAAACATACTGGTGGGAGATAACTGGGACCTAGTATTGAAGGCGGCGACATTCAAGATATTTTTGGAATATAAGGATGTGTTTGCATGGACATACAAGGACCTGAAAGGAGTACCCCTGGAGTTGTGTGTGCATCGCATCCTGTTGATCGAAGGAGCAATACCTGTACGGAATCGACCCTATAGGATGAACAAGAACTATGCGGCACAGGTTACGGAGGAAATCAACCGGATGCTGGAGGTCGGCAGTATCTTCAAGGTGCAGACCAGTGAATGGGCGTCACCCATAGTAATCTCACTGAAGGACACCACCCAGATCCGGATATGCGTCGATTTTAGATGTCTGAATGCAGTCACTATCAAGAATCCGTTTTCGATTCCATTTACGGACAACATCTTGGAGGAGGTAGCGGGACACGAGATCTACTCATTCATGGATGGCCTTTTTCGGATACAATCAGATTTCAATCGCAAAGGAGGACAAACTGAAGACGACATTTGTCATAGAAGATGGAGTATACGCATATAATCGGATGCCGTTCGGCCTATGCAATGCGCCTGTGACATTCCGGCAGATCATACTACACATCTTTGACAAGATGTCCGTTGGAAACTTCAAGGCATTTCTGAATGACTGGTCGGTATTCAGCATTGAGGACAAACATCTGGCAGCTCTGGTTGAGTGTATGGAAAGATGCCGACACGCGCACCTAGCCCTGAACTTGAAGAAGTGCAGGTTTATGGTTCCGCAAGGAAGGTTGTTTGGACATAGAAGACAGATCCAGATAAGGTGAGAGCCATATTGGAGATGCGGCCGTCCACCAATGTATCAGAGGTAAAATCTTTCCTTCGACATATAGGCTATTACAAACGCTTCATCAAAATTTTTGCCAAGATAGCATACCAGTTGGACAGGTTAACATGCAAAGGAGAATAGTTCCGATGGGAGAAGGAACAGGATGAAGCATTTGAAGGGCTCAAAGTATGATTGGCTACGGTACCCATTTTAGCGTATCCGGATTGGAGCAAAGAGTTTCATGTACATGTTGATGCGTCCAACTATGCAATTGGAGCAACCTTGGCACAGATAGGTACCCACGGGCTGGATCACCCGATCTACTTTGCCAGTCGCTTGCTATCAAAAGCCAAACATAATTATAGTACGATAGAACAGGAAGCTCTAGGAATGGTCTACATCGTGCAAAAATTCCGTCATTACTTGCTGGCCACTCCGTTCGTGTTCTATGTCGACCATCAGGCTCTGCTGTATATGATAAATAAACCTGTCATCTAGGGAAGAATCAGCCGCTGGTTACTTCTGTTGCAAGAGTTTACCTTCAAGATCATTGTCCGGCCGAGGAAGAAACATGTCAGCGCAGACCACTTGTCAAGAATCAAAACAGGGGAATTGGCGGAAGGAGTGAACGGCGACTTTTTTGATGTGCAATTGTTTCAGATCGCGGTACTGCCGGAATGGTACAAAAGCATTGGAGAGTACCTTTCGATAGGCCAGTTCCCAAGTGAAATGCCACCAAATGAAAGGCGTAAATTGATAATCAAGAGCCGTACCTTCCAGTTGATCAACAGATTACTCTACAAAATGGCGTCGGATCACATTTTACGACGGTGTGTGTTAGAAGAAGAAATACCACGGGTACTAAAGGAAGCACATGAGGGTCCAGCAGGAGGACACATGGGACCTGATACCACGGTGCGAAAGATATTGCTCGTAGGACTGTGGTGGCCAACAATGTACAATGACGCACGGGAATGGCTCGTTGGGTGTGACACTTGCCAACGAGCTGGGAAGCTGCTCAAAAGAGACTTAATGCCGCTATACTCGTCCCATGCTCAAGAACTCTTCGAAAGGTGTGGGTTGGATTTCATTGGACCTCTGAAGGTGAGCTGAACCAGGAGATGCCGATAGATCGTCATAGCGACAGAGTACCTGACCAAATGGGTGGAGGCACGCGCACTACCAGATAACTCGACAGTAAACACAACAAAATTTATTTATGAGAAAATTATTACCAAGTACGGTATTCCGTTGCAATTAACAAGTGATAGAGGTGGACATTTTGTAAACCATGTTATTCGACTGCTCACCATCGAGTTCAAGATTTATCATTCATTATCAAGCCTGTACTACCCAAGAGCAAACGAACAGGCTGAGGCTACCAACAAAATCCTGATGTCCATTATATACAAATCTTGTGCTGTTGAAGGTGACGATTGGGAAGAAAAATTACCCTCTGCTCTTTGGGCTTACCGCACAGCGTACAAGGTGACGACGGGGCACACACCGTTTCAGTTGATGTTCGGACAAGAGGCAGTGGTACCCGCGGAATTCATGATACTAAGCCTGAGGATAGCACTTGAAAATAAGTTAGGCGACATGGAAAGCCTAAGGGAGCGGCTGTATAAATTAAACAAGCTCGAGGAGAAGCGATTGTTGACGTAGTGGGTGACAGAGGTAACACAGAACAGGCGTAAGGCGTGGCACAATAAACATCTGAAATTGAACAGGTTCCAACCAGGTCAGTGGGTGTTGAAGTATGATGGAAGGAATGAAGTCAAACCAAACAAATTCAAAGTCAGATGGGTTGGGCCATACCGGATCTGGGAGGTAGGGGACAATGGAGCAATAAAATTATGGACTTTGAATGGACAGGAAGTGCCTCACGCAGTGAACGGCTCGAAGTTGAAGATATACAATGGTCGGAGGACCCCATTGTCATAGAATGAAGTCCGAATGACTCCTTCGTCGTTGTAGAATGGCGAGGTTCGGATCGGAAATTGAACCTGCTGTATTTTTTTTGGAAAAATATATTTAAAAACAAAAAAGAAGAAGAAGAAGAAGAAGAAGAAGAAGCAAGTCACAAAGTCACCGTATGGATTTTTTAAGGCAAAGTCACCGTACGGATTTTTAAAGCCAAGTAATCATACGGCTTTTTAAAGCATGATGCACTGTACGGCTTGGGAGCTTAGAACTCATTTACCGTACGGTTTCCTATGTGCATGAAGAATTTTATTTGAGTTGCCCAGCGTATGGAAATTTCAACGTGGGAATTTGATTTGAAAGACCACCGTACGGATTTTGGAAGGGGATTTAACTTGCATGGTACGGATTTTGGCTGGACTTGGTGAATAGCATATGCCATATGGGAATTTCAGCATACGGATTCCAAGGGATATTTCTAGTTTAGCGTATGGATTTGGGTTGAAAGGTCTTGATGTTTAAGCTGTATGGATTCTAAAGGTCATTACATTTTGCCATTGTATAGATTTAATAATAGGTTTCCAAATTGCTTCACTACGGATTTCTAACTTCTGATTGTAAACTATACGGATTCCTTATTAAACTCTAATAGCGTACGGATTGGGGGTTGAATTTGGAGGACCGAGCCGTACGGATTCTGGACAGGGCATATTAAATTCCAATCTGTATTTGGGCATAAGGATTTCATTTTCAAATTTTGGCGTACGAATTCTCTTTCAGAAGCTTGGTGTATGGTTTTAAGTTTAAAATTTATGCTTGCACCATTAATGTATATTGCTGCCTGTACCGTACGGACGTAGTAGGCCATTGGAAGGTTTCAGCTGCTGGCGTTTGAAGAAGTTCACTATTTGAGAACACAGATTGTCGTATGGATGAAAGAGGCTTTGCAGGTTTAATTCACTGTATTGTACGGAATTCTCAGTTTATTAATTCTTCTTGTTGATACCGTATGACTTTTGGAAAGCTTTTAGAAGGATTAAAATTACCATTGTATGGTCCCTGTACGGCTGATTATTGAAAGGCAATTCTACATCAGCACTGTACAGAATTGGAGAATATTATTGTTGGACGTTGCCGTACGGATCCGTACGCTTGCAGGAAGGAAAGTATAATAATTGACCTAACGGTAATGGAGTCTGTAGGCAAAAGGAAGTGGAAAAAGCAATTGGAAGAATCTAAAGCTGAGAAGGGTATGAACATGACGAGTGTAGGTAATCAAAATGAAGGCACCAGCAGCAACAAGCAGAAGCGTATGCCTTCGACACCTGCAACAGCTGAAATTACACCACAAACTATACAATTTGAGGGGTTGAGTGGAATGGACTGCAGAAAATGGTGGCAAGAAACTCCTTATACGCATCCAGTAAAAGCAAGCATTAGAAGAGCACAGGTGGAATGGGCTATTCGGATGCTTGTTTTTGCATTCGAGATTATGAAGGTTTCCTACGCGCTATGATTGAGACCTATGGCAGAGCTTCTCGGAGGAGCACATTTGAGTACTTGGACAGAGACTTGGTGGTTTCATTCAAGGCAGCTAATTTCACACGAGTCTTTCGCATACCAGGGCTATAGGGCAAGAAGGTTCAACCTAAGAAAATCTCTAAGGAGGTGAAGCTATTTTTAATTAGATTGGTATGTGGAGATATGACTAAAGCAGAGCAGCAGGCATTGGTTGAGACATCGAAGGGAAGGGGTTTAAAGAAAACCGATATTCAGGAGGGACCATGGCGATGCCTGATGGACTTGGTCAAGAGTAGGCTGATGGGATCATCTAGGGCATCCGATATCTCATTTCCACAGGTGTATGATGAATGGAATAATGAATGGAAAGGTGTACGATTGGGCGTTTGTGCTGGCTGAGTTTATGCATGAGTTTATGACTCTCCAGCATAAGACATTCTATATGCCTCACTACGCCATTGGTCTCTTCCTTGATGCGGCAACACGGATGATTCTAGAAGACAAGTTGGAGGCAAAACTTGGACCACTTGCTCCCAGGGAACCTCCTATCATGCAGTGGAAGCACTTGGATACAACCACTAGGCAGAAGGGTTTTGCAGGGCAAAAGAGACCTCGGATGGATGCGGGAGGTGATATGGATAGCGGCTGTCAGGAGAACTCTTTTGAGGAGAACAATGTGGGAGATGAAGAAGGGGAAGAAGATGATGAAGAAGTTCAGATTGTTACAACTACCCCTTTGTTGTTTCCACGCACTTCACTATCGGCTACTCCTTGTTTGGTACTAGTGGGTTTGCACATGGCTCACATTCCAGGGTTTGGGCAGACGAGCTGGCCGGTATTGATGACTAGTGTACCCCAGTAGGCAGTTACACTAGCAACAACATGGCAACACGGGGTAAGGCCTTCTCCTGTATGGTCGGGAGTTGAGTTTTCCGTAGGGTTTGCACGAGCGATAGCACCCGGCAGCCGAGAGACCTTGCCAGCTCCTGTTGAAGCACTTCCGGTAGCAACAACCGTAGCACAGCCAGCAACAAGAGCTGTCGAAGCACTGCCAGCAGTGGATGTGGAAGTTATCATGGCTCGGCAAGCGGGAGTTGAGGCACCTACAGTGGAGAGTGTGCCAGACAGAGGAGAGGAGATGACCATGGAGGTACTTGACCTCTTAGTACTGGAGATAGCAAAGAGACAGAGTACGTTAGGTGTACACTTGGATGTTGTAGGAACTGATGCAGTGGTGACAGTGGATGCAACACTGTTGGCATCACCTAAGCGGGATAGGGAGAGTCGACTTCGAGAGGTCAGTACTTTTTTGAGCACATAGTTCCACCATGCTCCAGCTCTTTGGATGGCTTATTTGCAGACTCCTACGTGAGATGATATTCTCGAGTCGACACTCAACCTCAGGTAGTAGAGCCAGTTCCATACGTTGGACCATCACACAGTACTGTTGAGCGTATGGCAGACACTATGGAGATGGCTATGGGTATGCAGGACCATCCATTTGTACAGGGATCAGGAATGGAGGCATTTCTTGCAGACTTCGCAGCTCTAGCATCCCGGGCTCGTCAGGTATTGGATTCCACAGAGACTCAGCCATTGGATTCGGTGGTGAAGGAGCTAGAGGGGATTATCTTGTTTATGCGACTCGGTTGCCCAGCTGCTTTCGTGGTCTGTTTTGAGGAGTGAGGATGGCCGGATCTAGAGACCGATGAGATGCGTCAAGACTGGGCCACTACGACAGATTTTGGTGTGGACAGTTGGGTTGAGGTTCTGCTCCAGGAGATAGTGAAATTGCACAGGAAGGCGTGCTACACTCTTTGGAGGAGTCAAGTGAATCAGGTAGCAGCTGAGAGAGCTCAGGAGTCAGATGCCAGGTTGGCTTCAGAGAGGGCAGCCTGGGAATCTGAGAGGGTGGCTTGGCAATCCGAGAGGGAAGCCTTGTTAGTCAGACAAAGTCAGTTGGCAACAAAGAAGGTGTAGGAGGCAGCAGAAAAGGAGAAAGAAATGGGAGAAGGTGGAGCGATGATGTAGTTCGCGCTGGAGCTTTAGATGGAAGCAGAGGTCGAGTTGAAGGTTCGGAAGGAGCAGGTCTACAAGCTTCGGGCTGAGCTAAGCGATTTGAGAGTACGGACCCGTCCCCCTGCCTAGTATCTTGTTTCTAGCTTAAAGTCAAATTTGTTGTATTGTCGTCTGGAGATGACTGTTCTTTTTGGGGGGATGATGTAGTCGGTAAATAATTGTAAATGAGCTGATAGGTAGGTCAGTATGCATTATTTGTTATGTAGCCGACTTGTGCCCGACGGGTTCCTTCGGGAACCTTCCAAAAGGCCCTTTAGTGAGTATATATACCCCCTTCGGGAAGCATTGTATTCATCTTATCAAGTATAATGTAATGTTTTGGCATATGCGAATAAAGGAAGAAGTTCTGCTGTTCTCATCTATTGTCTGTACGCATTGATTTCTTTACCCAGTACGGTAAACAAAGACATCCTTATACTGTAATGTCCCCATTTTAGCAGTTGACCAAGTGTGTGTGCGTTAGCCTTGTTCTACATGGTCTCGAGGGCTAACGAAGGGTTTAATGGGATCTTGGAGTGTTTTGGCCTAGTCATTTCCAGTTTGGGCCAAAACGAAGTTGATTTACTCAGTTTCAGCCATACTATTTTTAGTAAGTCGGCAGGACACAGTGCAGGTCAATTTTGGTGATTGGATTCGATACTCCTCGGTGAGAGCTTTTCGAGGAGCTATCACTCGCATTATTCGGAGTCCGATTGCTAATACATTTTAATGCCTGAAGTTTTATTAAAGTAACGTCTAATTTAATTGTAAAATATTAAAGTGTTACTTTAATATTTATTTTATGGTGATGTGTACCCAAGGGAGACATAAGGGGTATTTTAATATATGTTTTATATTACACATCTTTTATCCCACATTGCCCATATGAGTTGAGCGGACCTGTGGGAATAGAATAAAAGGAAGCATTTGTGGCTTCATTAGGCAGGTTGAATATGAGAAGAAATTGGTGTGTGAGTTGCAGCTTTGTTCTTGGCATTTGAGGACGTCTATCCTCTCTTGTAACATTCTAGACGTCATTCCCTTGGGGTTTGGCCTTTGGAATTCTTTGTTATTAGCTTCATTATCAGGCAGTTTAGTTGCATTTCCGGCTACAGGCAGATTTGGTATTTTGCTCATATCTTCTTCACTACTTGTCCGACGCTTATGCCGCTTAGAGGGAATGGTATTATGAAGGTAGTGGACTGATTGAAGGACAAAGTATTGTAGCAGCAAGTCCGTAAGCATGGGCTGGAGTATTATGTCAATACTGCTGAAGTAATTAGTGAGTTGATAAATCTGCTATGTATTTCGTTTTATGAATTCTGAAAATAACATTTTATTAGCAACAGTTCATTTCCACTTTGCATATCATTGTAGTTTCTTTCTTGTTTATGTTGTATGATACCAATTCCATGCACGAAACACAACAAACAATAAATGGTTGATTTCCAGAGTTATAAGGGGTTTAAAACATTAAACGGAGAAATAAGAGGTTGCATGCAAACTGTTTGACAAAATCTCTTTCAGCAAATTGGTTTAGTTTTTTGGGACATCCAGGGGTGCCCATTACATATACTCTAGGAAAATTTTAAAAGCTGCTGCCTTAAACACTGGATCCTACTCGTCCCCTATAAGAATCTCCTTGGGTTGATTCTTTTCACCAAGGTTTATAGTTTGCAACTTGGCCTCCTTGTATTCTACTTTCTCCTCAACTATATGTGCAGGTTTATTGTTGATAATAGCAGCACCCTCCCTATATTCCTTATAGCCCTCAGTATAATTCCTCTGATTCGGCTTCTTGGATCTGCAACATATTGCACTCTGGCTGAAATACTTCATAGTCTGCCATCTGCCACTAAAATAGACCGTTAAGAGAGCTCGTCTCATCTTTCGAGCACTCCCCCAACCGGAGCACTCCTTCACTTGGGTCCAACCCTTCTCTATCTTTACTATCTGACTCAGAATTTGATGCCAAGTCCCGACTCACAGATTGGTTCCTTAGGTCTATTGTGTACCTTCTGCCATCTACCTCTTTGGACAAGTTATTTCTCTTCCAATTATGGGTGGCCTTTGCTGTGACTAGCCATCCTCTTCCCAACAGCGCATCGTACCCTTTTTTTCTAAGGCGATCACCACAAAGTCCAGAAAGAACTGTTTGTGTACCAATTACCTTTTGCTCCATCAGGGTTCCTATTGGCTTGATTCCATGCTGGTCTACATCCACCAGTTGGAATGTGGGTGGCCAAAGTGTGGGTTTCCCTATTGCCTTCCATGTTTCCTTAGATAAGACATTCACACTAGATCCTCCATCAATAATAGTATGCGATAGTTTATACCTCATTATTTCCATTTCGACCACTGCTAGTGTCCTTCCTATCCCTATGATGAATAGGGTATTGTTCTCCTTTCCTGCTTGTGCTTCCTCTTTCTTCTCCTTTTTAGGGGGTATCCCTTTGATGCTTACTCCCTATGTTAATGCTACCCGTAGCTGAGGTGATGTTTCTAGTAGATCGGCAACTTTCACCAGAATAGTGGTCTCCAGTACTTGTTTCATGATGCTTGGTACTGGCCGGTTGGTAGGAAATTTATCCATACTTGCCTTCCCATCTGCTGTTATGTTGTCTTGAATGTCATTTCTTGCTTCATGAAATTTTTTCTTTTTCGTAGTAGCATGCAGGTAAACAAGTTTTCTAGCTTGCATTCTTGTGATAGCAAGGACTTCTCTTTTTGGTTCTGCAATATCCAACATGTTCACCCCTTTTTGCCTAGGGCAATTCGCATTCTCATGGTTGCTTGGTCTGCACCATTTACACAACATTCCTTCGTTCTGTTCTCCATTCTGACAATCTCTTGCAAAATGCCCCCATTCATTGCACCACCTACATTGGATCATAGTTTTTCTCTTAGAATCATACTGGATTGCTCTCCAAGGTGTGTTGTTATTGCTGTTGTTATTATTCCCCCTTCTATTATTTCTATAACCTCCAAGTGAGGCTTCTATATTTGTATTTTGTGGAGGGGTGGAGGGTGGTGTGGATTGTTCTCCCTGGGTGAAGAATTCTTGCCCATTTTGTGCTTTTAGATGTAAGGATGGTCTTTGATTGCGTCTCCCAACACCTGACAGATCTCACAAAATGCTTTTCGCGAACATGTCCCTTTTGTATGGCCCTCCTTTTCACAGTCTGTGCACCGTAATTCCCTTCTCTTTTCTCTTCCTTACTTCTTGCTACCTCCATTAATCTCATCATATCCTTCCTCAGGGCTTGGATGGTCTTGGATTCATCCTCGCTTTCACTCCCGCTTCCATGCCTCTTGGCCTTGGAGGTTTTGTTCTTGCTTTCTATATCCATTGCACGAGTGCAAGCGTCAACTAAGGATGACGGTGGAACTATTTTCATCTTTTTCCTTAGGGATGGTGTCAACCCTTCAATAAACCACCTTTTCTTCAATCCATCCGCAGGCTTGTTGTCAGGCCTCCTACTATACACTCTGACAAATTCATTCTTCGCTCGCCTTGTATTATAGATCTTTGTCACTATTTCATCATCATCTCGAAGAGAGTTTGAATTCTTCTTCAAAGATTGCACAAAGATTATTCCATATATTCTTGTTGCCTACCTTTAAATTTGTATACCAGTCAATGACTATACCTCTTAGTGTGGCTAGAAATGCTTTTAGCCGTTCATTCACATCATTCTCTCCGTTTGCTTGCCATATGGTTATACATGTTTTACAATGATGTGCAGGGTCCTTTGAGCCGTCCCCCATGAATCTAGGGAGTTTTTGTTTGTCCATTGCCATTCTTCTACTGTTTTCCCTCTTACGTGGATGCTCCCTCCTGACGGGTAATTCCCTTCCAATGGACTAGATTCCTTGGTGCTAGCCTCAACAGTATCTCCTTCTCCTAGGTGGGTTTTGTTCCTGTCGATGCTCTCTGTGTGCAGGGGTTTTAGCATTTCTGTACCTTCCCTTCCTTCCTGGTGTCTTAGAGATAGCCAAATTGGCTATTCCTTCGATTGTATTTTCAATTAACCCTTCTTTGATTCGGAAGTGGTCCCCATGTCCCCTTAGAGTATGTCTTTCCTCCTGTTGTTGGAGGCGTAACGTCCTCAATGTGACTTCCTCCTCAATTTCTTCCTCTAGCACCGGTCTCGGATATTTGTTTGGAGCACGTTCCCTTGTCCTTTCTGCAAACTGCTGGAGTACTTGTTGCCTTCTTCTTTCTCTTTCTGTTTCCACTCTTTCTTCCTCCACATGTGCCAAGTTTCTTGCCAACAGTCGAGGGATTTGTCCAAGTAGATCGTACACTGCTAGTGGTACTAAAAGTTCATCTCATACCGTGCTCTTCGGAACCACTCTCCCGCGGGCTTCCCTTTGAACATACTGGTCGACAAACTGTCACTAGATCGTGTGTCAACTGATCTTCTCTGGTTATTTCCTCCTCTTCATTGTCATTGTTTGTTACTTGTATACGTGGTAGGAAAGGTCTTCCCATTACTCCATCCAGTCTTGCCGACAATCTCCAGGTTCAAACTTAGGCAACGATGCCTAAATGTAGAATGGTTATCAATGCACAATATATAGAACCATATAATATGGATTAAATAGTACCATCTAAACATTAATTACTGGAATACCAATTGGTGAGGAATTATAATTACTTTATTGATAGCAAAACATGAGTACATAATCCACAATTCAAAGTTCTTATATTATGGTCGGTTGGTTGGGAAAACCAACAGACGCATCCCCTCGCTTCCTAACTACCCACCCCAACAAAGCTTACTTAATGTTTAACACAACATTACCTTATTAATACGACACTTAGGTAGTCCTATCACTAATGCCTGAGTGCTCATTTATTGTAGATGCCTATAATCGACATGACCAAAATTTTCATGCCAAAGCCGCACCATTGGAACCGTACGTGCTGTGAAAGATGATCCAAAAGTAGTTGAACTCTTAAGAGTCATCAGATCAGTATAATTGGGATGCAAAATCAACACTCCCAAGAGCCACAACAATATCAAGATCATGGAGGTCTCTAAATAACTACATTATGTGCTGAAAACTCAATTGTCTTGACCGAAACAAATTGAAAAATTTGATACAGTGAAAGAAGGTTGGTTGATATTAAGAACAAGAAGGACACTTTGAAGATAATCACCCTCAAGCAAGACAAGGCTTGAACCCAAAAATGAAAGCTGAGCAGGATCCTCCATTGCAATCCATGAAGTGCTTCAATCAAAGAAAGAGGAGACGAAATCCTAGATATGTGTAATGTGGCGATAAACACTAGGGTCAAGTATCCAAGTAACTTGTGAAGACAAGGTCCATGTAGAAAGAATAAGACCTTTGTTTGTGTAGAAGGAAGGGGGCTTAGAAGCTGACATTTAATGTTGCTGCAAGGCTTCCTCTAAAGCCTATAGTCTCTTCCAGTATTTGGTGACTGGATGTCTATCCTTGCCACATAAGTTGTTGTAGTGGAGGAAGACTTACAGGAGTTAAAGATTTAGCAGGCTTGGGAGTGGATGGGAATTTTTGTTATGACTTTTGATTATGCTTGGAGGAACTCCCACTACTTGATGAAGCATATGTTTTAGGCTTTTGTTTCTTCATCTGTTTCCCCTTAGGTGATTTTGCAAACAGAACTTGGTTTTTGGAACTGAAAATTGAAAACTGAAGGCAACACCCAAACTATCCATGATAGAGTAAAATGTGGAAGCTACGACTTGGAAAATCCCTTAGAGCCTAGATAAACATAAGAAAATGCTTATCTTGTTAGCTTTATCTTTGCCACAGCCTTTTGAGATTGATCTAAGAGACTTGAATTTCACCAGGCAATCCTCCATTGATGAGAAGGAATCAGGTATTAAGGAAGTAAATTTTGCCTCAACTTGAAATACTCAAAACTTATTATAGGTATCAAAGAGCTCCTTGAATCCATCCCACATATCACTACGAGTAGTGAAGAATTAAGGTGGAATGGGAGATTGTTTGAACCTATAGTTTCATTCATCTTGTTACTATACTGAAACATCTCAAATTGATGGGTCAATATGGGTTGGACTTCATCTAAGGTGGAGCATAATCACTTAGACACGAGCAATTCGTTGATTTGAGCTTTCTAGGTACAACAATTGTGTGGCATAAGAAATCAATAAGAGAGGTATCTGCCATTGGTTTTGTGTTTTCTAGAATTTATATGGGTTGAGGTTGTATGGGGCATTGAAAGATCAAAATTCACCCCTGGATAAGAAGAAAAGCAAAACCCTTGTGCAAATTTCAAGTCAAAAAGCAAGAAATCAAAAGTTTGCTTCAGAATGAATCTCTATTTACTTGGAAAAAAAAATCTCGAAAATTGAGTTGCAGATCTATGTAGAGCACTGAAGCAGCTTTCCAACATTTATTTATTTGCAAAAAATGAACTCTAGATATGCCAGTTATGACCCAAAAGCACAAATAGGTAGATCAGACTTCAACAGCCTATAGAATTCACCAGGAGCAGAGTCGGAAAAAATCAGCTGCCCCACTGGTTTAGGGTTGAAACCAACTTTTCAATGGTCTATACTCTATGGTGCATGGAAAATAGAGATCATATGCCTGAGTTATACTTTATTCCGTAAATGTTGCCCAATCAACCTTTAAAATGTAATCAAGGGGGCTAAAAAGACAATCCCTTAGCGGTTTCGAGGATCAAGGGGCTTAGCATTGGGTGGTAGTGATCGGGAGGTGACCTTCGGTCACTCAGGTGATTATGGTGCTAGGGCTAGCATTGGTGGGGCCATGACACCATAGTGGCAGACGGGCGACAGTGGCTGGAGTGAAAGAGAATATTTTGCAGAACATTACTTTTAGGTCCTACTAGCTCAAAATGACACCAATTGTTGGATTCTTTCATGCAATGATTATCGAATTAACGCAATAGGGCATCGAAAATTTGCACAAGCTTGAGCAACAATGATGTAGGTGGGTAAATTGGTGTAGATCTATACGTTTGTATGGATTCCATATAGCTGTACAGATTGCAATCTTAAAAAATGTGCGCTACCCAAAAAATCCCTAAAATCAACTTCTTGGATATTCGTGAGATAAAATCCGGCCCTTAATTTTTTGACCTTGCGAGATGTGATGACAAGGTTTGTTTGACCCCAAAGTGTGCCGCAAATTCACCCATCTCTAAAACCCACAAAAATGAGCTGTAGATCCTAGATGTGGAGTTTTAATAATAACTCTTGAGAAAACTCTAAAAGATTGAGAAGGGTTTTGTTGAATCCATGCTGCAATATGCCATGTTGAAGTTTGTAAAACAATCAAACAAACAAGATCAAATAACAAAACAAATCACCTTCCGTGAATGAGAGCTGCAAGAAATATTTGCTATATTCCTCAAGTGCAAAAGAGTCCAAAATGAATGCAAAAAAGAAAGACTTGCTTTCTAGAAAAGATAGCTGAGCGGTTCAAGGTGTAGCATTGGATACTGAAATTAGCTCAGAGAAGTCCTAAGTGAGCTATAACTAAAAATAGTGTGCCTCCTAAATATAGAATGAACCAACAAAATTAGATTGCTTATACCCCTTCAGTTATGATTTATCAGATCATCTAGTTTAGGCTCGAAACAACTAGCTTAAAAGCCATGAATTAGAAGAAACAATATTTTGTAACCAACCCCTGACTGTTCATTTCTTTTTTGGTGAAACCACTACGAGAATGAAAAAAACTGCCATGGGGGTTCTGTGATTGTCAGGACACGTCAGCAACAAGTATAATAGTCCCATAACTGCTAGGTTGCTACACAACCACCACTTGTCAAACAGGCAGTTTACAACTGCCACCCTAACTGGTTCAGCCACTGCCAAAACTGAAGATTCTTTTCTATATATTTCTTAGGAACCTTCACCAGTCATATTTGACCCCATGGTATCTGGATCACAACGCCATTTGTAAGCTATCCAGACCTTGCATATAGTTGTTGCTTCTTTCTTGTGGGATTCAGAGTGTTACAAATTACATAGTTTAGACTAATTGAACAAGAATGATGGCTTAGTTGATTTTACTTTTTTTAAATGCAATTTGGATCAAATAATGGGAGCAATAACTATCAGAACAAAATCAAATATCCATGCTATTAAGTCCATAAAAAACCTTCACTGGAAGAGTTGAAAGGATTCATGTGTATCTTAATTATTATGTTTCTGGGTATGAAAATGATTTTTGACTCATAGAAAGCTGTGGCAATTACTTTGGGAAATCAAGAACGCAAAAGGGCACATCTATAAGTATCCTCAATATATTAGGGACAATATTTGTGTAAGAAAATAGCATGGAGATAGCAATGGGGAATAGTATGGGATTGCACCCAGGTTATGTAGGATATCTGATAATAAGCATCATATGGAATGCAACAATAAGGCCCTGCAAAGCCAGTTAGATGTTTATTTGTAGATACAGTTAGGCATCAAGTTTAAATTTGTGGCTTTCTGTGATATATTAGGTTACATATAAATGTGCTAGAGAAGAAATGGCTCAAGTACATTTGGAAATCCTTTGTGCTCTATTAAGGTGTAATACTGTGTCAACATGGAATGGAATCAAGTTGGTAGTATTGTGAAAGGTATATATCTTCTATAATTCTGCTTCAGATCTAATAGGGGCACTACTCTAGTGACAACCGTTTAGTTCCATATTGCAACTAATATTCCAATCACAAAACCTAAGAAGATTAGAAACTTTAACTTTATTGGGAGAGAGGCAGGTGCAATTTTAACAAAAAGTAGAAAGAGGCAATACCAGTAGAAGATCAACTTGCCATGTGACAGTGGTCATAAAGAAAATTGAAAGCTGGGAGAGGGCATTTGTATCTGAGTATTAGCATTGTCAGATTGTGGGAATTAATTGGGACTCAGCTAGAGCTGTGAAAATAATTATGCATTTGTAGAATATAAATATAAGCACATATAGTTGACACTGAATCTGAAACCACTGAAGCAAACCATCTGGCTTAGCTCGTGTGCAGCTGCTAGAATGCTAAAATGGAATAATGCATCTATCATTTATCTTACATTGCTAATCAACATTGAAACATTTGTCTTATTTAAACGAATAAATTTATCCAATCTATAATAGTTATAGCCTTTGCTTCTTTGATTGCACGAACTTGAACCATTGAGGTAATTGTATTTGACAGTATGTTGACCGAAGACAATAAGTTATTTAAAAACCTTCTCCTTGGTGTGTTTGTTAAATACATTTTGTTTTTCATTTCATGCCAATCCTCAATGGTAAGTGCTGTTGCATTCGTGCACCATAAATACTGGATAAATTAGTTAAGCTTAATTGCATTATAACAGGACAAATGCTGTATTCAATTAAGAAATATTGCAAAGAACTACAACATTGTTATCAAGCTCCAAAGAGTACTGTAATCATATACATTGAAGGTAACTGTTGAATGCAACGGGATACAATTTTGCTATGATTCTCCAAAGACTTATAATTTTGCTTATGATTTTTTCATAGTTCTCTAAACTATTATAATCACAGACCACTTATTCAACTGGCAGCACAAACTGATTTAGAACTTTTGGTGATTTTGGTAAACAAGATATTTTGCTTTCATGAATGTAAATGTTGAATATAATTGAATATACTATCTTGATTGATCTCAGGAGTTTCTACACCTGATTTCACATGCCTATTATAAGACTATAAGTTTATCATCATTCTTGAGTCTTTCATAATTAAACAACTTAAAATATTCAACTTAATATTATTCTCAAAATGTGCTTTATTTGATTGTAAGGCATCTCTTTGAAACATGAAATCTTTTTCAATGCCATTTTGTTTTCCACCACTAGATTATGTGGGATGGATCTAAATGTTTTGTAGGTTTTTTAATTAAAATAAATTATTTTTAATTATATTTATTTCTTTGTTGCAGGCCATAGTATACAGGATTTTATAAAATAAATTGACAGTACATTGTATCTGTAACATGGACAATGCAAATGTTGGGAATAGAAAATGGCAGGGAGCACCAAGTTCAGTGGCTTTAGCTTGTGCAGAATGCAAGGGTCTGATTACACCATGCATTATTTGTGCCCTCCCCATCACATTTGTTGATGGTGCAATCTGGTAGTTATGCAAATGTAGCTACTTATAAATATTAACTGTTAATTACATGATTTGTTTTGTTGTAGAGTAGGGGGATATAGATTGCAAACAAGCAAAAACCTGTGAACTTGCTATTAAAGTAGGGAACGCGATTATTTCTGTGAATAGACAAACCTGAAGCAAGATATAAAGCATTGAGCACATCCAGTTGCTGACCCTCTCCATGATGTGCAAGACTGAAAGATTATAAGATTGTGGAATCCGGTTAAAAAATCTTATCATGCTATTTGTTTAGCTTATTTACATTTAAATAGCCCACTAAAAGAGGCAATTTACAGTGGCAAATATTAAGGAACTTGATGAGTGGCTACGACTGTTTGCTTCAGTGTTTTGAATAAACTTTATATTGAAGATTAAGTTATTGATCAATAAGCATGCAGGGTAGAATGTAGTTTCTGTGGGGCTGTGAATCCAATGCATGAGCACGGACGCCGTTTGTTGAGTCTTCCCCCTCCATTGGCTCTAACGCCATCAATGGTGGTTCTACTTCTTTTAACAATTATTTGATTAATTTCTAATACAGATTACTTGAATTAGTTTAAGTACATTGCTAGCTTTTGCTTATTTCAAGCATTCCTTCCATTATGTAGGTTAGAAGAGTGATGGTGGCACATATTGGCCAGCGCCAGTACACACTAGCTTTGCTCTCACAATTCCATCGGTTCCAGATGGTAAGAAAAGCTCAGTTTCTAAATATTTTAAGCTAAGGTGCATGCTTCTTTCAATCAGTACTTGACTATTATCATTATCCAGTAATGGTCTTCTTATAGCATTCATGAATCATAAACCATGCATTTTGTTAGAATTTGTGATGTCTCAGATAACTAAATAGTGCCATGCTTTTTGGGGTAGCCTGCGCAAATTCAATTAATGTGAATGTCATTGTGCATAGTAAAATAAAACAACCAAAACTTTAACTACTTTTTGCTATTGCAAATTAAGTTAAACTTTAGAGACGAGAATGTTGTGTTCTAAAATAGAATGAAAACCATAGATTTGTGGAGGAAAAGCCAATGTTGTGGTAGTGGGAATGACCTACCTTGCTTTATTACTTTCAGCAAAGGAACTACAATAAGTGGGACCAAATTCTTGTCCTCTGCATCTGCTATCTTCTCCCCACTATGAACAGCTCCAATATTCCATGTATTCTCCAACTCCAAGACATCTCTTTGAAAAAAACT
This sequence comes from Cupressus sempervirens, assembly GCA_028749045.1. Lineage (NCBI taxonomy): Eukaryota > Viridiplantae > Streptophyta > Pinopsida > Cupressales > Cupressaceae > Cupressus > Cupressus sempervirens. The sequence continues at coordinate 28,387,079 of CM053783.1, forward strand.
TCACATATATAGATTTCTCATCAAAGTAGAGCTCTCCTGGTTCAAGCAAAAATTCTACAGAGCAAAAAAACAAGAAAGATGTCTATTTGTTTTAAATTCCAAGTTTGACACCTGTACTATTGATGGATAGTACCATAGACGTCATGAAGTCTGGACTCCAATGTAATTACAGTTCTGTACAAGTATTTTGGTGTTTTTCTGTTTTGACTTTGTTCCTGCATCTGATGTCTCCTTAGTCCTTACTGTTCACATTCGTTGTTCTGCATACCTTTTTGAAATCCACTTTGGATTAATGCTAGTGTGCAGAAATTATTAATAATTTTTTTAGTAAAGGCTTTATCTATCTCTAAAATCTTGGTAGAAGTTATACAAGATACTCTGTTTGACTTTGGCTGATTCGTGGAATGTCTGTTTGGTGTGAATGCAGGACCATGACATAACAACATGCTCTGATCAAAATAAGGACGTGTTTTCACAAGGAAAGTTGGATAACACTGACACAGTTATGAAAATAATGCCGAATACAGATCTAAATGATTTGCCCTTCGTTGAATATGATGGGATAATAGCTCTCTCCGTTGATAGCGACAAAGTAAACCTGGCTCAAGCTAAGGATACCTCAGAAAGTGAACCATTACTAAAACGCTTGCGAGTCTCTTCAGAGAATGAAGCTATTGCTACATGTAATGTCATAAGACATTCTGAGTCAGAGGAAAGCTGTATGCAGATGTCCGATCAGTTGGATGCAATAAATAGAAGTATGCACAGAGCTAACTGCATTTCAAGTAGGGTTGATATCAACAAGAGTTCAGATAAATTTGTGATTGGTGTGGAAGATAAAATAAAAGGGAAAAATCTAGGACAAGAAAGTGATGGAGTTAAAGTTGTTTCAGAAAACACCCGTTGTTCCAAATGTGGAAGCTCTTTCATTGAAACTGATAAGTTTCCACTTAGATCTGAAAGAAGCTTAATGCGTACGGAAACTCAATTGCTCGCTTTACACTCTGCAGAGTCACTTTCATCTGACTTGCATTTCTTTACATCTGCATATCCAATATGTGGTTCAGTGCATATAAGTGCAGTTAAAGTGGCACGAGAAAAGTCCTGTGCTAATCAACATAATAGCATCTGTGGTTCCCATCAACAGTTCAGTCACTTCTCTATCAATGTATTACGTATAGCACATTCAGTTCTGGCATCTAATTGGAAAAAATGGTTGATGGATGGCAAGCTGAATATCAATGAACAACTCATTGATGATGTTCTATCACACATTGAACTATTCTTACAAAAACGTCAAGTTCTTTTTCATTCTCTGGTATACAAGGATTCTTTTAAGAAATTCAGCACCTAGGTTAATATAAGAAAAGAACAGTTATTCTACAAGTTTCTCTAGAAGAGCAGCATGATATATGCAATAACTGTTAATGTTCAACTTGTGTTAACAGGGAATGGTGTGGAAGGCTATGGCTGCACAAGCACAGTCCAATCTGGATTCAAGAGCTTTTCTGGAACAACAATTGTATATATCAGCGGTATGATGATACTTGTCTAAGAACTTATAGTGATAGATATATATATTGAAGTTATAATAATTCTGTTGTTAAGGCTAAAAATTCCAAGACATTGCATTTCACTATTAATTTTTTTTACATGGATTCAGGGCGCATTGCTGAAAGATATATTCATGGAAAGGCTCCAGGAGAGATGTAATACTTTCAATAAACTGTTAGAACCTTTCACAGATCTTTTGCCCCAAATTAATGTGCTTCTGAAGTTTTGCTTTGAACAACTGGGAATTCATTTTAAGGATCCATATTTGTTCCCTTTGCAAGTTGAATCTTGGAATAAATTTAATGGAGCGAACAGCGAAACTGAAGCTGCACTTCAAGCTGTACAAACAGCTGTACCCTTATGGTTGCTAATCTATCATGATGTGGCACATGCCACAGTTTTATGGAAAACCAAGTCTATTGCTAATAAACAACAGGTTTGAACAGTAGATATGTTTTAATGTTACACTTTGAATTCATTATGTTCTACTTCTTCGAGTAATTATAATAACAATGGATGCTGATAGTTGTGTTTTGATCAATTTTTCTGATGGTACTGATTCCAGTTTTAGAATGGATAACATTTATTGAAGGTGTCCATAAAAGAACCCGGGAGGAAAGATAAACACCGTTGCTTTTTTCAAGGTTGGGAAGAACTTGCTGAAACTGGAACTCTTGTCAGGTTATAATAAATATATCTCTATGCAGTACATTGGAAGGGCCTTATTGAATGGATTAAAAATTAGTTTGGTCAAACTTTTGCTTGCAGGTCCCATGATTTGGTCAGTTGAGATGATTTATTGATAGTCGTTCTTGATTCATTTGCAAAGAACTCCAGCAAAGCAAGCATCCTTAGCTCTCATATGTTGATTTTCATGTTTTATTTCAATGATTTGCATGATTATTTTCTAAAATTAGTTGCCCTGATAATTACCATATAAATAGTTCAAGCTTGGTGTCAATGAATGTCCTATTAATTGCAGTTAGCTAAAGCTGATTAATATATCCAGTCAATTCATGTTTCAGGGCTGTACAAGGTGCTGCCTTTGTGAAATGTGGCAAGCTGTCCAGCAGTTATGGTTGGTTTGTATGAATCTTGTACAAACAGGACGAATTTTAAATATAGATATCTTCCATTCATCTTCTTGGTCTTTTTTCCATTGAACATATGGGCTAGAACTGGCATGTCTTGAACCATGGGAGAATTAAATAATCTTAGTAAGCAGCTATCTCATTCAGAGTATTTTTGCCCTCTTCCTAAATCTGGTTCTTAATTCTTTGGTTCATTACAAGCAAATAAAATATTATATTATTATAGATCAGATTTTGACTGTCTTTCATTTTGACGGACTGTTAGTTTTTGTTGGTGTCACATCGTACCTAATTGCTGTATTAGGCTCCAAATTTGACCCTGCTATGTTTCTTTCTCAAGATAAATTTAAGGACTTAAATCCATGAATTAGATAATAGATTATGAATGATAGGTATATATAAAAGCAAGAGCTCGTAGATGAGCTGTACAAGTTTAAAGTTTTAAACGGAATTCATAATCAAATCTAATGATGCATCATATTGTTCAACAAGTGTTCCTCCAACTAGACAGTGAGCCTTGAAGATGAATGCCTTCTACAGTAAAAAAGGTGACAGCAAACATACTCTCAAGACACATTTCTTCTGATCCATAAAATTATATGAAGCAAATTGAAAGCATTATTGATCATATAAGTGCTTTCTCATTCATCTTTCAAATATACATTTTGGCTGCAGAAATGATGTTTTTGTTTCATTGCATCGGCCAGCACAAAAGCATGCGATGGTATGTTCTGTGCCTATTCTGGGACAGGGACAGCAGGAAACAATAGGATGCATTTTGGGGATGACGGTATTTTAAAATACTAATTGAGAAGTCTACACTATATAATTGCAAGAATCCCAGAAAGAGCTATAAAGTTGAGCTGTATAAGTTTACAGTTTGAAGCAGGATTCATCATCATTTCTTATGATGTATCATCTTTTCCAACTAAGCATAGCACCCAAGTTTCCTCCAACTAGGCGAGCCATGAATGCCTCTTTTAGCGGAAACGCTTGTGGCAAACTTACTTGCAAGGCATTTGAAAGAACCGAATTCCAAACAAGTTGGAAGCATTATCAATCATATTGTCATGATAGTACTTTCTTATTCATTTTTCAAGCATACACGTGGCTGCAGGAATGTTATTTTATTTCATGAGAGGGTCCATCACAAAAGCATATCATCATATGTTTTATGCCTATTCTGGGACAGGAACAGACAAGGATATCAGGATATGGCAGGATGTATTTTGCAATTGTATGTTTTGGGATGACTCTATAAATTATTTAAAGTATTAACAAGAGCTCTAGATGAGTTGGAGTCCCTGCCTTGTGAGTGTTAGAAAATATATGATTTTTTTTTTTCAATAAATACAAAATATAGTACATAAGTGAAAATAGTGTTTAAAAATTAAAAACCATAAAATATAGAATAGGCTATTTAGAAATTTTAAAAGAAAAGAAGAAACGAATTGAAAAAAGAATAGATTAATGAATTTTTATTTTTTTTGGTTAGTTTTCAGATAAATTTTGAAGGGCCTTAATATACTTACTTCGGTGAGAATTTCAGCTTCAAGGGAAAGTAATATGATTAAATTTTAAAATTATTTGATTATCAAATAATAAGTAGATTTTAAATTTCAAATTTCTTTTTTAAACTTTGATTAAATTTATATGAATAAAAAAATGAGTTATTAATAGTCAAGAGAACAATGAGCATTACATGCAACTTTTAAAAATAATATATGGTACATTTCAAAAATATAAAATAATAAAATTTAGAATTTTTGAAAGAAATGAAGAAAAGAAATGAAAAAATTATTGAATATTTTGATCTCATTATTCATAAATTTGTTACTATAAAGAGAATTTTGGATTTTGTCGTTTAATTTTAATTTTAATTTTTTAAAAAAATGACTCAAACAATTTTTAAATAATTAAATAATTCAAATAATATAATAATAAAGTCTTATAGTAAACAAATTAAATTTTCAAAGTAATGTTACTATAGTGAAAATTAAATGTTTTTACAACATCACCATTAGAATTATAATATCGCCTAACCTAGAAAGCAATGTTGACATTTCACACTGTTTACATAGCCACCATTTTCCTTCTCTCAATCACCAAATGCCCCTAGAATTTATGTTTCTCCTCTTGATGTAAATCATCATTCTTCTTAAACAAAATCTTAATTATTCCGTCTCCATAATGAAACTGACAAAGCTCAAAATATGGTTCAGAATAAGTTTCATTAGAATCTCAATGTTTTTCCTAAAATGCTTCAACCAAGGGAAGAGTTGATTCTATGGATATAGCCGCTACCATAAATACAAGTTTTAATTCCCTAAACTGCTATATTGACCCTGCAATCCAAACTAGCTGTTGCATGAAAAATGACTCGACTATTTCAACCAAATTGTTATAGGAAAGGGAGGTTCTTTGGCGAGCATGGTTAGGCTTACTGAGATCTCCTTTCTTCCCACTCCAATAGGTAAAGGGCTTTTGTGTCGTCGGCACGAGCTCTAACATTCTTTTAGCAAGAACATTCTATGCACCCAAAACATAAGTCGTAAGAAGGAAAACCAAACAAACCAAAAAAAATCTACAAAGCTAAATAACATTGGAAAATTTAACAAACTTACCTTTAAAAATTCTTTGAAATGCCAAAGCCTTCTGTTGTTTCCATGTTGTAGAGAAAGTTTCCAACTCGGTAAAAAAATCAAATATAGAAAGACGAAGTTAAATTAATTATATGTAAAGAGAGTTCGGGAAAAAATGATAGCATCAACTGAAAGTTCTGAAAAAAAAACCAATAAATGTGCTGATTAATCCCCTGTCAATCACAGTGATGGCTTTGGTTGACTCATTGTAGCGCTGAGTCAGCTTTCTCCAAAGCTTCCTGAATAAACGCATTTATTTCAATCTTATCACCAACTTTTTTTACCCTTTTATCCACTTTAAAATTATGATTTTCGACTAGGAAATTAGTCTTGGGCCAATCAGAGTTAAGAAATTAGAATGATAAAAATGAATTTAAAAATAGATTGCCCCAAACCTTATTCAAAACCTTATTCTAACAATATATATTTGGACGAAAAGATTAATATCCATTTAACTAGGGGATCTAATGGGAACATTAGTTCTCTGCCTTATATATAAGGTAGGGACTAATAAAGAAAATTCGTCTTATACTGTTCAGGAATCTTAGCACTACTTACAACACTCACAAATTTCTTATTTTGCACTATTTATATGCATTTAAAAATTATAGTAACTTGCTACATAAATTATTATTTGTCTCCCTTGAACTTTAGACACCATCTATGATGCAAACACAATAGTCTAGATATTCTTTCGAAATGATGTTCTAAAGTAAGCCAATACATTGGATGTAATAGATGCAATATACTATTATAATAAAATTCTACTTTAGTTTTATTCAAAATGTAAATCTATTGATTTTCTTCTTTTTATTTTTCTAAATTGGTATTAGAGCTGTTAGATTTCTCGGATCTGCTGTAAATGTATTAAGTAGGTATATGTGTTCCAAATGCATCAACCACTTACATTTATATTGAGAATAGACAGTGAGTAGACATGTCTATTCGATAATAAGATAATTAATATAATAATATATTTAATCATATATATTATTATATTAATTTCTCTCATATAATTATATATATGTTTATCTGACAAAAGCTATCAAACATCAACACTATTTCTTAGCTAGGGAGGATAAACAAAAGACATATATTACACCATTGGTAATACTGGGAATGACAAATTCTACGGATAGCTCATTTGATATCTTAGAAGTTTTCCACCATTTGATATTGCATTCGATATCACGAGTGAATATCAACACATGATATTCACCAAGTGCTAAAGAAGGGTTTGATATCACATCTGAGATCAAGAGAATTGGCCTCCCAAAATATTAATGATATTCACCAAGTACTCAAAAAGTTTTGATATCACATATGATATCAAGAGTATTGGCCTTCCAGAATATCAACGATATTCACCAAGTACTCAAAAGGTTTTGATATCACATATGGTATCAAGAGTATTGGCCTCCCAGAATATCAATCATATTCACCAAATATTCAAAAGGTTTTGATATCACATCTGATATCAAGAGCATTGGCCTCCTAGAATATCAATGATATTCACCAAATACTCTGAGTAATGGCCTTCTAGAATGTTGAGATGAAAGACATTCACCATATACTCAATTTGTTTGATCTCATAGTACAAGTTGTTGTAAGATCTTCACCTTACAATAACTTCTACAAATACAAGTGACATCATTTAGAAGTCATCACTTCCTCATGATGTACACATGGGGTAGGTCTATTAAAATCATAGGTCTATTCATGAATTACAATCATCTGACTACTACAAATTATTGATCAATGGAGAATCTATTTCAACATGGTCTACTCCCTCTGAATCAATATGATTGAGATCATCAAAGGTTTACTAAACCATATCCTCTATCTGCTCCCTCTCTTTCAAGGTTGCTCATAATGAAATGTCAAGCTCCCTCTAAATCTCAATCTTCCTCTGTCTGCAATGACATTCTCAAAGGAAACAATCAAGGCCATAGCTCTTACAGTACATATTGAAATGCAAATAATAGAGAGTAATATAATACTCAAAATAAGATCTTTCCATTAAAATATAGATACAAATCTATACTTTGAACATATATACATATATTCCATTTAAATAGATTATTAAAATCATCTATATAAAAGTGATCTATTAGAAATTTTCTAATATATATACAAATTTATCCCTCTTTTTATATATATAATGATCACATGTATATTGTACCATTCAATAAGAATAATAATTATGAAAGAATATTTACAATATTACTTTTATCAAAGATATAACATGAGAGGTTCATAAGAATATTTGATATCTATTATAATCAACTATATCTTAACTCTTCATAATATATAGTAAAGAATATTAAATAATACTATTCTTTAATATAAATTATATATAAGAAAATATTCTCAACTGAGTATAACCATATCAAGTATTACCTTTATACCCACACTAGTAGAATTGGCCTTATTTTTCGATGAAAATTGATCGAATTTTCTACTCATGTTGGTTGAATGTTCTACAAATTGTCTTGTCACTATTTTTCTTGTTGAAACTTCGACCAATCCTTGTTAACGTCGAAATGTCGACACAAAATTTGGTCAAAAATGGCCTTCCTTGTTTGCAAGAAGGTTCATCGAACTTTTGACCAAACTTGGTCAAAATGGCCCTCTTGATCGACCAAGATGCCAAACCCACGACAATATCATGTTCGATGCTTTGATTGAAAGTTTGACCAAACTTGGTCGAAATGGCTTCCTCGATCGACCATGATACCAAACCCATGAAGACATCCTGGTCGATGCTTTGGTCGAAATATCGACGAATGTTGATCAACATTGGTTGATCTTTCGACTAATGCTGATCAACCGTGGTTGATCTTTCTGATGTAGGAGCATCTTGGGTTTCCTTGTAATCCTGCACTTTTGGTCTTTTTGGTAGTCGCTGCCAAGTGAACTCTTTGGATGCCCAGTCATTCTTAGTTGCTACCGAGTGAGTTCCTTTGGATGCTGAGTGAATCCTTTGGTTGTCGAGTGCCTTTGGTTACTGAGTGATTTTCTTTGGTCGCCAAGCGTAGGAGGATGCCAAGTTCGTAGTTGCTGTCGAATGATTTCTTTGGATGCCGAACTTCTGTGGGTGCCGAGTGCCAATTTTTTGGGAGTCTTAATTTGTCGAGTTATCTGTGTTTGGTTCCAATTTGGGTCGACTTTGCTCACATTTAATTTTGGTATAGGTAGTTAATATCTATTTTGAGCCAACTTGTGGCTTTTTATGTTCTAGAATCTTCTGTAAGCCGTTTTGGCAAGTATTTAAAGAGGTCTAGGTTTGAGTTTAGGGGAAGTTAGTGAGAACTTAGAGGAGGAAGTAGAGGATGCGAATCTAATGTTGATTGTCTCGACTTGAATCTATTTGTAATTGGCCGTAACCCAGAAGGCCTTACAGCTGGGCATGTATGAAGATATTTTGATGAATCAATAAAAGTATTTCACTCTTCTTCCTCCTTTGGTTCCTGTTCTTTGTGTTTGCTTCCGTTGTGTTAACTCTTGCAGGGTGGCTTGGATAGCTGGGTGAGCCTTTGGCCCTAGTTATTCACCCCTTTCCCTGCGTCACTTTCATCCAATATGATTTGTTTAAAAAATAATAACTTGAAGATAAATATCCAAAGTAATCATTGACGATAGCCTGGTTGGTGATTAGTTTGGATATTTATCTTTAGGTGTTACTGTTTGTTTTCCGGATTGTTTGGAGAGTTTTAGAATGGAAGTCCAAAAACTCCAACAATAGACCTAATTGGATAATTATAAAATGAAGAAGAATACTCAACTAGAAGTGATATCACATGAAATACAACAGATTTGTCATGACTAACTGGGGACAATCAACTATGTACGTGACATCCATAGATGAGATTAAGGAAATGTTATTGATTTGAAAATCATTTGAATGCACCTTGAAAGCTTGCACTAGGAATTTGTCAAGTATCGTATATAGTTATGCAACCACCTTTCTGTTGTTCCCCTACCATCCCAAAAACCTGTTCCCTTGTTCCTCAATCAGGTGACTCCTGGAATCTACATTATAAATTTAAAACACTTCAGTGAGAACCAATAGAAGTATGATACCACTTGTTCCATTCCTAAATGAATGTGCAAGAAAGTAAATAAATTCAAAAATGTGTCAAATAATAGAAAGCAAATGTGAAAGAATAAGAGCACCACCTCACCCATGAAGGAATGCACCTGCAAGCCTAGCTCTAATGCTAGAGTACTCACACAATAGCATTTCCTTGCATTTCATTGACAAATCAGGTTTGTCAAGATACATCAATAAGGATTTTCCTTCAATATGTACTCAATGGGGAATGAAAACTCTAATTAAATATATGAGAAATTCTTAAAACACAACCTAACTCTGAAGAACATAATGAGAGGAGGGAGGGGTAAATCAGTAATTCAAAACTTTTAAACTTCTAAAAGTTCTCTAAATCAGTAATTTATAATATATATTTCCTACCATTCCTAAAGGTTTGGAATCATCTAGCATCAATTAGGATAAAAAATGCAAAGAGTTGTCATGTTTAGCAAGAAATTGCAAAAGTGCAAAAATCCAATTTTTGAAAAGTTGTCATAAAAGTCCTTTTTAACCTCCCAACGTTCATAACCATCAAGAGTTGGTTTGAACCGGTTGGATGAAGGTATTTAAGACTTATTGTACCCCTCTCATACCAGATCATCAAGTTGTACGAAAAAAAACAACATATTTATGAAGGAAAAACCTATTTTCTAGAGCAATCTTGACTTGTACATCCCTGTACGGATTGGTGAGGACATGCAATGCACATGTGAAGTTAGATATCTATGTTATATTTCATTTGAACTTGGTTTGGTTGAATTTGATTAAGTTTGGAGATAGTTACAACATTTTCTTTGACTGCGGGTCTGAAACCCTCAATTCAAGGGTTTGGAGCCAAGAAATGACCTTAACTTGCAATTTCACCATTGGAAATTGATGCCCTTTAGTGAAATGCAAGTAGGTAGGGTGTATTTTAAGACTCCAAAGGATCAGGATAGGAAAAGCCCGTTTGCCACTTCAAAATTGATGCCCTAGGCTAAATATAACTATGTATTTAGCCTTAGAATGTATTGTTTGAGCAAGTGATCAGCAAAAGAAGATTGTGGGTCAGATTTTCTTGATGGAACAATTCAAACTTGGTTTTTAGGAGGTCACCAAATCAATAGATTAGTTTCATGCACCCAATTGAGGCAATTCTAGCAAGCCCTAGCCTGATTTAATCACCTAGGCTAAAGTGTTGTTTGTGGTTGCTTTGTTTTGCTGGAGTGAAACTGATAGTTGGTGTTTGGGGAAAAGTAAGAGTTGTATTTGAACTTGTTAAGTCCATTTCAAGAAGTCTTGAAGGTACAATCTTAACCTTGTTTGGAGAGAAGTTGCTAGGAGAGCCCTAGTTTACAAGAAGGCCAAAAAGCCACAAATTTGCAATATAGGCAGTCATCCTTTTGATGAATAGTTTGGTGATTGAAACAATTATAAAATCCTTCTTTTGAACCAAAATAGGAAGCCCTAAGCCTTGGGTTAGCATATTGAGACTTATAGTGCTTTGTGAGGAAGTAGGAACCAAATAGTGAAGTAGGAACCTAGGAGAAGGAAAGGTAGAATTTTGTGTGGTTAGTGCATCAACACATTGATCCATATCAAAGGTTTAGATTGGAAAGAAGCTCCTGTTGTGTACTTTGCATCAGGATGGCCCTAATTTGACCATGATCAGAGAATTACCATTGGAAGACAATCACACTACTGCCCAAGAGTTGGGATCCTCTGTTTGGAGGGGGAACATATCTCTTTCTTGAGGAAGTAGGTATTTTATTCAATAGAAAACCATAAATTTGATTCAAATGGGCTATATTCAGACAATAATACTATGCAACTTGGCTATATTTATTGTTTGTCGGTAACTCATGAATATCTTAATGAAGCAATCATTCAAGTACAAGTGAAAAAGAAGGCTAACTTGAATTACTATGCATAGACCTATGATCAGACAATCTTGTAGTTGCAACTCAGATTAAAGAGACGTTTTAATATTTTACTTCATCTTGAGGTCATACACAAGTGATCTTAAAGTGCTCTGAACATAAAGTATATTTATTTGTAAATGTTGCAAACTAATACACAATAAGCAAATCCCTTGAAAGATTTAAGCTTAAAACCCAATACAATTTTACTATTTACACTATTTACCATTGTGAGCTTACCAAAAATAATGAAAGTTAAAAATCCTAGTACCTGTCAAAATGTTTGGTTCCAATTGCATCAAACTCATCTATAAAGATGGCACAAGGAGCTTTCTCTTTTGCAAGTTGAAATGCATCTCGAACAAGTTTTGCACCATCTTCGATAAACACCTAAATTACAAATGTGTAGGCAAGAATTAGCATTAGCCATTCTTATAAAAAAATGTAGATTGAGGAGTTTTTATGTAACTAAAATCCAATGATGATCAAGAAAGAACTTTTTAAGTAATTTAAATCAATTCATTTGATGAGCTTGAAAAAATTATGAAACTAAAAAACATCTTTACTTTTGGTTACAATGAGAATCATTAGTATAAATCATACCTCATTGTGACAAATAAAGCCAAATGCGTTCTACTTGACTTCAATAAACTATGTCATAAATCATAACTCATTTTTAGATTTCCTACAAGAGAATTATATTGAAAGCGTTGGTGATTAAACTATTCATGATAAAGGGATATATATTTCTTTCCAGATAGAATCAATGTTTATAATGTGGAAATCAATAGAGGGTCTGTTAAATGAAACCCAAAATACACTTACCTCTGTAAGCTATGCTCTCAACTCATTAACCTCTTTTGAATTCTACACCATTAAAATATGTAGCAAACAAATATATTAAGATATGACGAGACAATTACCTAGACAAAAGAGAAAGTAAAAGAAATACAGATACACTAAAATCTTTATGAATCTACCAATTAGAATTCATATTCATGTGCTAATTGATCATAGACCAAAAGTCACTCACTAGGCAGTCCACACAAATATAGCTCTCCCATGAGTTCACATCATGGAATCATCATGAAATTGAGGGAAATGGGAGATGACACATTTTATATAATGTAGCATAAAGCTTGGGCCCTGCAAATGGAGTTAACTCATTTTCCAATGATGCCCTAGGCAAGTTTTGGATACTTGGCTAGGGAAGCACAATGCTGATATGAAGAGTTTGGGGGTTTGAATGTAGATGAGAGTTCAAACCAAATTTGGAGAAGGTAGGGGATGAGAAATGATGCTTTGTGCAAAAGGAGGCCTCCCCAAGATCAAATTTTATGCCCTTTTGAACTGACCCTAGGTGATGTTGCAACTTTTTGTTTGAAACCCTTGAAATTAGGCTAAAATCTTGCTTTCCATTGTATAGATGCCATGAGAAAATCCTGCTTTCCATTGTACAGATGCCATGAGAAAATAAAACCTTGAAAACTTATGAGGTCTTCCAAAAGGGTGCTCAAATATCAAATTTGTTTACCACCTTGTTAAAGTAAATTTTGAGATATAACTTGATTAGCCTAACTAAGAGGCCTAATTGATTAGGTCTGTTTTGGCAGTTTTAACCTTGGAGGGAAAATGGGTATTTAGAACTTGTTTAGAATGGTACCAGGAGCTTATGGGAGGTAAAATATTACTTGTGGAGACACTCAGCCTAAGTAGGAAAGAGAAATAGCCCATTTGTTTGCAAATTGGTAAATGAAGGTGCCTAGGAAGAGTACCTTTGGAGAAAGCATTTGAGCCATTCATTGGTGTGCCTTGGTATGAGGTTTGTGGGAGGATAGATCAAAGGCCCTGTAGAGGTTAGGATTAAGTAAAGAACCCTATTAGGTTGAGCAAAAGCCTAAGCAAGTCCTAGGAGAGATAGGGCTAAAGTAAGTGACCTACCTTGTGTTACATCAAGTTCCTAGGTCCAGGTACATCAATTTGTTGTATTTCTCTCAAGCCCATTAGAGAAAAATAATTCTAGATTCTAGATTATTTTTATTATTCATTTATGAGCTCTAATCTCTTATAACCCAAATTTAGATTCTTGCCAACTACTAATCACACCTTTTTAAAGCAAGTTAGGTCAATCTATGTATGTGTTTGGTGCATGCAAGAACATTTATTCCAACATTGAAAAAAGTATGTTTGGGACCACTACTTGAACTATGAATATTTAATCAAGGATCATCAATGAAAAAAAAAGCATTCTAGTAACACTTATCAAGTTATTAGTGGAACACGTCATCCTGCAATTGTTGGTTCCATTCCTAATATTTTTGAAACTTTTTCTTAGAGTTACAAAAGTAGTTCGCAAGAGTATGATTTAGGAGAAGAAGTCTCTTGTAACCTAATATACTATCTTGAAATGTTTATAAACACTAAGCGACTTTATGTAAGTGCGATTACAAAAAATTAAGACAAAAAAGTTTCAAGTTGCACAAATAAATGACTCCAATCTAACTTAACTGCCAACAAGACTTTATTTAATAACTACTAGCTGATAGAGATTCCACTGAACACTATGATAAAAAAGGGGACATTACAACACTAAAAACATGCATAAATAAGCTATGTCACAAACCCATTAGTGGAGTAGATAACAAAGTACATCTAGTATTTTCCACTTGTATTTGCTCCTTGCATCCTTATGTAGAAGTAATAGTTTAGATTCGCAAGTTCAAGTTGCATTTTGTAAGCTGGAAGTTCATGCACATTGTGAAGCCACATGAATCAAAGTTAAGTAAAAATATACCAATAAATCTTACCTATTAAATTTTCAATGTTCCTGATATGTCCCATCAATCGTCGAAGGTAGTCTCGATTTAATCTAACTGTAACTACAACAATGACCATAACACCAATAAAAAGAACCATAGTAGAATTAAAGAAAACATATCTAGTATTTCTCAATGTCATAATTTTCATATACAAAGGATTTAATCTCACTTTCAAACCACAAAATTGATCTCTGCAAGAGGAACCATGCAGATTTGATGCATTCAAGAAGAGAATACTTACACAAAATGAAGCCTAATCATGCCAAAAAAGTTGAGTATTGGGCCTTCTAGTTTGTTATTTGATAGTTTCCTAGTAGTGACACACTCAAATTTCACTTATAAGCAAAGACCTACAATGGATGAAATTGATTAATGAATGAAGGTATGTTAGTTTGAGCTTCACTTGGTTTCAAGAATACTTTAATATTCTCTACTTAATAAGGCCAACCACGTGAAGGTGGAAGATCATCTAGCCTCATTCCCCTCACCCTAACATCAATCTAAATTTCCCATTAACATCTAATTACATACTTCATTCATTTATTCATCCATTTATGAACTATAACATTCAATCAATACAGTCACATAACATTTATTAATATGATATAAAATTCATTAATACATAATACTAATTAAGACTTCATCAACACATAACAATATTCATTAACATGACATAAAAATTAATATTAATACACAATATTCATAGATAATTACTTAAAAAAATGTTCTTTCATTATCAAACAAAGTTTATCAAAGAGCATTTAAAAAAAAATCATTTCTTTTTTTTGTTTTTCTTAGCTTTCTTAAGGAAAAGGCTGATAGGAGCATCAATATCTTCTTCATTCTCCTCCTCTTGTGGCACATGTAATGTCAAATTATGATACCTCCTCCTGTTTTGAGGAGCATGAGGCTACTGCACTAAAGGGGGCTCTGTTGCAATAACAAGTAAATGGGTTAAATTGACATACTCTTTTTATTTTTATTTTTCTGTTACAAGTATTTCATTAACCAGTAGACCATAACATGCATTTTTCTTACCTGATAATGCCACATCATGTATAATAAAATTTTGATTGGCCGCCACCTCAACATGCTGAACACTTTGAACATGCTCGACGTGTTCACCATGATGCTCAACATGCTCTAAAATATTCAAAAAAAGGTTGCATGACAAATTGCAACTAAAAATGTTAAATTCTATTCATAATTACGTAATTAATTTTCAATAGAAAATTAATACCTCCACCTCTATGATGCACATCATAGCCTTCATCACGTGCAAGTTTTGTGATAGGATTTGAAGGCTGCAGTGAATTGTTATGCACATTGTTATCATAATTTGATATATAAAACAAAAATAGTCAATTTATGTTTGAAATTAACACCAAACATGAAATTTCTCAACTATTCATTCTGCTTTAATTTTCATTTGACCAATTTACTTGTGTCTGATCTCGTGCACCAGATTCTTCAGGATGGATTTCAAATTCTTGGCATAGGCATGCAACCACGACTTTATAGCCTTGCTTTAAGGATTTTTCTGTCTTCATCTGTGGGCTCTACATTGAATTTTGTGCCTCATATTTTTTTTCTTAATAATGCCAGTCTTGCATGCATGATTTGATTAAACAAAATTGTTTGCAACATTATATATATATATATATATATATATATATATATATATATATATATATATATATATATATATATATATATATATATATATATATATATATGAATTTCCATTGCTACTACTTACAAGTTGAGAGTGAAGTTTCATATAGTCACCAGAGCCAAGTTTGTGTTGGCCAACCTTTTGTACTCTCACTTGTGTAGCTTTTGATGTGTCCTACAATTTGTGAAAAGTTTTAAACATGTTATACTATATATTTACAAAGATCACTAATTAGTGCATGATTACATTCTACTTAATACTATCATGACATACCTCCTTTTGCCCTTTTTCGGTTTAATTCCTTTATCATGTAGTCTTTTCTCTTTGCATCTTCTATTATTTCATTCCACTCCATCAATGGAATCATAGGAGGACACTCATACTTTGGGTTAACCTTTAGAGCCCTTCTATATTGGTACCTCATAGTCTTTATATGTTTTAACTCTCTTTTAAGAAGTAGGGCACTGTCAAAAATGTTTTTTCCAAAGAGGTCCTCAAAAGATATAATGAGCTGATTTTTTAATTCAGGACCCTATTCATTCCACCTTAAAAAATAAAATAAAATTGTTAGATCAATAACTTTAATATAGTACAATAAATGGAAGAAAAGAAAAATATTGTAGCAATGATATGAAACTATGTACCTTTTACGTATGGTGAATCCAAATAGCTTCAATGTCATTTCAAAAAGAGTTTCATAGAAAACATCATTTCCTACAAAAATATCATGGGATTATGAGTCCAAAATGAGTTATGTATAAGTAAACCACAATTACACTGTAAATAACCACAATTTTAAAGCACTTGGAAGCTTTGGTAATTTTAGTGAAAACATAGTTTTCTTGTTCAAAAACAATGACCCCGCGAATGAACCAATACTAGTAACACGGGCTGATCCAAGAAATGGTTGAGCTTCACTAGTAGTGGTCTTTGTTCTTCTATCAACTGTAGGTGTATATGTTAGTGCACAAAATAGGTCCATGAATATAAAATCCACCCAACAAAAATAATAATGCATGATTAGCACATAACAAAATATAGAAAAATAAATTTTTACCAGTTGTACTTGTTATAGAAGATGTATGCAAGCTCCTTGTCGCCAACAATGCAGTCGGTAATATTAGAGCGATGATCGAAGGAGGTGTCTGCACTTCATCATGAGCTGAAGAATATATTGTTAGCAAATAAATTTTCAATTGATAAAGATCAAATGAGATACTATCTAAAAGCATCCCAAAGGTTAAATGAATGGTTAAAGGTTTAAGGATACTTACATGAAGGTTGTGCGCTACAACCCTCACCATATTGACCATGCAGTTTCACAAGTGTCACAAAACCCTGTAAGAAGAACACATAATATTTTAGATCATGATCCATAAGATAGTATAAAATATAAACATCTATTGAAATTTTATTATTACTTAGATTAATTACTACTTACCTTCAAAGAATTGACTCTATATATCAATTCATCTTTGAGTGACTTTGCCTACTCGGTTTTATTTTGTTCGAGAACAAGGTTAAGAATTTCATTACTATATTTTTTTATAAGCTGACTAGCCATGAAGATGGGGTTAGCGCTACATGCGATGTCATCTAAAAATGATGCCTCAATTTCAGATCGCATTTGATCTGCTCCCATTTTTTCTTTTTCCTATCAATAAGTATCAAGTTGTGACATCAATATCAGTAAGATTCCATCAAAATAACTCCAAAGCCATAAAGAAAAGAACATAATAATATGATATTTTTTTCTATATAATTTGTACAATTACAATAATTAAAGTTTACCTTTGTCAAAGAAGCTGTCTGAGGAACATCCCCGCCTGTGTCTTTTGGTGGATCCATCTCGCCCTATGACAAAGATTAAAAATTCTTAGCAATCAGTAGTGAAATGAAAGTAATAGACTTAGCAAAAAAAATTATTAATAAAATATTAGATTACCTATTGGAGTCAACATTAATTGGAGGCAATTAGTTTAAATGTTGTACTAACCAGTCCCATGTTAGTGAATTTTGTTGTATCTACATGATTCAAATTGTAATCTCTCAGAATCTCTTCCCTTACACTTATTGATTTGATCACACATAGAAAAACATGATTTGCCTCGCATGCCTCAAATATACAACTCAACCACTAATTAGTTGACACAAGTCGAGAACTATTTATAAATCCTACAATATTCCCTGTTGCTTTTGGCCTTCCATCAATATACATAGAGAGCCTTTTACTTTGATCATTTTCTTTACATTTATATAATTTGGTGACGATGCATACCTATGCATACTTTTTTTATATTGCACAATCTGCATCCAATTTTTATAATTGTAACAAGGTCTTATATACTCCATCAATTCAACAACTTTATCATAACTGACCTTTATGCCATCCATGAAAAATAGGCCCAAAACATGTAATGAAGATGGAGCTATGCGATATATCCTTTCATTAACAGAAAAATCAGTGTTAACTGAAGGTATTTCCTTGGGTAGCCATTCTTTTTGAAGATGTGTATACCTTAAGGGAACCTTCCTATCACCTTTATTCTCATTATCATAAAATATGACCCCCTCCCCCTGCCTCAGCAAGAAAAAATTGCATTCATTTATTGAATTTTCTTCTAATATTTTGACCTCTAGTTGATCTCCCTATTTTAGACCTACTATATGTCTCACTTTTGTCTTATATTCCCACATTTTCCTCACTCGAGGAAGACAGATCAAACAAATACCTATTTGTGATACTTTCAATCCATAAAATGAGAGACATACTAGGACTAAAGTTAATGTTGATGGTAAAGAGAAGATAGCTTGTTCACCCTTCAAGCATTCATACCCTTAAGTCTTCTTGCTTAAAATGCCAATGTAGACTCTTCTCTTAGGTCACTTAATGAAGCAAAACTCTTGACTTCTTCTCTTCCTTAGGTTCTTGCACATGAAAACCCTTGCTTTTGACAAACCATCCCTATAAATAGGAAATTAAGATCTTTTTCCATTCATTCTCCATCATCCAATTTAGGGTTACGATAGATTAGGTAGAATTAAATGAATCTACCCCTCATTCCATATCACTTCTAAAAACTTCTCCTTAAATCTTCTTTGAATTTGCCTCAAAATAGTTTACGTTGAATTCTGTGCCACCAACTCATCAATCTTATCTTCCACCTGATTTACATAATTTAGAAAACAAACTTGTTGGCTTAGATCTATCGAATTCATGATCTTTCAAATAATGCAGCTACTCGACATTGACTTGCTTCTGATGCTCGACACATACTGCGTTGCTCGACATCCTCTGTAAAATCACTTGACACGAACTAAAGTCTATTGGTGCTTGGAATCAACTAAACTTTACTCAGAATCCACTATTTTTTTCAGCATACACTAGAATAGACTTTTACTCAGCTCAAACTGATTTTTTGCTTGGCTTGCACTGACTTTGCTTGGCACCTATTATCCAGTCGGTCAAGCTTTATAGGCAAACTTTTTTTAATTTGTTCTTCTGAACTTGCTTAGTATAGCCAACCTTTGCAACCTTAAGTAGATTATTAGTACACTATGGTATCATTGTCTTAACTGATACTTGTACTCCTTTACATAACATAACTCAACCTTTCCTCTAGGTGCTATTTTTACATTTTTGATCAAATCCTCTTCATCAATCAAATAAGTGATAGCACTTAAATCATATAAATAGTTGTCTCACCAACAAATAGAAAGTTTGACATCAGTGACAAAAAAATGATTGAAACATATTGATCATACTTGTATCAATCTATTCTCAAAAATCTCATTCTTCAAGAATCTCCCTCTTTGGCATTGATGGCAAACCAAAATAATCAACCAAACTGACTAAGTTAAAACAATAAGACCAAAAAAATACCAAAAAGAAAATAATTCCTTGTATTGAAATCTCTTTATCAGAAACTTCCATCTTCTGAATAGGTTACAAAACTTTGTTGTGTCATCCTTATGATTCCCTCTTAATTACTTGTTATATCTCCCTCTACACTATCTTCCTCTTGCTAGGTAGATGTAATTAACAAATGCATTTCTCCCTCATACGGTGTGTTAGGATTTCTCCTTCTTTGTTTTATTTTTTTATATTGTCTATCTCCCTCTTAGTTGTATATCTCTTCCTCTAGGATCAGTTCAACTCTTGTGTGTCTCCCTCTTTGACAACAATGCCAAAGACTTGACATCTTAATATGCAGATATAAACTTCTTTGGTTTCTCCCTTTGTCACCTTGCTTGTGACTGATTTGTAGTTCCAACTCTTTGATTACTTTAGGCACAAGGTATACTTTAAGAAACCCCTCCTTTAGAAAAGGTGTAAAAAATTGGCGAAAGGTGTAAAAAACCTAACAAAAAAATTTATTTTTTGTGGTGAAAAAAATAGTTTACAAAGAAAAAATAATAATCTCCATTGGCGAATCATTCATAGTCTCTCAAACAATGTGTAAAATCTGGGCGAATTGTGTTATTTTAAAACCACAAAAAATTTATACATTGGTGAACAAAAAATAATAATCACAGTAAAATTTTAATTTTTTGGGTGAATCATTTCATTGTATTCAAGGTTAAAAAAAAATATGCGAAGTCGATGACATTGGAGGTTCGCAAAGGGTTTCATCAGTTTGAACTTTTATGTTACGAAGTCGCGAAAAGGAGATCACATCATCGGAGGTTTTTTCAGGCAGTTAGTCTATTGGTTGTGAGACCACGAAATGTTAATTCAGACAATTTTCACATGTTCGCAACAATTAAAGGGAAAGGACTTCCGACAGTTGCGAAAAGGGAGATTGCATCATTAGAGGTTTTATGTAGGCAGTTAGTCTGTTGGTTGCGAGATCATGAAATGTTAATTCAGGTAGTTTTTGCATGTTCACAATGGTGAAAGGGGAAAGATATGTCATCCTGCGAAGTCGCGAAAGGTTAAGATGAAGTAGTGTTTGCCACTTCGCACCGATTAGAAGGAAATGGGTTTTCACAACTACGACAACGCGATGTGAAATGTTTAAGTTTTGAAGTTGCGACAGAAGGGGAATCTCATTAGAAGAGGATATAAGGCTTATCGCAAGGTTGCAAGGATAAAGTGAATATTTGATTTAACGGTTGCGATAGCTTGAAAAAAGAAAAAGAAGGGTTTCACAATTTCGTGAAAAGATTTCAAGGTTAAGTTGAACCGATTGCGACAAAGCGTAGAACGAAGGGTTTCACAACTCATAAGATTGTACAATGATACTGTATTTTTAAAGCTTGAAACTTTGAAAGTACAAAAGAACAGGTTTTCAAATCTATTATCTGATTCCAGACAGCTGATGAGTTGATATTCTAAGGCAAATGAAATAAAGGCAATAGTTACTACTGGTAGTGATCGATAATAGATATCCATGCACGTGCAAGATTTTAAACTTTAAAGCCATTAAAATTTAACAATTTAACACTGTGGCCAATCACGAAGTTGCAGAAAACTAGAATTCTCAGGTATCTACAGCTAACAGAGCAAAAAGATTCAAGAATTTGCAGTAAGATCAGAATGACAGAAGTAGAATCATCAGTAAAGAAGGGCACTGGAGAGGGCAGCAAGGTTTCATTGTCTGCCAAATTTGCAAAAGAATGGTTTAAGATTCTCCCTAAATCTTCCAATGCTCAAAGTGTTAATGTCCACGCGTTTAGAGACGCTTACAGCTTCTGTAGAGATGCTCAAGTACCGTACACCAATGGAACTGAATTGTTCTGGTACTTTTACAAGAATAGGGTGTAGAAGGTTCCCACCTCAAATCCATGGATGAGGAACCTGGGAAAGTTGATAATGCCGGAGGTATACGTGGATGTTGACCTTATCAAGGAACTGGTAAATGCATATAATCCAACCACTCGATCCTTTCATAGAAAGGATATGAGCGTTCTCTGTACGTTAAGTAAGGATGCTTTTGTTGAAGCATTTGATTTGCAGGGTCCCATGTCAGTTCTTATTAACCTGGAAAAATTGGAAGCAACATTTGAGAAATAGAGAGATTTCTCTACAACACATGCAATGTTGTGACATATCCCAAGAGAAAATCAAAACAAGATGAAAGGAGAATTCTTGAAAATGGTTACTGATTTTATACCCTTGTCATATTTGTGTGCATACTTTCAGAAAATAGTTTTTGGATTGAACAAACTATTGGGAGTAGATGGATCCATGGATGCCTCCCCAGCATTGTATGTGATAACTTTAGACATTCAGGACCCACATACTAATGT
Organism: Cupressus sempervirens; assembly: GCA_028749045.1. NCBI lineage: Eukaryota > Viridiplantae > Streptophyta > Pinopsida > Cupressales > Cupressaceae > Cupressus > Cupressus sempervirens. Next base: position 28,409,103 of record CM053783.1, read on the forward strand.
GGGGTATGATTTTGGAATAGTCATTACTGATAGTATTCATCAGCAGATGGTGACAGCTCAACAAGGTGATCTTGGCAATTTCAAATTTCTACATTACTTGGTGCTTATGCATCTCATCCTCTTCTACAACGTGGGCCATGTGGATTCCAGTTTCATTGAAGGTTTGGACAATTTCGGAGAGGCATTGCCTGTTCAAAGATGGACAAGATTATGGCAGAGGTTCTACTCTTTTTCTAATTTCCTCTCTTTTTATAATGATTTTGTTGCAACTATTCATAGGATGTTAGGTTCAAAATTGGAAATATTACCTAGGTCAATCAGGAAGGTTGTTAGACCAACTTTGTGTTTTGATGATGAGGGACCAATTGATCATGATTGGGGCAGTGCCTTTTTGTTAGCAAACTGTACAATGATTAGAATTTTTGGTTGTTCCCAACCCCCTCATTTCTTGCCAAGATATGTACCAGAGAGGGTGGGTGTAGTGGAAATTTTTTGGCAGTTGTTATCCATGAATAGAGAATATCTAGGGCCAACCATTAAAAAGGGGTCTTTTGTGTGTAGAAATTTCAAAGTAGGGGATTTTGAAATTGGTAAAGAGGCCATTGAGGAAGTTGATGCCTTAAATTTCTCCACTACCCCCACTAGGGTTTATGACCCATATAACATTGTTACAAGTGCTCTTAAACAAATGAGAGGTTATAATGTCATCATTGGAAGGAAAATTTGGGAAGAGGATGTCATTAGGGATGTATTGTATGAAGATGTCTGTGCTGATAGATGCGGAAGTGGAGAGAAATCCTCTCAGTAGAGGAAGAAATGAAGAAAGTAGATCCTAATTTCCAGGGCTTCTATTCTGATTTACCCTATTTTAAACAAATTGATAAGTTTATTGAGGAGTTTGATAACATTATGGCTCAAGTTCCTCAAAATGCTAGAGATAGGGTAAACCCTTCTTCTCCAGAGGCAGATGTTGTATTGGAAATTAGTGATGAAGAAGATCAACCTGGCCCTTTAGATTGGGATAAAGGGGGCAAGAAGAAACAAAAATTGATTGAGGTTACAGAAAAGGCTAGAGAGAAAGCCTTACAAGTGCTTCCAAAAGGAACTAGGTATTTTGATGATGCCAGAAAAAAGTTCTTAATTGATCAAGCTACTGAAGAGGAGAGGAGACCCAATAGTTTAGAATTGCAGTCCATGATGCTGGATGACAGAATTATACAGGCTCAAGAATTCATGAAGGATGATGATTTTATCAAGAGTGAAGAATTCAAAAGTTTTCTGTATAAACTCAAACAGAATGAACTTTCTTTGCATGTGAAACCTAGAGACACAGATGAAAAAGTGACTGAAATGGTGCAGAAGCTCCAAGCCTATGATCCTAATAGTGAAAGCCTCACTATAGAGGAGGCTAGGGAATTGGTACAAAGGAGTGGTATGATAGTTTTCCGAGGATGGGATAATAATTCAACATTCCTTCTTGATCAAATGAGGAGACAAGAAAAATCAATCTCTTATGAGGAGATTAATCCTTTTGGTGAATTGCAGGGGGTAGGATTTAATATAGATACTAAGACAATGGCTATTTGGAGTGTAGCTCTGAAATCACAAAAGCCTACCCTGATGGAAATTAAAGAGACACCGGCAGGTAATGCAATTTTTTGGAATGCACATTCAAATTCTTCAGATCAAATTTACAACCTCCAAAACACTATTGCTATGCTAGGCAAGAACAAGATTGATATTCTTCAAGAACAACTGGTGCAGATATATGAAAAGTACCTTGATGCCGGGAAGAAGTATGAAGAGGAAATGAGAAAAACATATGTTCTACAACACGCTTTGGAGGAATCAAAAAAGGATAATGAAGATTTGAAAAGAGAAGAAAGGTCACTAAGAGTAAGGGAGGTGCAAGACCAGAATATTCAAACTGACCAGATAGCAGAAGAACCACATCCAGTAACACATATGAATGTGGATGACTTTGAGATTAGGAATGATGCAAAGATCAAGACAATGAAATAGTTTTTGATTCATAGAATCATTGCTTTAAAGAGAGCCTCGGTAAATGTACATAGTATGTACATTACTCTGCAGAGTAATGAATACCAATGCTCTAAGGCTTTATCACTATTAGCTCCATTGTTTGCCCATTGGAGGCCATACATTCAATTCTTTGATAGGTTAGTTCCTTTACTCACATAGAAAAAGGAACTAACTAAGGAGATCATTGTTCCTATAAGGAAAATGATACATCAAGTTAAAGAATTGAATTCATTCTTCATTGGTAAGATCGAAGCAATAAGGGGAAAATTGAAAAGCATAGCATTGGGTACCCCAGATTTCATTCCAACAATTTTGAACAATTAAGGGTATGTCAAATCTTGGCAAGAGTGGTCTGAATCTTTTGATCTAATATTAGACCATCCAAGATTTATAGCATTTTCAAGAGGTGAATCAAGTGATCAAGTTGTATACGATATGATTGATATGACATACAAAATTGAAGTAGATATGAACAAAATTACTGGAGAGGGTAAAGCCATCATAGATGCAAAATGGACTAAAAACATTAGTGAATTAGAGGCAGTTAGAAATACAGCATGGCTTGTTGTGGATACAGATATTGCCATCTAGGAGGTTATAGCAGATATCAAAGCAATCCCTTCAGTAGAAGATGATTAGCACAAAAGATGGTGGCCTCGGGGAATCAATTGGAGGACAAGTGTTGCAGAAGAATATCAAAGAGAAGCTATTCATCATAACAGATTACCTTACCTTTGTAGTACATCCACTGTGGGTAATGCTGCAGTTAGAACTGGAAGATAGGCTTAATGATCACTTGCCACTTGTCACATTTTGTAATTGTTTCCCCTTTTTCTATTAAAATATGTCACAAAAGGTTTCAACATTATAGCAGATATCAAAGAAATCCCTTTAGTAGAAGATGATTAGCACAAAAGATGGTGGCCCCAAGGAATCAATTGGAGGACAAGTGTTGTAGTAGAATATCAAAGAGAAGCTATTCATCATAACAGATTACCTTACCTTTGCGGTACATCCACTGTGGGTAATGCTGTAGTTAGAACTGGAAGACAGGCTTAATGATCACTTGCCACTTGTCACATTTTGTAATTGTTTCCCCTTTTTCTGTTAAAATATGTCACAAAAGGTTTCAACATTATAACAGATATCAAAGCAATCCCTTCAGTAGAAGATGATTAGCACAAAAGATGGTGGCCCCGAGGAATCAATTGGAGGACAAGTGTTGTAGTAGAATATCAAAGAGAAGCTATTCATCATAATAGATTACCTTACCTTTGTGGTACATCCACTGTGGGTAATGCTGCAGTTAGAACTGGAAGACAGGCTTAATGATCACTTGCCACTTGTCACATTTTGTAATTGTTTCCCCTTTTTCTGTTAAAATGTGTCACAAAAGGTTTCAACAAATTGTAATGATTATCTTAATTGTTGTTATCTTTTGTCTTTTGTAATGAATCATTATGTAACCTTTGTAAGCCTGAAGCTTGTTGCAACTCAAGTGATATAAATATGAGTTCCCAAGGCTTAGAAATGGTCCGATCTGTTGTTATTTTTTAGATTAAGACTTAAGTATAATTTTCTTTAAGAGAAGATGTTGTTCCAATTCTATGTATTTCAATTTTCCATTATGTTTTGTAGTCAGTAGTTCTCTGTGATGTTATGGGCTTTGCACATGTCTCTATTATCTCTTTTTTTATTATCAAACAACTAAATCAAGAGAAAGATACAAAAATAACATTGTGTCAACAATATGAATAGAGTAACAAGTAACAAAAATCTTGAACTTAAATCAAGAGAAAGGTACAAAAATAACATTATGTCAACAATAGAGTAACAAAAATCTTGAACTCAATTTTTGTAAATTGTAATTGCAATATGACTGAATAATGAATATGGAAGAACTGAAGTAGACCTATAAATTCCTTAGAACTAAATGCTACATTACTAAATCACAATTCACTTCATTGACTTAGTCTCAAATGTGAAACTGAAGTCTGACTAGTACTAATAGGTTCCTCTTCATTCTAAATCGGGTATTCAAAATTCGTAAAATCTTCATCTTTATTTTGACTTTGAGACCTAAATTCATCATTTATGTTGGAGTCAGCAGTAGAAGTAGAACCACCATCTTTTAAAGTGTTGCAAAGGCCTCATCTTTCACGTGTGGAATTCCAAATGGCCAATGACCTATCATAAGGAAAATCTCTAACATTGTATTGAGTAACAAACAATCTCAAACAAGTTTCCAAATTTTTGTCTAGTTTGTTTCTGACATTTGATTTCAAAAACCCCAATGCACTGAAAACTCTCTCATCTTCCACCGACCCTAATATCATTGTTTGACATAAATCAACAAGTTTGAAATATTCTGATATTGAAGTACGTAATACTTCACTCTGACTTATCCTTTTCCAGAGCCTTGTTATTGCACCAGGATCAAATGGATTCTCAAAGTTTTCTATTTGGTTTTTCATACACAATGCAAAAAGTTTACATTGATTTTTAAGATTATTTGAATCTAAGATTCCTTGTATTAGTTGTCCATTACAATCGGTAAGCTTTGAAAAATGTGTTATTAATTTGTCAAGTTTATTATGAAACAACTTTGCATCAGTTGGAATATGTCCAAAGTGTTTCCAAAATTGAGGAAACACACAACTCATGGCTTCAAGAATTTCTTCTCGAGGGAATCTTTCTTGAATCTCACTTGAAAGTTGGTAGGAAATAGACTTCACATTTTCACTAACAGATTTAACAATCTTTTCAAAATCATCCTTTCTAACTGGTAGTACTCTGCCTCTCTTGGTTGTTTTAGATTGGTGCATTGGTATTTGAAATCCTTTCACAAACACACATAGCTCATTTTTCCCATTGAATTGTAAAAAATTCTCAGCATGATTCAAATCTGTAATTATCTCCCACCTTGAAAAAACTGGGCTATGACCTGAGAGATCTGAATACAAAGAATCCAGAGCCATGCATGTCATTTTACATAAATCAGAATACTCATGAATATACATAGTTCTGTCTTGGGCTTTCTTAACAAGTTTGTTCATTAAATCCAACATGGGGAGAAGACTGGCTAAAGTTAATAGGTTCTCTATATCACTTAACTTATTTAACAAATCAGGAGCTCTATCCACTATAAGGTGTTGCTCATATAGAACTCCAATCAAGGATTGATATTTTGCTAGAACTCATTCTGCTAGTCCATGCAAAGATATCCATCTGGTCTCAACATCATTGAGAATCTTATTTCCTATTGTTACTCCCTCAGAAAAAATCTTAAATTCTGTAAAGCATTTAGGACTTCTGCAAAAGTATGAATGGAGCTCACGAATTAGATCTTCAACTTTTGACATTGTAGGAAAAGTACTTACAATCTTATATGCTAAATTCATTCGGTGGGCCATGCAGTGTATGCCAAGCATATAAGGTGCAATACTAGTTTGTAATCTTGCACAAAGACCATTCCTTTGCCCTTGCATTACTGCAGCTCCATCAGCTTCGACACACACTAACTTCTTTGCAATTGTCAAGTCATCCATACCAACAATTTCATTCAAAGCTTTCTTAACTTCTAAATATAAATTTTTTGCAGTTGAATTGGCCCTCATTTTATGAACACAAAGTAGATTAGCTTGATGGACATGATCTTTTACATTATATACATGCATACAGACCCAAGCAGTGTTATCTACCGTAGTGACTTCATCTAAGGATAATGAAATGAACTTGGATTCTTTTACTCTCTCCTGTACATTTTTCTTTTCCACCTTAGCAAGACAGCTTGCCATTTCCCATCCAGCGTATATTGACCAATGTGACATAGGATAGTGAGGAATTCTCAAAAAAGATAATAAATTACCATATTCTGAAAAGTCTCTCATAGGATGCCCTCTAGATAGAATATGAAAAATAACACTCATCTGAACGGTCTTTTCCACGTTTGCATCATTGGTTGCATGTTGAAGCCCATCCTTGATTGGATTGCCACTACTGCCACTACCAATTACCGCTATTTTCTTGAAATGCTCTTCATATTCTATGGCATACTTAACATGAAGGCATTCTTCCTTTGATTTCCATCTCACTGCCGCTACTTCCTTTCCATCTATGATTTGTTTTTCATAAACCTTACCAATATGTTTTTCTATAGTGTCAAGCTTTAACTGCAACTTTTTCTCTTTTTTAGTTTTCCAGGTACAAATCGTACACTTGCATTCTGTTGGTGGTTCATCATTGTTTGTGACTGGTTCAATAAACCAGTACTTTGCTACCCAATCAACCTGGAAAGTCCTTTTCATTTCCCACTCTCGCCCCATTTTTAGATTCCTTTTTCTTTTCTTCCTACCAACATCAATATTATCTTTTGTTACAACATCTTCTATTATTCGAACATTGTTATCCTCGTTTGATGCATTTTGATTTAATTGAATAACAACCGGCTCTTCTAGTGGTGGTGAGGTATTGTGATTTCCTTCTGCACTTGTACTTGCCAAAGTTGGTGGACCAAAAATATTGTCAATTCCAAAGAAAGCCTTTATGGTAGTATCTCTAAGTTTTTAGAATTTTGATGTAAGATTAATCCCTTCACTGCCCTTGGGGGTCTTACCCTTGTCACTTCCCTGAGACTGAGAAATATTAGTTACAGACTCACCCTCCCTTGACATCTCAATCCACTGATAATCTGTTTAAACTTTACTTCCTTGAGAATAAGCAGTATTACTTTCAGTATCCATTTAAAACCACAAAATATTTATACATTGGTGAACAAAAAATTATAATCATAGTAAAATTTTAATTTTTTGGGCGAATCATTTCATTGTATTCAAGGTTAAAAAAAATATACCATGGAAGGGCTAGGGAATTGGTACAAAGGAGTGGTATGATAGTTTTATCAGTTTGAAGTTGGCAACTTGGCAGTTGCGAAATCGTGAGAAAGGCTTTAAAAGGTCTATCGCAATGTCACTATCAAAGTGAAAGTTAATAGTTTGTGTGTTGCGAAACTGCGAGGAGGGCAGAGATCGCATCATTGCCAGTTGAAAAGATAAAGGAGATTGTGTTGCGAAACCATGAGGAGGGTAGAGATTGCATCATCGCCAGTTTAAATGATGGTGAACTTTTATGTCGTGAAGTCACAAAAAAGGGAGATCACACCATTGGATGTTCACACTTCACAGCGGTTAAAGGGAAAGACTTCCAGCAGCCACAAGACCGCGATGGCAAGGATTTCACATGTTCGCAATGGTTTAAAGGAAAGACTTCCAGCAGCTACGAGACCGTGATGGCAAGGATTTTGCATGTTCGAAATGGTTAAAGGGAAAAGACTTCCAACAGCCGCAAGACCGTGATGGCAAGGATTTCGCATGTTCGCAACGGTTAAAGGGAAAAGACTTCGAGGGAATCTTCCACAAATCTCACTTGAAAGTTGGTAGGAAATAGACTTCACATTTTCACGAATCCATGCATGCAAGCTTTAAAAATGATTAACGTCGCCAACAACTTTCAACATTCATCCACTTTTTGAAAAATTTCTAATGAAAATGAGATAAGAAAGGAAATTGTAGATAAGCTTCTGATTAAATTAAACTACATAAGCTCAAGGAGAGTATTTTATAGTACAGCTGCACATACCAGTGTACCACCACTTGTGGAAGCTATCTCTGGAGTCTGAGTCGTGCTCGCGATGTGTCCTGCCCTGCCAAAAATTTGATGGAGTGCTAGCGGTATTTAGTGAATGTCTCATTGCTTGGGTGAATTTGGATTTATAAATATTACAAATCAATACAATTACCAATTTACCACGCCAAACGAGTCGGCTCCTCCACGACAAAATGAAAGAGTGTTGGCGAAATGAGCAGACTCCTCACTTCCCATAACGTGAAACAAGCCGACTCCTCCATGGTAAAATGAAATTGGGATGGTGAATTCTCCCATACTGCATGAAACAGAAACTTGAAACTCGGTGAACATTCCACGATAAGCGTTACCTGGTCGGCTACGTGAAAGGCGATACCGCCAGGGAAAAACTCAAACATAACATTTGCCTTGGTGATTACAATGCTAGGCAACCAGGTAAACCCAACAAAGCTTGGTGACTAGGAAACCATGGAAGGGCTCAGAAATTGCCAAAAATAACATTGGCAAAATGTCAAATTCACCAAAATACAAAAATTTGCCACTGTATTATACCCAGTTTAGGCAGCTCCTAAAGTAAGATCCATTGCATCAATTTGTAACATATGAAAATCAACTTGTTTGATGCGGGGAACTCCTTTTGTTACTTAGATAGCCTTTGATAGGGGTATCACTCCTAGTTTACCTCTTAGATATTCATGAGCATCCCTAGGTAATGCTTTTGTGAAGATATCAACAATTTTCTCTTTTGTGTTCACATATTCTATCTTCACCTCTTTATCTTGAACTAATTCCCTCAAGTAATGATACTTGATTACAATTTGCTTAGTCTTTGTGTGCATCACAGGATTCTTTGATATATTTATAGCAATTGTGTTATCACAATAAAGTGTCACTGGTTCTATGATCTCTTCCTTCATACCTTTGAATAGCTGTTTGATTCATACAATGTTTGTACAATTTACAATAACAACAACATATTTAGCTTCAAAAGTAGATTGTGAAATGCAGTTTTGTTTCTTGTTAGTCCATGTAAGTAGCCTCTTGCCTAAGAAAAATGCTCCTACATTGGTGCTCTTTTTGTCATCAATGTTTGCAGCCCAATCAATATCAGTATAGGCTCTTAATTCATATTTTTCATTTTTCTTATAGTATAGACCATACTCCTTTGTTCCTTTCATATATCTCATTATTCTCTTTACAACCATCAAATGATTCTCCCTAGGATTAGTAGAGAATATTTCAACTATCCCTATAGATAATGCAATATTAGGTCTGCTATGTACTACATATTGTAATTTCCTAATCATAGACCTATATAATGTTTGATTCACCTTAGTTGAATCATCAGTCGTTGACAATTTATGTCCTGTCACCATAGGTGTACTTACTAGTTTGGAATCCTCCAATCCAAAAGTTTTCAATATTTCCTTGACATACTTTGACTGAGTGATGTATATACCATATGTCATCTAATATACTTGCAAACCCACAAAGAACTTGACCTCTCCAAATATAGACATCTCAAATTTTTGCTTCATTTCATTTGCAAAAGCTTTACATAAAGCATCTTGACCTCCAAATATAATATCATCAATAAAAATTTCAGAGAACAAACTACCTTTTCATTTCTTTGTCTTCATGTATAGGTTACTATTGTCATCAGTCCTTTCAAATCCAATCTTCACAAGATAATTATGAAGTCTCTCATACTATGCTCTTGGTGCTTGTTTCAAGCCATATAGAGCTTTGTGTAATCTACATACCATGTTCTTATTGTTAACATTAAAAAATCCTTTTGGCTATTCTATGTAAAATTCTTCCTCTAATATGCCATTTAGAAATGTAGATTTAACATCCATTTGATAAACTTTGAAACCTTTGTATGCAAAATAAGCAAGTAGAGTTCTTACTCCTTCTAATCTAGCAATAGGAGCAAAAGTTTCTCCATAGTCAATTTCTTCTTCTTGTGCATATTCTTTGTAGACTAATCTTGCCTTGTTCCTTGTGACTTCACCATTTTCATCTAGCTTATTTTTGAATACCCACTTGGTGCCAATCACATTTTTGTCTTCTGGTCTAGGAACTAGAGTCCATGTTTTGTTTTTCTCAAATTGTTCAATTGTTCAATCTCTTCTTCCATGGCTTCACTCTAGTCTACATATTTTAAGGCATCTCTCATTGATTTAGGTTCTTTCATGCTCAGTAAACATGTATCATTTCTTAATCTATTCCTTTTCATTGGTCTAGCATCTTTATCTCCAATAATTTGTGTGGTGGGATGATGTCTCTTGACATATTTGGACAATCTTGGTTCAGCTCTAGTTTCTTTATTTGGTCTTTCAACTTCAGAGTCATTATGTACATCTCTGTCAGATAGCTTAGAATCTCTCTCATGTACACTAATTTTAGAATCAAAATGTGTTTCAACTTCATTTTGAAACTCGACATCTGAGTGTAGCTCAGTTACTGAATGCAACTCAACATTCATAGTATGTGACTTGACAGTCATTGAAACTTGCTGTTAGTTTGTAGCTTGATTTGCAACATTTTCTTCACCAGACATACCTTCATAAAATTATACAAATGATTTGTATTCTTTTGGTTCTTTCATAGGGTTAGCCTCATATACTTCCATGTATTCATCAAAATTTACATTTTCACTTTCTAACAACTTTGTTAGTGTTAGTATTTAAACACTTATAAGCTTTACTTTGTGTGGAATATCCTAGGAATATACCTTCTTCATTTTTTGCATCTAGTTGACCATTCTTGAAGTCTTTGAGAATATAACATTTACTTCCAAATACCTTAAAATATTTTACATTGGGTGAGTATCTACACCATAGTTCAAAATGTGTTGAATGAGTACCTTTCTTGACTTGTACACAATTCAAGGTATAGAATGTTGTACTTACAACTTATCTCCAATATTTCAAAGAAACATTTTTCTCCATCACAAGTGTCCTAGCACAATCCATTACAAACCTGTTCCTCCTTTTAGCTATTCCATTTTGTGGAGGGGTTCCAGGGGAAGATGTCTATCTTTTGATTCCTTTGTCATTACAAAACATATCAACTCATTTGATATAAATTCTCCTCCTCTATCATATCTCAAACATTTTAGACTTTTTCCCGTTTCCTTCTCAACTCTTGCTAAGTACCACTTAAATATTTGGAAAGCATCAGATTTCTATTTTAGAAACATAACTATCATCATTCTAGAATAATCATCAACAAGTAATATAATGTACTTATCTCCTTTGTATCTTTGCACTTCAATTGGTTCACACAAGTCAATATGAACAATCTCCAATATTCCTTTAGAGGTACAAGTTTTACTCTTAAAACTTGACTATGTCATTTTTCCTAACTGACATTGTTTCACATTATATTATCAGGTTTCTTCAACTTAGGAAAACCTCTAACTTTTCTCATTTTGCTGATACTAACCAAGTTATCAAAATTAACATGACATAACCTTTTGTGCCATAGCCATACATCATCAAACTTTACAATTAGACAATAACATCCTCTATATCAAGATAGAATAGATTAATCCTAGTTTGATCACCCTTTCTAATCAGTTTTCCATCAGTATCATATATCTTATCAATCTTGTTTTCAAACTCAACCTTACATCCAGAATTATTTAGTCATGATACAATCAATAAATTATAGTTAAGTCCTTCAACATAATAAACATTGTTACACAAAATCTTTTCTATGAGTTTGATAGAACCTTTTCCTTTTATCAAACATGGTGCATAAATACCAAATCTTACACTACTTCTATCATAACAATTCAAGGTAATGAATTTAATTTTATCTCAACTCATGTGATGTGAACACTCATTTTTAATGATTCATTTATCATTCTTATTCACAGAAGACACAAGTATAGTTACCTCATCTTCATCAGATTCATCCTTCATTGCAACATACACCGCTTCATCATCATGTTCATCAGATTTATCTTTTGTTTCCTCTTCAGCAATGTAGCAAGACTTCTTTCCTTTGTCTTTGTAATCCTTGCTATCTTCATCTCTTCTACTTTTGTACTTGTCACTACCTTTGTAGTTCTTCTCCTTTGGACATCTAGTAGCAATATGACCAACCTCATTGCAATTGAAAAAAATGAAGCTAATTTACCTTTGAACTTGACTTTACCTCTGTGGAATCTTCTTACCAGTAGTGCTTCAAGTTGATCTACATCCTCCTCATCTATATCACTGTCACTAAACACATACTTTATCTTTTTTTTCTTCTTCTTCTCATCAGGTTCCTTCAATGAAATCTTAGCTTTGAAAGCAGGTTCAATATTTTTAGGTTTGTAATTATCAAAGTTAGATAGCTCAAAAGTAGTGAGCCTACCTACCAGACCTTCAAGTGATAGATTATTCCCCAGTATACATCTTAATTTTTGAATTGCAGAAACTCTAATAGCATATATAGGCAATAGTGTTCTTAAAAATTTGCTTAGTATAGTATCATCTTCTATTGTGCTAGTAGCTCCTCTTATTGCATTAACAATTTTTATCCTTGAGACATATTTAGCAATATTTTCACTTTTTTGCATTCTCATATCATCAAACTTACCTCTGAGACTTTTAGCTTTGGCTCTTAGAACATTAGTGTCTCCTCCATAGATGGTGGTCAAGGCATCCCACATTTTCTTTGCATTGTCAAGACTTTTGATATCATCAAATTTGACATATCTTAGGGTAGAGGCAATCTCTAGCATTGCCTAGTTATGTTCTTTCTTCTTTTTCATATCCTTGGTAGTTGGGGCTACAACATGATCAACACACTCAGTAGTAATGGTAGATTGTGCATGATCTCCAAGTCCTCCAAAGTGTAGCTTCATCAAACTTTTCCATGTAGGAAAGTTATCTCTATTAAGCTTGGGTACATCTCTTTTTGACATCTTGATTTTTGTGCTTCTAGTACCTTCAAAACTAGTCCTCTTAAGCAGATGGCTCTAATACAAATTGTTGGAATTCTTTAGAATAATTGAGAGGGTGGGGGTGAATCAATTATCCAAGGTCTAGATGTATAAATAAAACTTTTCACATCTTAGTGAACCCATAAAACATTTATTATCATGCATGCATCCATAAGATTATGCAATCACTTAAAACTTGTAGGTTATCGTCAAATCAATTTGCAAAAAAGTAAACATGAAACATAATAGATTTAGCAACACACTTGACACAATGATTTATGTGGAAACTCAATTTGGGAAAAACCACTAGTAACATGCTACTCTTTTCCACTCTTCTGAAGTGATGCCCCGTGGAAGGCCAACCCTGTTAAAGGTTACAATACACACTATTAAATGTGACCCTATTAAAGGATTTCAATCACCCTGTTAGGAGTGAGCCTTGTTCAAGGACTTTAGGCCATTCATTTGGAATGTTACCTGGTTAAAGGATTTACAAATGAATGTTAGGTCAACCTTAATCCAAAAGATTTACCCTAGATAGATATAATTATTAGAGAGTAACAATAAGGCTTGATCTACTAATAACTTACAACTCTATTTGCATATTATAGATCTCTGTTTTAGTCTTCCATCCTACTTGGCCTTCATACATTTTAGCTCTAATAGCTTGTTTACCCTTCAAGCATTCATACCCTTAAGCCTTCTTGCTTAACATGCTAATGTAGACTCTTCTCTTAGGTCACTTGATGAAGCAAAACCCTTGAATTCTTGTCTTCCTTAGGTTCTCGCACATGAAAACCCTTGCTTCTAACCAACTATCCCTGTAAATAGGAAATTAAGATCCTTTGCTATTCACTCTCCATCATCCAATTTAGGAGTAGGATAGATTAGGTAGGATTCAATGAATCTACCCCTCATTCCATATCACTTCTAAAAACTTCTCCTTCAATCCTCTTTGAATTCACCTCAAAATGGTTTACATTGAATTCTGTGCCACCAGTTCATCAATCTTGTCTTCCACCTAGTTCACATAATCTAAGAAAACAAACTTGTTGGCTTAGATCCATCAAATTCATGATCTTTCAAATAATGTAGCCACTCAACATTAACTTGCTTCTGATACTCGACACATATTGCATTGCTTGACATCCTTTGCAAAATCACTCGGCATGAACTAAAGTTTACTGGTTCTTGGCATCAACTAAAATTTACTCGACATCTACTGTTTAGCTCAGCATACACTAGAATAAACTTTTACTCAGCTCAAACTAATTTTTTGCTTAGCTTGCACTGACTTTGCTTGACACCTACTATCCATTTGGTCAAGCTTTGCAAACAAATTTTGTTTTACTTATTCTTTTGAACTTGCTTAGTGTAGCCAATGTTTGTAGCCTTAAGTAGATTATCAATACACTATGATATAATTGTATTAATTGATTCTTGTACTCCTTTACATACCATAACTCAACCTTTCCTCTAGGTACTATTGTTACATCTTTTGATCAAATCCTCTTCATCAATCAAATAAGTGATAGTACATAAATCATATAAGTAGTTGTATTACCAGAAAATAGTAGGTTTGACATCAGTGAAAAAACAATTATTGAAACATATTGATCATACTTGTATCAATCTATTCTCAACAATCTCCTTCTTCAACACTATCATGTTCAATAAAAATCCTATCAGGATCATTTTGATTCAGTTGTAGCTCATACCATTTGATGAAAAATAGAACTAATTTGAATGAATTAAAGTCGCACTCAAGTATATCATCCAAAATTCCATAGTATTGATTTTCAGATTGTTGTGGATGTATGTCATTTTGAAATGAAATATTGGTGACCTCGAAGACTGCAATTATCCTAGAATCAAAAGTTTTTTTTGTTTTATCTTAGCTTTTTAATGCAAATTTTATGACAATGGTAGTGCATAGCTTTGTGGTGTTTGATATGTAATAATTCAAATATGTCAAGATTATTTGCATCAATCCATGAGTTGATATTAAACTTATGGCTCATGATTAGTAATCTTATACGTACCTTTTTATCTCTTAATCCATATACTAGATCAAGCACCATTGGCATAACATTGGGATCTCTATTACAATGAGCTTCTTTAACCAATGATGCAACACTGTCCCATGTAAATGAATGACCATTTTCTTGAGACTGTTGAATCTATACTATCATCCAATCAAGATTTTTTTTAATATACAATTTTAGTGCATCCCACTCATGACCAACTATAAAGAAAACAACTAGACCAGTTAGAAACAACTTATATTGATGATGGATAGAAATTAATTAACTACAATAACATCTTATAACTACCTCTCAATTTCCTCAATCTACCTTCCCTCATCAAGTACTCTTCTTTGAATCTATTAATGGAGTTGGGATTCCAAATGCGATCTACATGGATCTTTGATGCAAACTTGGGAAGACATTTATATACACCCTAAAATGGTCGCCTAGACTATAGGCCCCCATTCTTCACTTGCTCAGTTTGCATAAAACCTTATCCTCCATCTTTCTCTTCCATCTTCCTTTCCCTATCAACATCTTTGAGCATACCATTTTGAATCCTTAGCATATCAGGGTTTATCCTTTCAAGGAGCATTATCTAAAAAGATTGCCTTCTTCCAAAAAAATTAAAAAAAAGAAAAAAAAGAGGAAAAAAGTGAAAAAATTGAAAGTGTACGTTGGTGAAAATCTGGTATTAAGGCACCTTGGTTGCAAAATTAATGAGAAATAAATTTGTCCTATGGTGAAAACCACTCCCTTGTGGCACTTGGGATAAGTACTATGATGAAAACTTGGCAATTAGGCATCATATATAGTTCTTCTACATCTTTCATCCATTCCATCGTCTCTCTTTGATCTTGACAATGTTGACCTATACACGAGCATTTGACTATCTTGTGAGCTATTTTACGATGATCTTGCTTTCATTCCTTTCATGTTTAGCCTTCATATCTATTTTCCTCCATTCATTCTATCCTTTCACTATCATTTTCTCATTTGGTCTTCATCTACTAAAATAGAGTAAAACACGATGCTATGAAGTCTCTTGACATTTCTACTCCATTGGACTACATCCTTTCCTTCTTTTGCATTATGCTTTTGTGACTTATCCTATGCTGGCCTTTCATTTTTTGTCCAAATGTGCTTTACATGATAATTTTTACCTAGCTTGGGTACTCTTGAGGAGTTTTCCCTTGAGGATTTTTTCTCTTTTTTCTCCTTCATTCTCTTGTCTTCAATCCCTTCTACTAGCTTGCTAATCCCTCTTGTCCTCCACCTTGCTAGACATTAGGACTACATAATGTGATCTTTCTTGGGATTTTGATGCCCACTTTGTTTGGGGCATCCTTTGTACATACTTATTGATCTTAAAAAAATCCAAAAAAAAGTGATCTATTTCAAAAATCCAAAAAAATGATATATTGTCAAAAATTCTAAAAATTAGAAAATGTCCTGAAAAAATGATCATCTTAGTGAAAACCTAGCAATAGGTGCTTTGATGTATCTCCAAAAAAAAAAAATTCCAAAAATACAAAAAAAAGAAGAAAAAATTGAAAAAAAAATTGCAATAAGATCCAAGTGGTGAAAACCTGAAAATAGGCACTACTTGAGGCCTTTGCACCCCTATTTCTTAGTGCGTGTCCTTGACACTTAGCCTTTATCCATCATTACTTCTCCTTGTTTCCTTGGTTTGGAATTGGTATTCATTTTGTCTAGGGGACATATCTATATTAGATTTGGTCTCTTGGATGTGTTAATCTTTAGGACACCTCGTAAATAGTATTTTTCAAGACCACCCCAATTGTATTTTTTAATACAACCCTTGACATCAAGTATTTTTTAACACTTATTGGTTTGGTCTTACCCAGTTTTGTCATGTGATATTACCTATTTGCAAGCATTTGATCCTTATCCTCGAAACTTAGTATTAGTTAACACATTTAAATTTTTAAAACACAAATACTTAATGCTTGAGCTATGCCATGATCTTTTCTTTGTGTGTTGATTGTTATTAATTTTTGTTGAGTGTCGTTGTCTAATAAGTCTCTCCAGTATGCATACCTAGAGGACTTGGGGCATGTGGCATATTCTTCTTTACTTTCTACTTGTGGGTGTGGTCTTAAAAATCTAGAGTGTCTCTTGTTGTCCCCTTGAAACACTTAGGAGATTTGAGACATCATCCTTGAGCTTTTTTGCACAACCATTCTTACTGTCCTCCGATCATCTATGCCTTGATGTGAGTTTTGCTACATTAAATTGGGTAAGCTCTTTGATGCTTATGTTAAAATCTCTCCAAATTCCAATCTGATATAAATCACATTCATAGCTTCATAGTTGTGCTTGTGACTAGTGATGATTGCGCGATTTTCCAATGTCCATTAATAATGGCCCAATGATGAAAATAAAGTCTTTTGCATTTTTTCATGAATGATGAACACAACATCCTATGTTACAGTTGCTCTATTGCAAGTACACCTTTGCATTTTCATGTAGCTTGCATCATTAGACTTCATGTTACTTTGCATTTTTAGGCTGCATTATGAGTTTGAGAGGGCTTTCCTTCATCTTTCTTTTAAACTTTTGATCAACTATGGTCATGTCTTGATCTTCATTTCCTTATCTTCTTTCGTGATCTCAATCAAAATTTTCTATCTTAAATAGTTGATTGATTTTGAGGCATTCTCTTTCTTCTTTTCATTTCTTTCCACCTCTTCCAAACTTCTATCTTCCATTTGCTTTCACCTCACTTCTTTTCTTCTAATTCAACTTTGGGGCATAATCTTTCATGTTTGATGAACTACCTTGGTTCTGTAATTCTGATATTTTTCATTTTGCATCAAAAACCTTATCTTTAGTTCGATTTGATCAAATTTATCAATTTGTTGTTTCTCTTCTATTTCATTTTGATTTTGATCATGAGGGGGCAATACGTATCAAACTTCAATCCTTGATTAGGCTTTATCAATCTTTGTTCTGCCTAGGAAAGCCTTGTCTTTGTCAAGACAAAATTGTTATAAAAAATAGTATTCTTTGTCCTGATGTGTTCCTAAGTTGACCACACATCTGTGTCATTTTGTGATCCCAAATCAACCTCACACTTCAACTACATTCTTTGAGTACATGTGTTCTTGAAATGATCACACATTAGTCAAAGAGGGGCAAATATATGCACTCTAAAATGGTTTCCTAGACTATGGGCCCCCATTCTTCAATTTATCAATTTCATGAATGAATTTATCAATTTTTGAATCAATGCATTGCAATATTTTATTGAATCAATTCAAATCATTTTTCTTGATCAAATTGCAATTAATTTAATTATTTCAATATTTCCTAAGGTTTGATCATTTCATCAATAATCTTATTTAATCAAAAGAAAACATCTCTTTTAAATAAATAAAATAATCTTATTTAATTAAAAGAAAATATCTATATCTCTTTTAATTAAATAATATTATCTTATTTAATTAAAAGAAAACATCCCTTTTTAATAAATAAAATAGTCTTATTTAATTAAAAGAAAATCTCTTTTTTAATAAAATAATTTTATCTTATTTAATTAAAATCTATCTTTTAATTAAATAATCTTATCTTATTTAATTAAAAAAAATTCCTCTTTTAATTAAATAAATAAATCTCCACATAAAGCTCTCTTTTTTATGAAAAAAGTAAATAAATCAAATAAAATCTTATAAAGATTCCTTTTTTTTGCACATATCTCTAAGTGGTGGGCTTTTTCCTCTTACTTACCTTTTTACAGATTTATCCCACATTGCTCTTGTGAGAAGCCTCCCACTTCCACACTTTAGCTTTATAAGGAGTCCTCTCCTTCTTATTTGGATAGATGTTGGTTGCTATATTATTGTTATGCTATAGGTTTGGAGAGCAACTTTGGAGAAGGAGTTTGAGCATTAGGGTTTGGACATTGGAGCTTCATTGCAAATTCTCTCTTCTTGTCTTCTTCTCTCATGCATCTATGACTTCCATCATCATGCTTCATCCTTTCATTTTCATATCAGCTTAGAGTCATATTTGCTTTCATAGATTAATCTTGCGTTGTTATTTCCTTTCATATATTAGATTTCCTTTCTTGCATTGCTTTGCATTCTTATAATTTAGATTAGCTTGCATCTTCATTTGCATGCATATTTGATGATCATGGAGACTAGCACTCTTGATTTTCCTCTTTGAATATCTCATTTTATGGTGTACTTGCATGGGCACAAACTAGGCCAAACTGAGAGCCTCCATTACAAACCCTTGCACTCCATGAATAGAGTGCTATGAGTCGTCATTTGAGATTTCATTCTTGAGAAATCTTGGATATAATGACTCATAGAAGTGTGTCAACATTTTAGCACACACTATTCACTAATGTACACCATGGTTTGATATACCATATATCCCTCTACCATAGAACCCTCAGGACATTCTCTTTATCGAACCAAGCCCTTCATAAATTTCAAGTACCTTTCAACCATCCACATTGACCTATTTTGTACAGGTCCACACAATCTAATCTCCCCAACTTGATGTATGAGGTAGTGTTCTTGAGCATTGAAAAAAGCTGAAGGTAGACACTTTTGCATTTAACACATAAGCTATGAAATTTTTCTCTTCTAATATTTTATATATTTTCTATCAATTTCTTTAGATGATAACCATCTAAAAGAGATTCAATACACAAGAACATATAAATGAGATTTTAGATAAAAATATACAATAAATTACATAAAAAGTGAAGAAAGTCATAAATATAATATATTTATAACAAATCTAAGGAATAACACTTTTTACC
Organism: Cupressus sempervirens; assembly: GCA_028749045.1. Classification (NCBI taxonomy): domain Eukaryota; kingdom Viridiplantae; phylum Streptophyta; class Pinopsida; order Cupressales; family Cupressaceae; genus Cupressus; species Cupressus sempervirens. The sequence goes on from CM053783.1 coordinate 28,428,556, forward strand.
TCATGTATTTTCCAAGATCATATATAACTTGTTTAATACTGTTGTCAAATTGATGTGGGAGGGATAGAGGTAGAACGTACTGCAATCATTAAAAAATGATCTTTTCAATATATTATAAAATAATACAATAAAAAGTACATGCAATTTTATAAATATATGGTAAACAGAGAACACGACTTAGTTTGATGAAGGTATGCCAATCATGTGTTTTCAACCCTGGTCCAAAATCACTTTTCTTTGATACAAGACTACTTATATTTGTAGCAAATCTTGTGCATTTTTTTTTAATGATTTCTTTTGAATCACCACTTTGCTGCTCCATTAAGAACCAAGGAAGGGCACTTGTATTTATGCGGTCTCCATTTTTATTTGATTCAATAAAAAATTTTAGTGCATGATTGGATTCATGAATGTTATTAAATTTTTTGGCAATTTTTTCTCTGTCACAACTTCCATCCAATATTTTTCATAGTGTCTTTGTTACATTCTTTCCAATATGCATAACATCAAACAAATGCACAATTGGAAGATCCTTATAGTATGGTAACCTACTAAATTGAGTAGGATAACTTTTTATTCCTCTAGGAAGTTGGTCATTGATGCCTTGATGACCTTCATGTGCATCAATTACATCATTACTAAATAAAAGATAATATCAAAATATAATTTTCAAACAAAATTATCAAATAAACATTACCTTGATGATTTAGTCGATCGTATTCTAACTTCCATAAATGAGGTGTTATTCTTTGTGGCCTTGATGTTGTTTCTTCTTTCCAATTAAAAAGATGTTTTTTAGTAATTTAATACTTATGATTATTGTGGAGAAAGTTTCTCAACTCATCAAACACCTACTCTCCTAAACTTCTTGAATGATGAGATTTCATCTTCAGATCACAAACTAGACATGTGAATTTTCCCTTTGTTTGAAGACCTAAAAGAGCATGTACAATTGGATCATGTACAATTATCATGCACAACTTAAACATACAACAATAATGTGTAAGCACTATAACATACCAAAAATATGTGACCTTAACAATATAACATACCACAAAAATGAGTTAGCCTAGGGGCATCATGTATTGTCTATACAAGAATTGCATGAAATTGAAATTGTCTTTGTCTTATTGGTCTAGAGATGTCATACACAGTGACCCCATTCCATAACTTCAATAACTCATCGATAAGGGGCTCAATATTCATGTTCATATCTTTAACTTGGTACTTACCTAGAATTACATTAACATAAATATTACATAATTATTATAACCATTTTGATGCACTATTTATAAATTAATTTAGATAACTATTAAATGAAAAAATACCTAGTACAATCATTGAAAACATTATGTGCTCCCTCTTTATGGACATCCAAGGAGGAATGTGATTGATAATGACAAAAAATAGGCCACATTGAGTAAACAAATCTCATATCTCCCAATAGATTGACACCGTCCGTTGTCAATGAAAGTTTGAAATTATGAGGTTCTTCTTTAAAGTCTGGCCATATTTTTCCTGTCTTTAAACGTAGAACCATCCGTAGGCATTCACATAATATTGTCTTGACTTCTATTGTGTGCATGGTAATCCATATAATGTGTCAAGCTAGTGCATTTGAATAAAGATGTGGAATAATGAGAATGTACTAAAGAACCTTGTGAGGCACTTTTTTGTTATTTGATCTGACCGATATCTACTAATATGACAATCAAGACATTCTATTACAAATTTATATTGTTTATGATATAAAATGTGATCATTGAGACATGCATGTATTGTCTAATACTTCATTCCAATTTGATTCATAATGGTAGATAATTCTTGGTACAAACGAGGTAGAATGTTTAATAGTGGTAACAAAAAATCACCTATAAACCTAAAATAAAAAATATGAATTGTTAATATAATGAATAGTAATGGTATGCTAACATTGAAGATGACAAAAATGACATACCTTAGCATATGTGACATTGCTACATTGGACAAACCATTCATAACTTTCAAGTTCACCAACAACACTATAGCAGAGAGAAGAGTTGTTTGGGAGCCTTGGCATAGGGGCTTGTATGGCTTCTCAAGTATAGGTATATCAAGACCATCTACATCATCATTATCAGATGCACTAGTACCATCATCATGATCATCTTGATCAGCTGCGCCAATACCATCTTCTTCAATCATGTCCTTTAACACATTATCACCTTCTTCCATGAGAGCATTATTCTTAGCTTGGATATTCACACCTCCATGTTCCTCCAGTTGGAAATCCACATTCACCAATCGATGAAAATTGTGCCCCCTTCAATGTGACCATGTTGCCTACAATGACTCTGGGCTATTCTGATTAGAATTCCTTGATTCTTTAAGCCCTTACACTTTTTGCAAGGACAATTAAATTTATCAACTTTTCTTCTGAACTGAGACCACAATCTAGCAATTGTCTCATTATTTTGTTCTGGGTTCATATTTCCAGGCATGATTTTTCTTCACAGGAAAATATATCACATTTTGGAAGAAATATTTGGTGCAATTAATGTGTATATCTACAAAAATATTGGACATGTTGTACATAATTTTTATATCTACACATATAATTTTGAAAGAAAAATTTGGTGTAATTAATGTGTATATCTGCAAAAATATTGGACATGTTGTACTTAATATTTATATCTGCACATATGGTTTTGAAAGAAAAATTTGGTCACCTCACTCAACTTCACTCATATTATAATCAATGAAAAGTTTTTTGCTTACAACACTCTTTGTTAATATCCTCCTTTGTTTCACTTCATTCTTAATTCTTCTTGAAGATGTAAATTCTTAAATATTTTTTATTTCATTGGTTTATGAACTTCATCATTAAAACACCTAATGAAGACTAGTGTTTACCTACCAAATATTATAAAGTGTGTGTATGTTAAATTATAAAATGGACATGCATTATAATTTACTAATGTCCTTAGAGTGTGTAAAATCTATTGTCAACTCGTTGCATGCCCAAAAGTAGTGTATATTAATAAGATTGTAAACACATTAATTTTTTATTAACTTTCAATGTCCTCCAAATATAGGAATTATATGACACACAAAATTTTTATTATCTTAAACTTTACCTTGAAATGATATTTTAATAATTATAGATATAATTTCCAAATTTTTTTCCAAAACTCATGCCAATTCTTCCAAAAAAAAGTAAGGCACAATGTTCTAATGTTACAATTATTACAAACCAAATTTAACAAATATACCCCCAAAGAATAGTTTCAAATATCTTAAACATATTATGGATATGTAAGTAAATAAGTATAAAAAAGAGAACTGTTTCAATTCTCTCTATAATTATCTTAAATGCCCAAGAAGGAAAATCACAAGAAAGTTGTTATCTTGAAAAATACCCTCTCACAACATTATTCAATCAGAAACAAATCTCGTGCGAAGTAACAAGAAAAAATCTCTTTAAACAAATTTGAAAAGACATTTTTATGTTAGACTGTGTTGAATTCAAGACTTCTCACAATTGATCAATTTGAACAAAGAAGACACTTTTATGTCTGAATTTGTTGAGCCTTGACTTGGTTAAATACACATCTAACATATAAGGATTTTGTTCAAGTAGGTAGGTGAGACATGTATGTACAAGAGGAAAAAACTGTTTGTTGTATATAACCATATTTCTTAATAAGTTTCTTAAGTATATGTTTTACTGCCTAGTAGTTCCAATAGCTTTTATGATTTAGTAAGATTTTATCAGATAGAGTGAAATGTGTGAAAATGGGCTTTCCTCATCTACAATTGTATGTAAAGATATTTTGTAATCTCTACTAAAAAATAATAAAACAAACATCCAAAGAATGTGTGAAAAAGGGTTTTCCTCATCTATTATTGTATGTAAAGATATTTTTTAATCTCTAATAAAAAATAATGAAACAAGCATCCATTTTTGCCATGGTAATTAGTGAGTGTTGCCCCACTTTTGTTTTCTAATCTATTGGAAAAAGTGAGTTTCGTGTTTTAGATGAGGTCAGTCTTTTTCCTAAAATATTTGAGTCTAGGTCTATATTCTTAAAGACTAGGCGATCTCTATCAGATTCTTCCAATACACCTTCTCTTTCTCCATAGCCGAGCAGGTGGTTGCTTTTATCTTGTAATTTGTCTGGTAAGTTAGTATCCAATTTGATAGAGATCAAATTTCACTCATTATAGACGAAGCATGTTCACTATTTGTTCATGACATATTAATGGTTGATGAAATAAACATTGGCAGAAAATCTCATATTGCCTTCTCCTCAGCGGGTTTCCAACCCATGAAGGCAAATTTCTGCGAAGGCTCATATGGAGGCATGTTTTTCTTAAAAATATTCAAATAAGGTACATTTTAAAAGTAAATTGACATTTGAGTCTAAGATGAGAGTCCCAAACATGATTTGGATTCGTTATCACTCAAATACTAAGCCTTGGTGGAAAACCTGAAACTGTCTTCTTCCCGACGAGTTTCCAACCCATGAAGACAATTTTCCGCAGAAGAGATAAAGGTGAAAAACAAGATGTTAAGTAACACCCAAGAAGATTTGTGCACCTTAACTAAACATCCTTAACAACTAGAAATATAGTTTTCAAAGATTTAACCAATAGAGGAGCGTTGGCAGAAAAACAAAAATTGCCTACTCCTTGGCAGGTTTCCAACCCATGCAGGCAATTTTCTGATTGTACAAGAAAAATCAAGTCAACAAGTAGATTTGGCCCCCATACTGGATCTAGTGTATGTTCGAATGATTTTAGAATAAATTGAGCCATTGCAAAAGGAATATATGGTTAGGATCTCACTTGGTGGACTTTCATCAACGAAATACTCCAACGACAACTTTTTGAAACTTAAAGGAAAAAAGAAAAGTAAATAATGGATTTATAGAAAGTTACCATTATGCTCAACAAAATAGTGAACATAATATTAAATGTCCGTTGAGCCTTTGCATTTACTCTCTAATGGGTATTTCCTTAAGTTTCACTCATGTGGGGCAAATTCTGAAGTATAACGGATGAATTGAAATCTTTATATAAAAATACACAGGCAGTTAAAAGAGTTACCTTTTTCGCTTGATTTCTCACTCTATCAATATGCATAAGCTTTTTGAAAGCTAGTGACTGTTGTATTTGTTGTCATTTTCACCTTTTCGATTCAAAATCTCATTCATAAGCTATGGCTACCAAGTTCATAGGTTTTGATGGTTTGACAAGAATCAAGTCTCCATTGCAGCAATTCATAGACACATCCCTCCATTTATATGATATGGAAGATTTCCAAAGGAGGGTAAAATCTGAATGAATTCACCCTATCATTGAGAAGCTTCAAGGATGTAGCTTAGTTGAAGCTACTATTTTTTTGGTTGTAGTCGAAGCCCCAAAACTCATTTACGAATGTATTCATCATTACAATCTAGAAACTAAGAAAATAGTTCTACCAGATGACACTGTGTTAATTTCAATTGATAAGAAGACAGTGGTAAATTGTCTTTGTGTGCTAGAGAGAGAGGAGTTCTTTGACTTAACTATTGGTGTGGTCATCTTAGAATTCTTGATGAAGAAGATGATCTAGAGGAAGGAGATCATGCAAACTTGGTTCTAGTCATCACGAAGTGACAAGAGCAAAGTCCCCAAAACTTTGTTCGGGACCAATCTCAAACTAGAAATAATTGATATTTTGGTTCTTGTACATAGATTGAAAGATGAAGTAGAAGCCCTAAATTTTGTTGAGAAATATTTATTTTTGGTTCAAGTTATATGCTTTGACACACAGTATATTGATTGGACACAAGAGGTAAGTGAGATTCTTTCCAATGCCCTCCAGGTGGCCAAGTTTTACAATTCATTCTACATGTCTTCATTCTTGATTTACATGCTAGCTTCTTTGCAATTATGGATCGGTCTTCCAAGATTAGAAAAATTCCCTGATGATGTTAAATCCTATGAGTTTTATCCATGTCTCCAACTACAAAATAGCTATGCAAATCATGTAAAGATGAATGACACTTTTACCATGAGAATTTGTAGGGAACTACAAGGATGCCCAGAAAGGAGATTCTCTCTCAAAGCCATATCCATCATCAATCAATTCAGTTGCTATTTTATTCATTTCTCATCCTTTTCTTATTTGTGTCTTGCAGCTTTTGATGGCTTTCCCCTAAAGCTACCAAGATATTCAAGCAATATGATAGTGCTAATTGAGAATATTTGACAAGCTTTGCAACTGAACATCTTAAGTAGAAGCCTAAAAAAGAAGGGATATGAATTCCCTATGAAGGTAGGAGCTTTCAGTTGTGATACCCATTCAAATGCTAAGAACATGATGAAGGTGTTAAAAAAGAAGTACAAGCTAGATATTTATGAAGTCCTAAGGCCTATGTTCGACCCCAACAGGTATGCTAGAGATGTCCTACAAATTGGGAGTGTGATAAAGAATATAACCATAATTGAAGATTATTGGGCTGACCATAAAGATGAATTCAAGAGCTATGATCGAGCCTTCACAAGATTGATAGTTGATCAATTGAAGATGTATAAGGTAAACATAGATGTAGATGGAGTAGAGGATGATGGTCAAAATATGTATAGCAATACTTATTTGACCAAGTTGAGGAATACACCCATAAGCTCTAAACCTTTTGAAGATGTTATAGAAGATATAGATATAATGATGACTTGAATCTATAAGAGAACCAAAAAGTGGGTCAAGTGGGCCACAAAATGGAAAAGCAGGAGAAAAGACATGTCTACCCAACCCTCTCCAAATGTAGTAACAACTTCATCTTCTCACAGTGGTGCTTTAGGCACAATTCTGCCTCTCACTCAAGGACCTGCTCAACCAGCCAGAGGAGGTGATCAACCTCATGACAAGAACATCCCACTTGATAAACTTGTCAGGATGGTTTATTACTAGTGATCAAAATGGAGATAGAGGCCAAGAAGAAGAAAATAGAAGAATTAAAGGATGATGCCCATCTATAAGTTCCACATTACTCCTATCAAGTAGCCCATAAATACAAGTGGCTAACCTTGGAGATGGTGGGAGTAGTGAAAGTGTCTGAAGCTCCAAAGCTCATTCCTCTAGCTCCAAAGAATCCTTTCTCTTTAGCTTCAAAGAAATTGACTCCTGTTAAGAGGAAAATGTTAAGTGTGGATACACTATTGACTACATCTAAGGTAATTGAAACTGAGTCATGGCTCGAGAATACCCTAGATAGAAAGAGGAAAAGGAAAGAAGAGGGAGCCCCAAACAAAGAGAATTTGTCTCTAGCCATCTATTCTGGGTTGGCATTGAGCAAGGTGAAGAACTATAAGACTTTATCCATCCTTGACCGAGACCCAGATACTGGGCACCTAATTATGGAGATAGCCAAGCCTAAGAAAGAAGGTAGGATTGAAGACCTAACCACATATGACTTCACATTATAGTCTCTGGATCTTGGAGAAGTTAGGGATGAAACCAAAGTGGGTTTGTGGAAATAAACAAATGAAGTGATAGAGGGATAACTCGAAGGTCTAAAGCTTTCCAGAGTTAGGATGAAGGCAGAGATCCATGAACTTAACTGCTTCATCAGACAACTAATTGCCCCACTAGCAAGTATTTTAGGAGTGCTACCTACCAGTGACCCTACAACCACATATATTCAGGCTATCATATCCTAGCTACAAGAAGATAAACACTTTGAGAAAATTGGTAGAGAGTAGAGTGAAAAATTCAAGTCTAAAGGAATTACAATCATAGAGAAAATCGATAATGCAATGTTGAGGCTGGAAACAGAAAAGGATAACATCTTGGCCAACCGAGATACCCTATCAACAAAAAGCGAAAAGGGTGAAGATTGCATCTCCCTCTTGAATATGGTCATCCTAATGAAGACTAAAGAAGCAATGGAAGCAAAGATTCTACCTAAAGGAGATGAGCCCTTGTTTGAATGACAACAATGCTTGCAATTCAAAGCTGAAATGATTTTTGTAGTAGAGGAAGGCTTAAAAGAAATAGAGAGAAAATTTAAAGAGGAACAAGACAAGAACTTTGAGTTACTAAAAGGCCTACAAACTAAATCCTAAATGGGTGGACAAGGAAAAGGAGTAGTAGGAGTTGTTGTCATGCAAAATAATTTCTTTAGTTATCTAGATAATCTAACAGAGAAATCTACTAATCATTAGAACAAAGATCTCCAATGACTTAGCAAGTGTATACACATGGTGATGGATGAAATACAAGAACGGTTGAATGCAATTAAAGACTTGGTCGGAGAACACTCCAAGTGGCTCTTAAGATATACTAACATTCATGTCCACAACCATGAAGAGTTTATTCTAATCATCATCACTGCCAAGGCCTATAAGGTGAAGTTGGAAAAGGGAAAGAAGGCGAAGTGATTTTTTTCTTACCCTTTTGTATTTTGATGTGAAATTGTAATCGATAATTGGCTTCTTTCCATTTGTCATTTTTGAGGAGATGAACTTGTTTAGCTCCATTTTGTAACGGTCATCTTAGAATCCTATATTTATCCAATTGAAAGATTAATGAAAAGTCAACTAATTTTTGGTGTGAAATACTTCAGGTTGCAGAGATAAATTGAACGTGTTTTGTGTTAATTATTTACTATTCCATTGCATGTTTTAGTTTAAACATCTCTTGAAGTTTAATTAAACTGGTGAATGAATAGAGCTTTGTTCTCATTTTTCAATACAATAAACTGAAGATAATCATAGTATTGTCTGAAGTAAAAAGAGGCCCTTTAAATCTTTTCATAAATTAGTTTCTTTTTTTTTAGAAGTTAAAAGTCTTTGTCAAGCATCTTAGCCTTCTAAGATGATTTCTTACTGCATAATCAAATTTTGCAGGTTCATAGGATGCAAGAGTTCACAAATTTGATTAGGATAAAGACCCCAATTCTTGCCTAAGTTAGTTCCTATCTAGGCCTAACTTGGTTTTCCTCTCCTATTCTCTGGTCAAGAACATATGCCATTTTAGAATTAGGAACAAACAAATTCATTGCAAATCACAAACTCGAGGGAGCTGTACCTACAAATTTAGAGAGAAATCAATCGCTTAGTGTGGTTTGCTAGCTGTTGTAATCAATTATTGTTCACAAGTTTTGGGCATTTAAAAGTTAGATTGAAAAGAACAATCTATTTACCAATAGTGAGCTATCCCAATTTAGAACCTTATTCTAAGGAGGAAAAGAGAAAATTTGAATGAAACTACATGATATTGAGCTAGTGAAATTTCTTATGAAGAAGTCTTCTCTAATCCAATAAGAATAGACGTTTAGCTAGGTGAGATATGGAAGAGTCCCCACAATTTATTTGGTGGCCAAGGATGATAAACTCATTTGGGAAGAGTTAAAATGATTTATCATAACTAATTTAAGACTAAACTACTTTATTCTTCCTTATCTTTGACAAGCATCTCAATAATATATGACAAAGAGTTAAAATGATTTATCATAACTAATTTAGTTTAATTTAATCTTTAACAAAAAATTATATGTATTGGAATAACATCATTTATACTACTAGATCATGAAAAAGTATATCAAAATATGTGAAAAGGAATAGAAAAATATTGAAAGAATATATGAACACGTTATTTGGAAAGGGTATCCATAGCTATTAAATATCTAATTTCATGTACTCTAAGTTCTTAATAACATTGAGCTATTTTTTTTTGGCTTATAGAGAGTTTAAGGAATTTTAAAATCAATGAAGATAAACTTGAAGCTGCCATCAACATATTGGTTTATAACAGAATCTTTGAAGTGGGGTTATGTTCATGAAAATCTCATATTAGAATAATTCCTTATCAAATTGATTGTGATCTTCCAAATAAAATAGATAATTATAGTTAAAAACTCCTTTTCAATTTGATTGATATAGCTGCCATGATGATGTTGGAATCAAATTGTAATGCTAGTAATATTTGACTTGTTTGATTCACTTGATCATGTCATATAGATATGTTCCATCATTCAAGTTTTTTTCAATGAATTCATGTCATATGATATGATATATCTATTATATGTATTCATCTTTTCTTATAATCAACTATTGATGGCACATGTTGGTAGTGCATGGCTATTTCAAACAACATTGAAGTTGTTAGTTTTGAATGTAATTTCTATGTTCATGAAGAAATGTGAGATGATGTGAACGTGGTGGTTCCACAAGGAAGATAACCTTTAACCCACCAAATAGGAATTAGCTACAAAAGGAACTGGTGGTTCCTTTCAGAACCACTAGTTCTCAAACTTATTGTATACATGAAGAATCATGTAAGTTCTAAATTAACATGAAGAGGATGATTAAGGTTCATTTCCAAGTAGATACAGGCATAAGTAATAGAGTATCATGGGAAACTCACATGCATTTTCTGATGGAGTTACCAATGAGAGCATTTTCACACCAAAACTACATACGAAAGTTATACATTTAGATTTAGATAGGCATTACAGTGGACTCTCTACATGGGTCAAAAAGATTTGCTGGTTTTCTTGACAAACTACATAGATGGGGATCTTGAAGTGAAAGTGAGTTTTCAACATGTTATGTTTCTAAGGATTTTCTCATTTCTCTTGAGAGTATATTAAAATAAATATAAATATTTTAACTCAGGAGAACATATAATGGGCTATTCCTATCGGTTAATTTGAAACTAGCTTTCCAGGGTTGGATAAAAAGACCAAGAGGGCCATGCTACCTCTTCTTAGAATTGAAGGTCTTAAAATGATCTACAAGAGAGGAAGAGCTAACGATGAAGTATCCATTGTTGATAAACCCAAAGAGTACTCATCGAAGGGATACATGATGTTTTGAATCCAAGAGTGGAGAAATGGTATAAACAAGTGAATGCTAGAGAACTTGTAGATGAGGCCAGGCTAGTTATTCAAACACTGGATGCTTTATATAGATAGAAGATCAATGGAGTTACTCTAGAGCCAACCGAAGTAAGTACTAGTGAAGGGGTGATGCATGATCAATCTCACTTGCATGATCATGGATGTTTTGAAGGAAACAAATCCAATTGAGTGAATGTTCATTACTGGTCTTTCCTTGGATTTTTATAGATGGAATGGATTGAGACATTAGGAATGATTTGAGGAAGCTATAGTTTTTAGTGGTGAATTGAACTACACTTGATCCAATAGTTTATGTTCCCCCAATGAGGCTCTACAACACAAAGATATTGTCATTTTTTGTGTAGTTACAACATAAAACCTAGCTAAATGAAAATAGATCAGTGAAAAATGCTATAAACTCTTACCTCAGATATCTCTTGTGCACACAAACCAATTCCAAACCTCCTCGTTGAAATGTCACTTTTAAAAAAAAATTTTATGAACCTAAATTTGTCAAAATTTTGACCAAATTGGAAAAACCTAATTTGGTCAAAATCGAGCATAAAAACAAATTTTTATTATTGAATAAGCCAATTAAGGGCTTGGTCAAAACAAAAGGTCAAAAAATTGACCTATAATGTATTAGTTCTACTTGGTAGGTAGTGGGTCCTTAGTATTAGTGACTTGTACTTACTGCCTTAAACTATTAATTTCTAACATGCACATTTTCCACTCCAAATTGTCTAATATCCACACTCATCAAATTTTGATTCTTACTCAGATATGACTTGTCAAGTTGAATTGGGATGTTACTCCTTGTATAGATACCAACTAATATTCATATATCTCCATGTCAATTAATCTTCCCCTTCCATCAAACATTCTATCACAACCACAATACTGTTAGGATAAACCACAGATAGAAATAAAAACTACATGCAAATATAACCAATAACAAAAAATAATAGATCACACAAAAATGAAGACAAGGCACCAAGATTTAATGTGGTTCACCCAATCCCTGGGCTACGTCCACTAAAATAGCAAGTCTGATCTTATTACAATCCAGTGATTACAACTCGATTACAATCCATAATCCCTTACAACTCAATATCGCCGCAAGAACCAATTTTGCATCACAACATAATGAAAAATACCTAACCCTAAACCCTTTTATACAAGTATTAAATTGCTTTAGGGTTATAACATGTCGGCCATATGTCGGCCATAATATGTCAACTACCATGTTGGCCACGACCCGAACCCCACTATTTATGAAGTATGTAAATTACTTTCCTGATCAGTCACCATAATCTAACAAATACCTCAAATCTTATATGTATAAATAAAAACCTTTTATTCTACCATTAATTTTTTGACTAATATTTGGAAACGTGACAACACCCATGAAATATAAAATAATTTTGAATGGGACATGTATTGATAAGCATGATGTGATGACTTTTCCAAGTAATAGCAAGTACATCCTTGCAAATTTTATGAATGAATGGTAATTATCACGTTAGCCAATGCACAATTAGCCTTTTATGCTTATTCATGCACCAAGGTTCATCATTGCCATGTCCCTTGTTGAGTGTGATTCAACTTTTGGTAGATGTAAACTAAACTACCAATCAATAGGACACATTTGTACCAGCATAGGTGTACTTCCCAATGTGCAAAATAATGTTCATAATTGGAATATTTATCCTTGTGATTGAATGTTATTCACCTTCTCTAATGATGCCATTCCTTCCATTGCATAGGAGGTATGCAAACAGGCTAATGTGGACCTCTTTGGGGTGTTAACCACAATGACCCTGTATTACAGTGCACTTCATATAGTTTTATTTACTAGATGTTGACACATTCCTTCATTCTGATAGTGGTTCCAAGTTCCAATAAGAGGCATCTCTGAAATAAGCCAATGTCAATATCAAAAGAAATCTCTAACCTTCTCTTGTGATTCAGAACTATTACAGTGCTTGCAAACTTTTACAATATTCCAAATTAGAAGTTGTTTATTTAATAATCCATGATCTTCATCATCATGCATTTGCATACAAATTCATTTGTGATTCTTTCAATATTTGCAGACCCTAGGTACAACTTTGTTGTGATATGTTTGTGTATGTCGGTTCAAATGTTCAATCTCTTTTTACACTTGCAGTTCAACTCTAATACCATGTTAGATTTCTCAAATTTGCTGCAAATATATTGAGCACTGCCTTATTAGGTATGTGTCTTCCAAATGAATTGAACACTTACATTTATATTGAGAATAGGAAATGAGTAGACATGTCCCTTCATAAGACATGTCTATTCAATAATCAAATAATTAATCATATATTTATATATTATATTATATTAATTTCTCTCATATATTTATATCTCATATAATTATATATATGTTTATTCAAAAAAAGCTATCAAACATCAACAAGAGCACTTATGATTTCTCCATTTGTGATTGAGGAACCATGACTGTGAATAAGAAAGAAGGCACACTCAATTTTATTTTAATTGGCAGATAATGGGTTCCACTTTCTTTTGTTTTCTCACCATTCTGCTAGTTTTGTCCATTTATTGATCACTTAAGTCTATTCTACAAATGAATTTTCAGTCTAACATTCCTATGTCGAGGCATTTCCAGGAAGATTTTTGGGAAACTAGCAAGGATTCTAGTATCTCTGCTAGCCAAGATAAATCTGCTGGAAAATTTTGTTTGAATAAAGGCACTAAAAGAAAAACCTGTATCTTATTTCAAGTCTTTCTTTATAATAGGAGTTTCAGACATCTAGTTCTTTGTTGGGCACTAAACAACATGTTCATCTCTATTCAAATTTTTATTTCTACTATGCAAGGAAGTATATGTAATGTCCCTAGTAATTTAAGCTTAATTCTTATATCCTAAGTTGAATTGCCAAGAAAATGCATTGATTTTTGTTAAGTTTTGTAGGATCATTTTATGCAAATATAATAACACTATCATTTTATTTTTATGTGTTCCAAATGCAGATTTGAATGTATATAAATGTGTAGAGGAGACATGTCTCATGAAGAGACACATCTCTATGATTTATTAGTTAATAACCATTTATACAATATTAACGTACATGCACATGCACACACACACACACACACATATATGTGTAAGTAGATATATCATATCTTGTCTAATTAATGATTAACCAATGACCATAGACATGCACATGAACACACACACACACACACACACACACACACACACACACACACACACACACACACACACACACACACACACACACACACACACACACACACACACACACGTGCACACACCAATAACCATAGATTGATTATCTCTAGGTCAATTCAATTCGATTGAAGCTATAACATTAACACTCTCTCTTAGCTTGGGAGAATTTTTATAGAACAAATTATTCTCTCAGGCATATATAGAGATCATTTCAATATGATATTCTTGAAATGAAATATCTTAAAGATATCAACATATATCCACAAAAGTGGATGATATCTTTTGATAGCATCAGGATATATGATTCAACAAGAAATATCAACCATAAGATGTTCATCATATTGATATTCTCTTGGTATGTGCACTGGCATCATGATCATGATGCCTACCAAAAGAATATGCTATATCCTAGAAGGATATGGGTTATCTAATTTACAACACACTTTGGGACAATACTAGATGTAGTCTATCAGAAAATAGTCATGATCTCAAGGACAATAATTTAATGTAGTCCATCATGACCATCATGATGAAGATTTGATCAATACTATCATCTCATAAAATGGTGATTTGGTTTTGAGAAATCTTATCAATATCATATTCTATGATATGAACACTAGCATCAACATCATGATGCCTACCAACAAACATATTATAATATATCCTAGAAGGATACGAGTTATCTGATCTTTGACACACTTTGGGATAACAACTTAATGTAGTCAATCAAATAACATGATCTCAAGGACAACAAGATAGTCTCTATTATGATGAGTATCACAATCTATGACACACTCCGGGACATCAACTTAATGTAGTCTATCATGAGATATTAGTTATCACGATCTCCAACACATTTTGGGACAACAATTTAATGTAGTCCATCATGATAATAAATCAAGAACTCAAGAACAACAAATGTCGTATCATGATCACTAGCACATTCTAGGACAACAACTTAATGTAGTCTACCATGATACATTTGTTATCATGATCTCCAACACATTTTGGGACAACTTAATGTAGTCCATCAAGATATGTTCATTATCATGATCTCTAACACATTCTAGGACAACTTAATGTAGTCCACCATGGTAATAGGTCAAACCATTGTTAAGATCGTCACCTTAAAATAGTGACCATACATCAAAGAAAGATCGACACCTTTCATGACATAATCCACATATACAAAATAGTAACTCTCATGATATCCACCATGAACCAAGTTAGAGGGTGGATCCACCATAGCTAATCCTAAAGGGTGGAACAAAGGGTTTCACATCAAGCTTCTCTCTCACGAAGATTGTATTACAAGGAATTTTACATTGAACTTCTCCCTCTAAATCTATTGATTTTTTTTTGTTTAAGGTTGCTTCTAATTGGAATATCAAACTCCCTCTAAATTTGATATCAACCTTCTGACCTCCTCATACAAGGTTGCCCTTGATGAAGTTTCAGACTCCCTCTTTATATAGAAGGATACTCATAATCTCAATCACCAAGGATATTTTCTTCAAGAACCTTACTTTATCCACAACCTGATCATTAGATGACTAAAAAATTCTAGATCACAATTTCTTTCGAGCTGTTATCATAAGCTTGAGTGTACATAATATTTGGTAGCATGTTTAAAGTACCGACCTTCTCTTTCTACAACAACATCCTCAGACATAAATGAAAAGATCAAGCAAATAACTTTGTATAAAATTACAATGAGGAGAGAGACTACAATAAGTAGATAAATATAATACTTATATGTACATGAACATCCTTGATACAAGTTTCTCCAATGAAGGTCCATATGCATCAATTTAAGAAATGTCTCCATTAAAACATTTGGTGTAAGACTTGTAATACTAGCCACAAAAAATTAATGGTAGATTCATATTCAATGGATGGTATTTTGATGCGAGTTCACTTATAATGACCCCTTATGGTTAGCTTTAGGGAAGCTACATTAAATTATCTTTTCTTAGTAAATTTGTATATATTCTTATATATTCTTCTTCATAAAGAATGGAACTCCTCTATATAAATTTCTTTGCCAATGGATTATCTCTCTCCTTGAATGATTAAAATTTAATATGTTCTATACTCCATTAATTCCATTTTATCTTTCTCCATCATTTCTTTCACAATCATTCTTTATAAACTATACTTGTATCTTTTCATATTAATTAAACAAACACCATCTCTTATATATCTCTATATATCTCTTTACATGTATGCTATTCTTTTGCTTCATGAGTAAAACACAAGATGGTCTTTGAGTTTCACCACTGAATCATACCCTTACACCTTACTAAGGCTCAAATGGTCTTTGAGTCTCACCAACTGAATCATACCCTTACACCTTACTAAGGCTCAAATAAAGGTCTAGAATTGTCAACATCACAATTTTAATAAGCTTTATAGGCCTCCTTTAAAAAATCTTATTTAAGAGACCAAAGTGCCTCTTGAAGAGTTGTAATGATGAATCATCAAGTATTTGTCTACAACAACAAGTTCAGTCCTCAACCTGAAGCAATTCCCATTCACAAGTGACATTTTTACAATAGCTAAAGTAGTTTGGACATATGTTTATAGTGACATGAATATGGTACTTGTTACAACACATACAATCAATGGATACATTCTTGAGTTACAAATTTTCACTATGTACCAATTGGACTAGATCTCATGCTTCTCAGAAGAGTCATTGCTATAGGAGGAAAATCCTAACCATAACCTTTAGATACAAATAATACATATTAAAAGCCAATGGTTGATGCCTTGAGCATAAAAATACCTAAGAGGCAAGTATTATTATGCATGAAAGCTTTATGAGGTCACAATTTTTTGTGGCTAGTATGACAAGTCTTACACCAAATCCTTCAATGCAAATATCTGATGCCAACATGAATGTTTTTTGCTTTTATAACTACTTCAATTGTGGCTAGAGATTCACACACATCCTACCTTACCCACATATTTTAATTATTATTAAAATTTTTATAGCTTTCCAACACCATTAAATTCTAAAGATGCTGACATAACTCAATGAGCCATTGAAGCTACAAGTTCCAAATATGCAAGAATAGTGAAGGTATACATATTTTTCTATTCTGATATTTCACATATTAATCATCATGTCTTCACAAACCTTTATATATTTAGGGTAATATATTCCATGCATTCAACAAAACTTTCCCGTCAATTCCAATTTTCCTATGATAATGGGAATACACAAAAAGTATTTCACTAGAATTATTAAAGTTGGCCCACAAGTCCTCTCCGAATGCAAATGAGTTATTTGTGAATTGATGACACACTAAGATATTAAAATAAACTTGAACATTTGATCTTGCCAATTATTAGTACTTAATTATGGTTGCATTTTGGTTTAGCTCTTTTAATATGAATATCTCAAGAAAGTATTGATGGCAAATAAATGTAAACTTTTCACCATTAGATATTAATTTTTTAGAGAATAATAATTTATGTATAGAAAAGGAATATATGCCTTTGATTCTAAAATGAGCTATTGATCCTTACTTGTTGTCTTATTGCCTTTGATTATTGTGCACACATTCCTTCCTATTATATTCTGACTTATCATTCTGTGTGCACTGACCTTATGTTTCCAACGTAAGATGATCTTCCTTGATGCTAGTTCATAAAGGTTGGTTTCAATGTTTCCTTATGACTGTATTCCCTTCATACTTCTTAGCTCCTACCACATTTGTTAGTTTTTTTGTCCTATGTAACTCATTTTCATTACCTCATTACTAGGTAAGACACAAACTATCTTTGGGAATGTTGAATTATCTTGGGTATGATATATATGCTACTGGTCATCAATTATCATTCATTCCTATTTCATTATCATTGTTGTCTCCCTATTAACTAGGATGTGTATCTCCTATCTCCTATTCTACATAGATTATTTTCTTGTAAAAACTCAAAAAATCACAAAATTGCTAAAGCAATCAAGCTAGAGTAGTGCCAAGTTGCTCTGCACCTATAGGGACCAAGTTTCTTGGTCACTAAAAGGAGCTTAGAAGATAGGGGACTTGACAAAGGAGACCAAGTTCCTCAGTCAATGGAAGCTGAGTTACTTGGCTCAAACAGAAGTTGAGTGATGTGAGGAGAATCAACAACGTTCCAGAAAATATGTAAAAGAGTTAATGGTTTCTCCTCCATTTTGTCAAAACTACTAGCATGCATAGAAAAATGTATCAATAGAGACAAGATATAAAACATAATAGATTGGATATGGAGAGTATGCTTGTTTTCTTTCTATTAACTAAATCAAACTGATACAAATCTAGAGAATGAACTACAAACCCTAGAAGACCAAGAAATATCTAAATACTTAAAAAAAACTTGCAAAAATATATGGTTGCATACAATAAGCTTGGAAAAATCACTGCTCATACAGGATAAAATATTATTTTCACAAAAAAACCTCAGAAGGTCATCCACATGTACTACTGCTGGATTTGATAGAACTTTCTGCTTCTATTGTTTTGTTGAACTCGACCCATCTCTGAATGTCTTGGATCTAACTTATAGAATGAAAGAACATCCCCCTCCTTTTGTCTCTTTCTATCCACACAAAATATCCCTCTCATTTTTGAATTCAAAATGACCTACCACATTTAATTTTTTTGATTGTTGCAGCTACCGTGTCAGACTTGGTAGGTAGGCACCCAGAAGGCTCACGAGACAACCATAAAATTAAATATTTGAACACTTGCCCTTTTTCCCGAGCCAAAAATACTAGGATCAATGCTAATCCAAATCAACTATGCCTAGAATTCCTCTTAGGTGCACAAAATTTGTTATGTCCAATGGCTTAGTGAAAATTTTTGCCAGCCATTGCTCAAACTTATAATATTCCATTTTGATTTCTCCATTTTCCACTAGCTCTCTAATGAAATAATATCTAATCTTAATGTGCTTGCTTCTCCCATGGAAAACTAGATTCTTTGTTAATGCAATTGAGAAAATATTGTCATAATAGATTGCATGGTTCTATCCTCTTTCTTTTCATTCAAATCTGCCAAGATTCTTCTTAGTCAAATTGCTTGACATGTTGCTACATTTGCTACTATGTATTAAGCCTCTATTATAGATTGAGAAACAATTTGTTGCTTCTTGGATGCCCATAAAATTGCACTTGAGCCCATATGAAACATATAATTAGAAGTGCTCTTCCTATCATCTGGACTTCCAACCCAATCACTACCAGTGTAACTAATTAGCCTAAATTCATTATTGACATTATACAAAATTCCAAATCCCTTGGTACCATTCACATACCTTATGATCCTTTTTCCTGCTTGCCAATGAGAATCCTTTAGAGCTTCCATGAATATGAAATTAGACTCACTACATGCATCATATGATGTAGGCAAAGGATGAATAACTAGGGCCAAAGGCCTCAGCCAGCTATCCAAACCACCCTGCAAGAGTTAACACAACAGAAGAAAACACAGAGAAAAACAACCAAAGGAGGAAGAAGAGTGAAATACTTTTATTGATTCATCAAAATATCTTCATACATGGCCAACTGTAAGGCCTTTTTGGTTATGACCAATTATAAATACATTCACATTCAAAGATCCAACTGCCAATTCACTCTTTCAATTTTTTTGCTCTCCCATCTTCTTCTCAAAAACTTACCTAACTCTTAGCCTAAACACTCTATATATACTTGCCAAAATGGCTTACAGATCATTCTAGAACATTACATAATAGCAAGGCTAACCCAACAACGGTTTGGACTCATCCCAAGAAAAGTGTTGGTTTAAATAAGTATTTACTTATTACACATAAGTTTTACTTAGGTTAATGCATTATTTAATTATTTTGCATTATTTTATTAGGTGAGACACTTAGGAGTTTATGTACTCTCATTGAGTTACGCAACTCTAATTATGCACATTGTGTCTACAACACAGGAGTATGCATCATTCACTGAGTTGTCATGATGACAACACAGTTATCCACACTCCTCATTTAGCACATGTTGTCTACACCACTGATTTGCGTGCTACACCATTATAAGCTTATCCTCACATCATCACACTTAATCCCATGCTTAATGGAGGATAATTCATATCTGGTGGACATGTGCCTAGTTGTATGACATATCATGATGCTGACTTCTATGCATTCTAGAAGCTCTCCTGAGGCCTTTATATTTAGGCACTCTTAGTGTACTCTCATCCAGTTATTGAATGAATATTGTCATTCTGATCATACTCTATCTATTTTGGTCTACTGTGTGCTTGTGTTGAGTTCTTTAGTTCTTGGGTGAATTCTAGCCTAAGCCAAATTCTTACATGGTATCAGAGCTTAGGAGAATTCTCATCACATAGCCATTCGAGACCGCTCATGCTTCAACACCTCGACATGAATTTGAAGGATCCGCAGAAATTGGGAGCGTCTAGAGCCAGATCTGACCTCACCATTATGTCCAGAGCATCGATTTAGTGAAGATTGACTATAAATTTGCCTATATTTGGTGAAAGTTGATCGTGAGGCAAATTTTTTTTACAAATCAAAACTCAGAAGCCCCGATTTGCAGATCAGGTATGATCTTTTTTGGATCTATCTCATTCAATTTTTAGATCTGAATTTATTTTTTGTCTCTGTCATGATCTGGGTATTTTTTTGAAATTATAATTGCCCGGTTAGAGAAATTGCAGTATTGGGTCGTCACACCCCAGCCTGCAGATTATTTTAATTAATTAATCATAGGATTTTTAATTAATTGTGAGAGCAACTTTGCACATAAAGGCATAGACCAACAGGCCGTACTGTGCCATATATCCGAGCACAGTCAAATTTTTGGCAAAAATTACCTTGCTTCGCCCTCGACAAACCCGGCGACCATTTCATCATCTGGCGAGACTTAACTTTGTGCGACGCATTTTGCATTTCAATTGTGGTGGGTTCTATTCAAACAACACTTTTAGTGCCACCCAATCTATGTGGGATTAAAACCCATGAAATTTTGGCAATGAAAAAAACATACTAGGCATTGCAAAATAAAATTCGACCTCGCTGTTAATGACGTCAATGGACTGCTGTCAGTAGCAGAGATCACCAAAACCATTTGACATGCAGGCTAATCCTAGTTCACCACGTGGAAGGCTGATAGCACCTTCCGCCCATAGCACTGCAAGCGAACACGCGACACATACAATCAACTGCCACGTGGCTGCATCAGAGAAGCCCACGCAGTTGCCATGCTTGCAGGTACCCTGGACATGCCAGACCACCATGCACATCGCTAGGTCAGCAACCCAGTCATCATTGAGTCACCATTTGACTCAGCCCACGTCAGCCATCTGTATAGTATGGAAAACCATGCCAGCCGCCATGTTAGCCGAGGGCCAGTTTTGTGCTGACATCATCATTTTGTGACCTAAAAATTGACACCTGTTTGGATGTCATCATAGGCTAAATTACAACTGTCACAATTGTCATATGACCGTCAAATTTAACCCCATGGCTCGCTGATGCAACCCCTCTCCAGATTCATTTTGGTTTTTGTAATCCGACTTCAAGAGGCCATAACTCGCACATCTAGACTCCAAATCAGGTGCAATTTTTTTTGAAATTGGGTAAAATTTTCTAAATGTTTTAGTGGTGTAGCTGTTTTCTAGTTTTGGCTCACAAATTGTTCAAAAATTGCATTTTTTGGTGATTGTACCTGCATAATCCTACATTTTACAACTTCATTTGCTCCGTATGGGCACATATGGAGTCGAAAATAGGTTCCATTTTTTTTGAAAGTGCATATTTTTTTGTCTAATTTCTAGATCTAGCATTAGATTATAGTGTTGTGTGGAAAAAAGTGTCACTTTCAGTATAGGGCCTTTCTTTGCTTTGTAATGCTTTAGAATTGTAGCACATTGTAAAGTTTCTGATTTTTACTCCATTAAGAAGTTGTAACGAGAAAAATCAAAAGTCCACAAAGGCCAAAATTGGCAAGTGGCCCATTGTAATTGCTCTATTGATAAAGTTCCCAAAGCATCTGTTTTGGGGGGTTTCTTAATTTAGTGAAAAGGGGGGGTGTTCTTGGTGTTGTGTTCTCTCTTTTCTGCATTTTTCTTTCATTTTCTACATTATAGGAAACTTTAAGTTTCTTAAATTAACTCCTCATAACTATGCTTTGTGGTCAATCAAAATGTTGTATCACTTAATGCATAATGGAGTTTCACAATATGTAAATGGTACTCTTCCTAAACTAGCAAGTGATAATGTATCAACAAGTGAAATTTTAGATTGGGTAGCTATGGATAGAAAAGCCCTAAGTGATATATGTTTGGGGGTAGATGATAAGATCATGTATCAAATCAAGAAATGTACTACATCCAAGGAAGCTTGGGATACCCTCGAAAGCCTTTATGGGAAAGTGTCTGAAGAGGATGTGTTTAAAATTGAAGACGAGCTTGTTTCCTTAGATCCTAAGTCATATGACTCCATCTAGGACTTCATCATTAAGGTGAATGAATTAAGGACAAAGCTTACTGATTGTGGGAGTTCTATAAAAGATGACAGGCTGATCTATCTCATCCATAACAAGCTGCCATCGAAATATTCCACATTTTTATCTTCTTTTAACACCTCAAAGACTACCTTAGGGTCTGCCTACAAGAAAGTCACTTTTGATGAATATGCTAAACTATTGGATGATGAAGAAAAGAAGTTGAAATCAATGGGGATTCTCAAATCACCTCAGTCTAAAGCATTGGTGGCCAACAATGAGGGTTCTCAACATTCAGCTCGACAATCTTCAAGTAAAGGAAAGGGTAAGAAGAAATGGAAGAGCAAATCAGAGGATGCAAAAAAGAAAACACCACAATCCAATCAACAAGGCAAGTCCTCAATTTTGAACAAGAAAGGGGACAACAATAAGGAGAAGAAGAAGTGCACTTATTGCAAGAAATTGGGTCATGAAGAGCATGGGTGTTATCTAAAAAAATTGATGAATTAACCAACATCATGAAGAAACATAATGTTCCATTGCCTAATGCTTACAAGGAGAAAGGATCTCCTTCATATTCAAAGAGCAAAGGGCAAGCATTCATTGCAAATGCAAACTCTTCAAAGGAATGAATATTTGACTCAGGTGCCTCATATCACATGGGTTCTTCAAAGGAGGATTTTTCTTCATTGAATCACTCAAGGGTAACACACATCTTCATGGGGAATAATAGAAAAATGGAAGTTGAAGGAAAAGGAAATGTGGAAATGGAAAATGGAGAGTTTCAAGAGGTTCTCTATGTTCCAAACCTAAGTTCAAATCTCCTCTCAATCTACCAAATCACTCACCTCGGAGATGGACATAGAGTTGAGTTCCTTCTAGACTCAGTTTAGGTACACAGTCTTAGAGATAATTCATTGGTTGCAGTGGGGAAATTGAATGATCACAAGAGGTTGTACTCTTTCTTGCATTTTGTGCCCAAGTCTTCTTCAAAGGCCTTGTTATCACAATCAAATTCAAACATGCAGTTATGGCATGAGCAGTATGGTCATCTTGACTACCACTATCTTCAGTAACTTTGCACATACCACATGGTGAAAGGTCTACCTCAAATCAACTTTTATAAGGGTGAGTGTTCAATAGATTCAGTGGATATGCATCCAGAGGGGAAGTTACAGAGAGGGAAGTCTTCAAGAGCAAAAAGTGTTCTACAAATGGTTCACATGGTATTAGCAGGTCCGTTTGCATTAAGACAGGGTCACTACATACTCACCTTAGTTGATGACTTTTGAAGGTTCACTTGGGTCTACTTTCTACATAACAAGAATGAAGTGTTGGACAAGTTTCTAGAATTCAAGACTCATGTAGAACAAAAAGCCAGGAAAGCCATCAAAGTACTCCACATGGACAATGAAAGCATGTATGTGAATAGAAGACTTAAGGACTTTTAGAGACATGAGAGAATTGATCTTCAGACTCTGCCAGCATTCAGTCCGCATAAGGCAGATGTTGTAGCATTGAGGATCTGAACTCTTAAGTCTATAGAAAGTTGCATGATTCATGCTGAGTCTCTAGATCCATCATTAGAAGTCAAAGCAATCTCAAGTGCCACTCACATTCTTAATCATTCTCCTCATCCAACCTTAGATGGAAAAACTCCTTTTGAGGCATGGTGCAACAGAAAACCTATTGTGACACACTTTAGAGTCTTCGGTTGTCCTACATGGGCAAAGAGATTTTCCAAGGGATGCAAGGCATAGTCATCTTAGCCTTGTATCTTCATTGGTTATGAAGATAGTGTGAAGGCATATAGACTTCTAGATCCTGAGACTCATCAGATATTTGTGGAGAAGGATGTACATTTTGAGGAAAGTTCTCCTAGCTTGTCCTCTACTCCTCTCCACACATCATACAGTGTGGAAACTGATAGTGATTTCAGCGATAGTGCTTCATTAGATTCAGACACATGGGGTTCTATTGATAGATACAATGAGAGGTCACTTCATCAGTTCAGTCCACATGCATACATCGCCACAGTGATAGGTCCAGAACAACAAGGTACATCCAGTCTTCCAGATACAAGTTTAGTGATAGATTTGGGGGATAGTATTGATGATTTACCTCTTCTTCTTGATGAAAAGTTACCTTCTGCAGTTGTCATGAGGGTTCCAGACTCTCTTGTTCATTCTCTACATGATTGATCCTCACAAGTTGAAGTGATTGTGGATACTTATGATCAGCAGTTGCAGCAGGGTTCTTCATTAGTTGCAAAGACATACAGTTCTTTGGGATAGGTTCTTCAACTAGTTGAGCAGGTTTCAGAGACAACACTTATCCATGGGATTCTTTCAACACACAACAGAAGCATCTCATTTGTACCCTTGGCATTGTTTCTTCCTAAGGGGAGGAACACCATTTTGCAATCTTGGATCAACTTCTTCATCGGAGCAGTTACTGTTCGGCATTCTTCTTTGGGGGGAGGAGCCCATCCTATCTCTCTTCCTCTTCTCATCATTCTCTTATGTATATAATGGATGTATGTCATAATGGGGGGTCCCTGATTACTCCATCCATTGATGCATCCTTATTTATCTCTCTTTTTGGGGGAGGGTTTTTCCCATGAGGTTTTCCCTCTTTCCCCACTTTATGGGAGATTGCAGATCATTATGTACATGGGTACCTAACATGGCCTAGTAGCCGGGACCCATCTTGCATTTCATCCTAGATTTCGTAAGCTTAAGGGCATTCCCCTAAGTTGCACTTAAGGGGGGGTGTTGGTGTAAATAAGTATTTACTTATTACACTTACTTAAGTTTTACTTAGGTTAATGCATTATTTAATTATTTTGCACTATTTTATTAGGTGAGACACTTAGGAGTTTGTGTACTCTCATTGAGTTATGCAACTCTAATTATGCACATGGTGTCTACAACACAGGAGTATGCAACATTTACTGAGTTATCATGATGACAACATAGTTATCCACACTCCTCATTTAGCACATGTTTTCTACACCACTGATTTGCGTGCTACACCTTTATAGGCTTATCCTCACATCATCACACTTAATTCCGTGCTTAATGGAGGATAACCCATATCTGGTGGACATGTGCCTAGTTGTATGACATATCATGATGCTGACTTCTGTGTATTCTAGAAGCTCTCCTGAGGCCTTTATATTTAGGCACTCTTAGTGTACTCTCATCCAGTTATTGAACATATATCGTCATTCTGATCATACTCTGTCTATTTTGGTCTACTGTGTGCTTGTGTTGAGTTCTTTAGTTCTTGGGTAAATTCCGGCCTAAGCCAAATTCTTACAAAAAGATCTTAACATAAATATTGCAAACGAAATAAATTGTACAAGTCAGCCCACAAAAATCACATCCAAATACTAGCACTTGACATACACTGGATAACTCAGCACATGAAGGAATGCTATAGTAACTCAACACATGAAGAAATTTCTATAGTAACTCGACACATGAAGGAATGCTATAGTAACTTGGCACATGAAGGAATGCTACAATAACTCAATACATGAAGAGTGCTACAGTAACTCTACACATGAAGAGTTCTATAGTAACTTGGCACCAACTAAGTGCTACAATAACTCGACACATGAAGAGTGCTACAGTAACTCGGCACATGAAGAGTGCTACAGTAATTAGGCACCAACTTGCAAAATGAACAAAAATTGAGTAGGATAACAAGGCAACCCAGGATGCTCTTGCATCATCATATCAGGCTAAGTTGCTATCAAATACATCAAGCTTCTAACCACACTCTTATACAATGTTGGATTCACATTGCGACTGCAATCTTCTTTGCTCAACTTCAGACCTATGGCTGTTGGTTTTGGGGCTGCCTTATTGTTTCACATTTTGAATCTCTCCAAGATCTTATTTTCATATTTTTCTTGAGAGATAAAGATGCCATCATGCATTTGTTTTACTTCCATGCCTAGAAAGTATTTCAAGAGGCCTAAGTCTGTCATCTCAAATGCACTCTTCATGGGCTTTTTGAACTCACCAATTAGGAAATTATCATTTTCAGTGAAAATTAAGTCATCGACATACAAGACAACAATCAAAACCTTACCATTTTATGCCTTGATGTAGAGAGTGGGCTCACCATTGCTTTTTCTAAAGCCATTGCTCATCAAATATGAGTTAATCTTGCTATACCATGCCCGTGGAGCTTGCTTGAGCCCATAAAGAGCCCTCTTCAACCTATACACCTTGCATTCATTTCCTAGAACTTCATAACTAGGTGATTTCTCCACATACACCTCTTCTTTCAACACTCCATTCAAGAAGGAAAACTTTAGATCCATTTGATATACCTTCCATTTGTGTTGGGCTGCAATTGCTATGATAGCACACACAATTTCCATTCTTGCAATTGGAGCATATGTCTCATAATAATCTCTACCATACTACTGTTTGTACCCCTTGACCACTAATTGTGCCTTATGCCTATCTATTTTTCCTTCAGTATTGCACTTGGTCTTATAGATCCATTTTAATCCAATAACTTTTTTCTTGGGAGGAAAAATAATTAACTTCCACATTTCATTTCTCTCTATAGCATCTATTTCCTCATCCATGGCATTACACCATTTCTTTTCTTTCATGACTTCTTCAAAATAGATTGGATCACTATGAGAAAATAATGCAAAATTAACACTCTCATCATAGTCTTCATCATACCTTTCATCTTGGTATATCTCCCTTAGGCTTTTATTATTTCTTGGAAATAAGGAGGCAAGAGTGGGATTAAAATTTTCAGTACTGTTGCTACTACTATTTTGCATACCAATTCAGAGCTATCTAGATCTACTAGAAGATGATTTTCTGCATGTTTGAGGTTGCTTGCCTTTTTTCCTTTGTCTGGAGCTATCTATACTTGTTGCTCCTTCATTTTTCTGATCACCAACTTCATCAATAGTTGGCACTTTACTTGAAGTAATTGAAGATTCATCCACTGAGCCATCCCATGGCTGATTTTCAAGAAACTCTACATCTCTTGAAATGATGATTTTCTTGGTGATTGGATTATACAATCTATAGGCCTTTGATTCCAAACTATAACCTGTGAAGATGCACTTCACACCCTTTTCATCCAAATTTTTCCTTTGCTCCTTTGGCAGGTGTGCATATGCTACACACCCAAACACTCTGAAGTGCTGAACTGTCCATCTATGTCTTGTCCATACCTCAAGGGGAATCTTGTCATGAACTACCTTTGTTGGACACCTATTTATTAGGTATGCTATTGTTTCTACAACCTTTCCCCATTTATTAGGTATATTTCTATTTCTACAACCTTTCCCCAATATTCAATTGGGAGTCCCTTTTCTTTCATCATGCTCCTTTCCATCTCAACAATGGTTCTATTCTTCCTCTCAGCCACTCCATTTTGTTGTGGAGTATAGTTGGTTGTAAGCTCCTTCTTGATGCTATTTTTCATGCAAAAATTTACAAAATAATTGGAGGTATACTCCCCCCCTCTATCTGACCTTAGGACTTTTACATAATGTCCACATTCCTTTTCAACGTAGGCTTCAAATTCAACAAATTTATCAAATGCTTTAGATTTTTTTTTCAAAAAATACACCCATGTCCTATAGCTGAAAACATCTATGAATTTCATAAGAAAATTACACCCCCCACCCTCACCCCCCCCCCCCCCAATAGAAGTGGTTTGTATAGGGCCAACTAAATCAGAATGCACCATCTCTAATGGTTTCGTTACCCTTCTAGAATTACTATAATTAAAGTGAAGCCTATGTTGCTACCCAAAATACAAGCCTCAAACTTGTCATACAATATTACAAAAACCATTTACCATTCTTTTCTTGGATAATAAATTTAAACCAACAAAACCAAGATGTCCATACTTGAGATGCCATAGCTTGGAGGGGTCTTCATCACACTTTTTAAAGATGATTTCTGAGGTACCGCTATAGATGCATGCTTGGGAGGTGCAAGAACAATTTGAGAAGAGAAAAAAGTCTCTATCCTCAAGGGGAACATCTAGTTCCTTATCATTCAAACTAGTTCTAGAATCTTCTTACTTCCATCTTTCTCATGGATCACACACTTGGCATTTTCCATCAGCACCTTGTAACCATTTTGAATGAGCAGTTCAATAGTCATCAAATTATGCTTTAGGCTAGGGGCAATTTTTTGTTTTTGGATTTCTCTCTTCTCACCTTGCTTGGTCCAGACCATTATAGATGCTTTGCCCACAATAGAAATGGTTCCATTGTTTCCCATTCTAATTTTAGATTTGAAACTCTTATCTATAAATCAAAATAGACTTTCATTACCACTCATGTGGTTGCTACAACCGCTATCCAAATACCATACCTCTGGCCTGCCTTCTTCACCAATGTTACACATGATGAAGGCTATGGGATTGTGTACTTCATCTACTTTCACATCAGCCACATTTTCATTCTACCTTGACTGATCACCTTTCTTTTTCCAACATTCACTTGCATAATGCCCAAATTTATGGTAGTAATAACATTATACATTACTCTTGTTAGAGTTGTAGTTCTTCTTACCTCTTCTAGAATTATTTTGAGAGCTTCTTGCTCCCTCTTGATTCCCTTCTCATCTTGAGATTTCTCCTCCAACATTCCTTTGTCCAGAGTTTCCACAACCTCTGCCTCTAGAGCCTCTACCAGAGCCATTTCTTCCTCTCCCCTACCTCTTGTATTGGACTGAGCTTTAAAATATTTCTCTTGGGAAGATTTTACTAATCTATTAATCTGGTGCTCATGGGTTTGAAGTGTACCCATCAACTCATCCATTGCCAAAGTAGTGAGGTCCTTTGCCTCTTCAATGGTCATAACAAGGTCATCATACTTTGGAGGCAAAATCCTCAATATCTTTTCAAATATTCTATGCTCCTTATAATCTTCCCCATTTGATTTCACCTGGTTTATCAAACCATAGATCATTGAGCTAAAGCCTGCAATAGACTCATTATCCTTCATTTGAAGGTTCTCAAACTCCCTTTGAATCATCTGTAGCTTCACTATACAGACTTTACCATTCCCTTTGAAATTCATCTCAAGGATATCCCATGCTTCCTTTGAATAATTAGCTGCTGCTATCTTAGGAAAAATTGTTTTTGTCATGGCTGCTTCAATCAAGCTTAAAGATTTTGCATCCCTTCTTCTTGAATCCTTTAGTTGAGTCTTTTGATTGGTGAGGGTAGCATATTGTGTTGGTTTAGTTACATCATTGAACCCATTTACCACACACTCCCACAAGTCATTTGCAACCATAATGGTTCTCATCTTCTTTGCCTAAGTGTCATAATTTTGTCCATTAAAGGACAATGGTTGCTTCCAAGTCATTCCTGCATCTCATGCCATGTCTCCTACACAAAAATGTCAAATACCTAGAAAAAATGCCCAAAATCATGAGGATGTGGGGCCTAATGGCTCCGATACCATGTAAAAAAATTCAAGAAATCACAAAACTATTGAAGCAAACGAGATGCTCAATAGGGTAAGGAGCTGAGTTGGAGTAGTGCTAAGTTGCTCGACACCTATAGGGACTGAGTTTCTTAGTTGCCAAAGGGAGCTTGATAAATAGGGGACTTGGTAGAGGAGACCAAGTTCCTCAGTCAATAGAAGCTAAGTTACTCAGCTCAAATAGAAGCCTAGTGATATAGGGAAAATCAACATCATTCAAGAAAATACGTAAAAGAGTTAATAATGATTTCTCCATTTTTCCAAAACTACTAACAGGCACAATGAAATGTATCAATGTAGATAAGATCTAAAACACAATAGATTGGAGATGACAAGTATGCTTGCTTGCTTTCTATTAACTGAATCAAACTGATACAAATCTAGAGAATGAACTACAAACCCTAGAAGAACAAGAAATATCTAAATACTTAAAACACACCTATAGCAACACATTGCTGCATACAATAAGCTTGGAGCAATCACTGCTCATATAGGATAAAACATTACTTTCACAAAAAACCTTAGAAAGTCATCCACATGTGTTGTTGCTGGATCTGATAGAACTTTATGCTTCTACTATTCTATCAAACTTGACCCTTCTCTGAATGTCTGGGATCTGACTTATAGAATGAAGGAACACTCCCCTCCTTTTGTCTCTTGCTGTCCACACAAAATCTCCCTCTCATTTTCGAATTCAAAATAACCTACCACATTTAATGTTTCTAACTGTTGTAACTGCAGTGTCAAACTTTGTAGGTGGGCAACTAGAAGGCTCATGGGACAACCATAAAATTAAATATTCCAACATTTCTCTTATATATTTATTTTATTACATGTGCAACCTAGCATTAATACCATGTTAAGTTTGGTAGGATCATTTTCTGCAAATGTAATAGTATTGTCATTTTATTTCTCTGTGTTTCAAATGAAAATTTGAATATGTAAATATGTGTAGAGGATACATGTCTCTATGGTTTATTAGTTAATAACCACAAAGACACACACACACACACACACACACACAAACACACACACACACACACACACACACACACGAGCTTGTCTAAATAATGATTAACCAATAATTATATACTGATTATCTCTAGGTAAATTGAATCCTATTGAAGCTACAACATTAATAATTTCTCTAAATATATGATATAAGTAGGGATGTTCATTCATTTTTATTTAATTTCATATGCTATCTATATTTTTTGTTGCTAAGCTTGATGCTCTGTTACTTTGTTATAAGGAAAGAGGAGGTTTGAATTAATCCAAGGTGCTTAGAGACCACTTCATAGATTCCCTCAAGGATTAGAGGGTCCCTGATCTCCACCCTATCTTGGGAGCTATCCCTTTGAGGTTTCGACCACCATTCCTTGATTTCCTTTAGCTTTCCTACTTTATTACCTAAGTAGTAACAAAGATCTTAGTATTACTTTTATTACCATGTACATATATGCAATATAATTCTTATAGTTTAGATATACTATATCTTTAGGTATTTATTATAGATTGTTCAAATGTATGCATTTTTTTGTGTCAATATTTTGCAATTGATAGTTTTGGGTAAAAATCCAGTTGTGAAATAGGATGACCAACCACAACATGTGCGATAGAGTCTCTCATACCTTAAAGGGAAGGCTCCCCCTTCTCACCGTTCCTTGGATCAACTCAAGGTAAGCAAGAATTTGAGAGATTTTATAAAATGGGTGTTACCAATATCTTTTCTTCTTATCTTTCAAGAAATAATCCACTTACTTGTAGAGTGAGTAATGGACAGGGTGAATCTCTAACTGCACTTCTATCAAGAGCTGGAAATTGTGATATCGATAAACCTTCACTAACTTAAAGGTTAGATGAAAATATACCAGTTTGGCTCTAAGTCTGGTTGTACTTCTATATGGAAAAAATTTACAATTAGGGCACAAAGACTCCTAAAAGTAAGAATAACTTAACTATTTTGCAAATTAAGAAAGAAGTATAAGCTACAAACAATGATTCTAGCTATTTCCACAACCACTCCCAATCAAAGCTTCGACTCTGATTGCTTCTTAAATCACTATGCTCTATTATTGAACACACAGTAATAACATGAATCAAAGATAATAGGCACAAATTATAATCAAAGCTTCTAATTTTCTCTATCACAATTGCTTTTAGACAAAGCTTCGAATTCAATTGCTTCTTTTATTCACTTTTCTCCCAAATTCATATGACATGATTAAAGTTATGCTTGCACAAATGTGCTAGAGCTTTCTTGTATACAACAAAAGATAA
Source organism: Cupressus sempervirens (assembly GCA_028749045.1). Taxonomy (NCBI): domain Eukaryota; kingdom Viridiplantae; phylum Streptophyta; class Pinopsida; order Cupressales; family Cupressaceae; genus Cupressus; species Cupressus sempervirens. The sequence continues at coordinate 28,460,922 of CM053783.1, forward strand.
TTTTTACAATGAGGAGGCACTCCTTTATGTAGGCATAGGAGTTGAGAAAAAGGTGGAGGAAAAAGTGGGAGCAACTCAACCAACTTTGACCTAGTATAACTAAAAGAGAAAATATAGGGTTACATGCAACTGCACATGCAACACACATTACATATTTTACATACACATGTAACTCGTATTACATGTAATTACACATCTTCATGTAAAACATCCTCTTCAATTTCAAACATAAAAGAAGAAGAATAAAGACAGAAAAGAATTAAAATAATCCTAGGGATTGTCCTGAAACAACCTTGTACTTGGCGATGCTATCCCAGATGATTACAGGATTGGGAGTTCTTGTATTTTGTGCCACTGCATTTACTTTGATAACCATGGTCTTGCATCTTTTGATAACCTTTGACTCTCTTTGACGAATTGTCCATTGTCATTTGAAAACTTTGACATGTTCAAGCTTTCCTCGCTCAAGTTGTTGTGAATTATCCTTTTGTAGATTGACATAGTCTAGATTCTCTGACACTTTGAAAACCTTCTTGACAATGTTCAGATATAAACTCAAATAACTTTCCATCAACACCTTTAACCTTTAACCTTCTTGGTACATAGGAATGCGTGCAAATAGAGATTGCTGATTTTTAAAAAGAGACTTGGGCTTTCAAGATGTCATTGCACAAAAATAAATTACATATAAATGCAACATGTAATGAGGAATGGAAAGTGAGATGACATGCAAATGCTGATGGAGGATGCACTTTACATGTAAGTGTGGGTGATGGGATGAGGTGCAAAGCATGGAAAGATGCAGAAACATGTATTTGCTCATGAAGGTATGAATGCATATGGAGAGATGGAAATGGAAAATGGAAGAGGAATAATGAACTTTATAGTCATCTTTGGTGAAAAGATGAAGTCGAAGTACATGGAAAATGAAAATGACATCTTTTTGAATTTTCAAAAAGTGACTTTTAATTAAAATTAGACCTTTTGGATGTAATTACACGTAAGGCTTTTCATGTAATCATGTCATGTGAGTGGATGCGAACAGTGAGATGAGTGAAAATGGAAGAGGAAAATGAGATTACATGCACGTGCTAATGGTGAATGAGATGGAAAATATGTAATCGCATTTGTTGGATGAGATGCAAAGTGTTGTGACATAGAAGATGGAAGTGAAATGTGATGATGCTTTTGCATGAAGTGAAACAACAAGAAGTTCTTGGGAAATAACTTGTGACTTCTCCAAAGTGGAGAAAATTGACAAACAAGCACAAAGCACAAAATCTCAAAAGAAAAATGTACCTTTGGAGAGTGACTCAAACATGTCAAGAAGCAAAGCATTTCAACATGAAAATTCAAATTTGAAGTTTGGGGAAAAACCAAAAATATGAAAATGAACCATTTCATCATTTTAAAAGGAAAAATGCACTATTCATGGCATATATTTGGACAAGTGTGCAATAACAAGCCATAATATGCATGGAAATAGCAAGATAAACATAAATTGATGAGAAAGTTTGAAAATGTCCACTTGGAGGTTAAAGAGCCAAAATAGCAAGTTTTATAAACTTGAAGATAAATTCTTCCTTAAATCCATATTTTCAAACAACTTTTTGACTTTTTCCTTACTTGCATGTAATGGACATTCAATGGTCAAATTTGACATGAGAAGGCCAAAAATGTGGTCCCCAAAGACAAAAGCATGCATTAAAACTTTAAAAAAACACCTCTTGATCCAAATGTATGGGCTGAAATGCCATTTTTTTAATTTTTTGAACAAAAATTGACTTTTTAATACAAAAATCTGGGCCATTTTTGTAAAAATGTGACAAAAAAATGCATGTTCTTTAGTCATTTTTGACTTTTGAATGCAAAAGAAACTTCCTCAAATACATATACATGGAGCAAAATGCAAAAAATTGACTCCAAAATACAAAAAAAATGGATAAAACCCCCAATTTTCTAGGTGTTTTTAGCAAAAATGTGCTTCATAAAAGACATGAAATAAATTTTTTTTTGGCTTCTAAGTGCAAAAATGTGAGCCAAGATGTATTGCAAATGATTGAAGATGCCAAAATGCCTCTTTTCCTTGCAAAAATGTGATTTAAATCACTCTATATGGATTTATTTGAAGATTTTTCCAAAAACATGCTCTTGGAAAGAGTTTGAAAAAATGTTTTTTAGTTAGATAAATCCATTTTTGATGTTAGAAAATCAATTTCCAAGCAAAAAGGACCCTATTGAAGAAGATCTCATGAAAAACTATCAAGTAAATCTCTCACAATCTCCAAAATCGAGTTCTTGGAGGCCAAATGCATGCATTTCTTCAAAATTAGACTTTTTAGAGGTCAAGACACATTTTAAAAATGCTTTTAGTGAAAATCAGACCTTTTTGAGTGCATAGCATGTTTTAAAATATTTCAACAAGGAAAATTAGACCTTTTGGAAGCAATGACATGTTCTAAAATGTGCGAGTGATCAAAATCACACCTTTTGGAGGGCAATGCACATTTTAAGTCACATCTTGCATTTTGGATGCAATGACATAAAAACTTACCTTTTGATGCAATGCCATAAAAAAGGTCCACTTTTGATAGCCTTTTGATGTAATGACATAAAAAAGGTCCACTTATGATTCCAAGTTGAACTTTAGATGCAGTGACATGTAAAATGTCCACTTTTGGTAGATTCTACATGTAATTGCATATAAAATGTCCACTTTTATATGTAGAGACATGAAAAAGGTCCAATTTTGATGAATTAACACTTTTAAGTTGAAAATTATATGCATTGACATGTAAAAAGTTCACTTTTGATGGATTTTACATGTAATGACATATAAAATGTCCACTTTTGATGATTTTAAGTGAATAAATAAGCACATGTCAATTTAAATTCATTAACATATTACTTAAGTGGGACATAAATTATATTTATATATCATATTAATTATATAACATGTAAATACCATTCAAAAAGTAATATTTACTAGAGCATTTGATTTAAATGCTAAAAATTAAATTGAACTATATAGTTAATATAGTCACTTAAGTGAAAAATAAAAAACTAACTCAACTTAAAAATATAACATAAAGTGCACTATAGTTACTTTAAGTGAAAATTTAAAAGATAAAGTAATTTAAAAACATAACATAAAGTAAATTTAAGTTATATTTTTCAGAAAGTGAATGTCAAATTAGAAATATAACATGATATTTTTAATTCATGTTGTTGCATAAAAAAAGTCTACTTTTTGGGCACTAAAATGGGCATATCTCTTGACTAACGACTCTAATTAAGCTCTAGGTTAGATCAAATCGAAGGGGAAACTGAAAACCATGACTTAAGTAAGACTAAATGACTAAAAACTAACAAACACACACTCAAAAGAAAAGAAAAGGATGATGAAGGCCTCAAAAATCAAGCAAAGGCTCGATAGAAAGCAAAAGGAAAAAGATTGAATGAAAGCCTTCAGTAAAATGATTTGATATATGAATTGAAATTGATCAATCAATCAACATTAAGCAATTGAATATCAAATTCAAACTTAGAGATACAAAAAACTAGCTTGAAAAAATTTCGTACTGTTACAAGCATTTTGTGATGACAAAATGCAGGACAACACATTTGATCTTTCAATTATTTAAATAGTCATATACTTTTGATATGTTATTCATATATATATATATACTAGTTCTTGAAGCTAAGTATGTTCAAATATAATATTTTGTGATCATAATCACTTCATAGCTGCTTGCCAGTGATATATTTTATTTCTTTTCTAATCCTTTCATGATACCCGATGGAGTGTGGATTGAACTTCTTTAAATATCTTATGACAACCAAAAGTTGCATCTCTTGTTTGCAATATACATGACTATTATAATCGCACCACTTAATGATTGATTGTTATGGTATCACTCTCTTCTCTTATTGTTGGCCAACTTAATTGCCTTTGATCATGCTTTGTTTGATTTCTAGTATTAAATCCCACCACTTAATGATTGATTGTTATGGTATCACTCTCTTCTCTTATTGTTGGCCAACTTAATTGCCTTTGATCATGCTTTGTCTGATTTCTATTATTAAATCCTCTTATTGATAATGTAACTCTATATTTATTGACTAGGAGAAAAGCCCCAATAGCCGCCCAAGCTAAATTTGCACACCTAGATCTCGTAAACTGTAAGTCAAATTATGCCTTTTTTTAGTGTATTTCCATAGGTGACCCAAGAGCTTCAAGATAAGGTTTTGACATTTGAGAATTTACAAATCATTCTATAGAGGCCATGGAGTGTGAAGTGGTCAAAAAGTACCATTTAAAAAAATTGCCTGATACTTGTTATGCTCACTCCCCAATAGCTGCTCACCAAAAAATACTAGTTCTAGTGGTTAAATGTCCTAGTAGTCATTAAGAAATGTCCCAATAGTGGTGCACAAATTGGTTAATCACAAACCAAAAAGCTAAAAAATGATTGAATATTAGTACATGTGTAATCTCCTATTGGGGGTATCTATGACAAGACTATGCCACGGTTATTGGACCATCTAGTGGTTATTGATTCTCTTCCCCTACTTGATAATAGTCTCTGATTATGCATCAATAAAAAAAATGGATGTGGATGAACCCAACAAATGGATATTACAATTGTTGTCTTCTTTATTTCTACCATTCCTTGAATCTTTTTAAAGAAAGTCTCTATCTTAAGTATATATTTTTCTGGCCTTTAACCACATGTTAATTTGCTTACTAAAAATTGGTGACTATCTCAAAATTAGCCTGATTAATGAAGTCTCTAGTTTTTTTAAATGATCATACTCTTTCCCATGTATCCCTTTCAATTTTATAAATTGTTGCTAATAGAAAAGTCAGAGAACATTTCTAGAACTATGTTAGACATTGTCTCTTATACCAATTGGTACCATACTACATGAGATGCATATATTGTTCATATAGATAAATGCCATGGAATTACATATTATGTATTTTCTTTTTACACAACACACACATATTTTTTATGTTATATAAATAACATTTGAGTGATATGGTTATTATATTTATTATTTATTTTTATATTATTATTATTATTTATGTATATCAATTTTAAAATTTTTTTATTAAATCTTATTTTGGAAATGGGACATCATAGTTCTTTTCTCACCAAAATTGCTTATTTTTAAGTAATGACTATTTTTATACAATTCTTTTCGTGTAAGGGGTTTCTACTGCACAACTAGGATATCATCTCAATTTTTAAATTTGAGTCCAATAACCCCAAAAGGTATCAATCTTTTTTTATTGATAAATAATTTTTTGTATTAATAAGTAAAGAGATTACATATTGAGAAAAGCCATTTTGTGGCCAAAAGCATCACCATCGAAAACCCACCTATTACAACTCTACCCAAATCGAAAGCCTTGCTACAATGTGATTGCAAAGGATGTACAATTTTTGTAATGAAAATCTTGGCACAATGGGATCCCATAAAAACCACCCAAGACACTTGAACCACCCAGTTGCTTGATCACAAGAGAAGTTTGGAAATTCCTCAACACCACCCATGCCCAAAAACACACCACCTCTACTCACAACAACACCATCAGAAATATTAGGCTGATTGCGTGCATCCAAAAAATGAAAAAACCTACACCATCCCATCTGAGCAACATGAAAAATGACCTCTGTCATATCAGTTGAAGTCTAGACTACCGAAGGTTTCAATTTTCCAACGCCACCCCCAATGAGCTGCCACACACCATTAAACATACATTGACCAATGCCAAGTTCAACTCTATTAAACATGTCATCAAAACCACCAACTCACTTTAGTTCTAGACACTTCCAAACCACCATCCAAACTTCCTCCTGAGATTCAACTGCCATCAAACCCAATGCCAAAAAAAAGGATAATATATCTTGATTAGACTGAGGCCTCCAATCATGTTCCATATGCTCCTCCCCCAAAATTAAACCTACCACCTCCTAGAATACATCTGTATCTAGCTTGAAAATATTATAGAGATGCTTGACAGTGATCAACCCAAAAAAGGCATCAATTTGTCTTGTGGTTTGCAATGAAATTTTTTCTTCCATGATGCTTCACCAAAATTATGCAAAATTCCAAAATTTACTCAAATTGTCTTTGATAAAATGAAAGAAAGATGAGCCATTTGAAAGAAAACTACAAAGGCTCTAGAAGTCTCAATTCCCAAAAGGTGATCATAATTTCCCTAAGTACTTACGACTCTTCACACATGCCAATCCCACCAAAAATCATCTCCTTATCACCAAAATGATAGCTAGTATTGGTCCTCTTTCTTATAGCAAGGACACATCAAATTTCAAAGGTGGAATATTACTGAATTCTTTGAAGATTTCAAATTTATCATTCAATGATCCCATTAGACCAACATTTTATGGTTTATCATCTACGGAATTGGCTACCTTAAGGACATGAGAAATCTTAAATTCATCCACCTCATTCAACAAGGTTCAATTTTTTTTAATGTGCTTGTTTGAATAGCATGCATCTAGATCACCTTTAGCAATGCCATTCACCACAATATGTGAATCTCCTTCAAGATGAAGCTTCTGAGACCCCAAATTTAGACCCATTAAAGTAGCCTGAATAACATCAAGTTATTTAACTTGATTGTTTGTTCCATCAACAACTTTCTTTGCACAAAGTGCCAAGATGCTTCCATCTACAACTCCAGCCACTAGACCCACTCTGGATAGACCCAAATTCCCCATAGAAGCCCCATCAAAATTTGTTATTATCCATCCCAAATCAAGTGAACACCACTTAGCTTGAGACACATTTAGCAAATGAGAATTAACCATCAGAGGGCCATGAACATGCTTGAATTTGGCCATGGGCCAACTTTGCTGAATGTGAGCATCTTTTTGATTAAAGGGGACCTTTCCCTAGTTTACTCAACAAGCTACATTAGAAACTAATTCAGAGACAACTCTTTCCATCCTGAGTAGGAATCTGGGTGAGTCCTTTTCCATGCATTGGAAAACTCTTATGCTCTTCTCCTTCTGAATTTCCCACAAAGTAGTAGAGGGAACAATACACCAAATAGATGCAAAATAATAAGACATCAACCTTGACCAACCCTCGTGCCTAAAGGTAAAATCCCACACCTCTTGTGAAAATTCACATTCCTAAAATAGGCGATCCAATGTCTCCTACTCTTTACTGCAAAGAACACATCTGAAAGGTCCTATACATCCCATACGCTTCAATCTATCACTAGTTAGAATACACATATTCTAGCTAGCCAGGTGGAAGCCCCTACCTTGGGAAGGCATGCATTGCCAATGAAAACTCTACTCCCAATCAATAGACCTATGGATGTTTTCCAGCAAGGTATAGCCAATTTTTACTAACTATTGTCCACTCTTTAAACAACACCATCTCAACACCTCCTGCTCTCTAGATTGTATGATAACAAGTTTTCTCAACCAATTGGAGTGAGATCCAAATAAGATGAGTCTTTCCATTTTAGAGGCTTCCTTGGTACAAAAGAATCTTGATTAACAAATTCAACAACCTTATCTCCCTACTCTCTCCTAGTAGTTAAAATGATATTCATTGGAATGTCCTCCTCAAAAATACTATTCCCATCCTAGGAGTCACTACAAAAGTTGGCCAAAAAATCATTACCAATTTTGCAAGTAATGTGATCCATAATAAAGCTCCTACAAATGACCAAAAATTTCCACAAAGATAAACCCCTAGGGGTGTTGGCAATAGTCAGGATCTTCACATCCTCCATACTATCTAGGTACTTTGCACTCAAATTTTTTACCCATGTATTTTTTTGGCTGAGTGTACATCTGCCAAATTAGTTTAGGACCTGTAGCAGTATTAAGTAGTTTCCAATCCCTCAAACCTATGACCCCCCTTCTTGGGTTGGAAAATTCCATCCAAAGCCATAAGGGGGACTTTGTCATGGTCATGTTTTCCATTCCAAACAAACTTGTGCATCCTCTATTGAATCAATGTAACTATCTTTCTGTGGATCCTAAAATATGACATAGGAAAAAATGGCATCACAAAAATAACCACTCTGAGTATTAGCAACCTCCTTTCTAGTGTGAGCCATCATCCCTTCCATCCCTCCATTTCAGAACAACATCGTTCCACCAATTCCTTCCAATGTTGATGTAGTGCGAGGTAGGCGTACCTCCAAAGGAGATGACCTAGCCCCCCAAAAATAACCGCACAACAAAAATGCACCATAGAATACAAGATTTGATAGATAATTCAACTCTTTACTCATCAAATAAGTGATTATATGCAATGTGTTGGGCTATAAGGCCTTCCCGGTTATGGCCAAATAGAAAGAAATTACGATAACAACTTTGCAAGATCTCACAAGATCTAAGTAACTCCTAGCCAATCAAGATATACAACAACACAAAAATCTGGTAGAAAATCTAAGAAATATCTAAATTTGAGCTCATAAGTCACCAAGCAATATTCTTGTTTCCTAAGCCCACACTCTGCTACTAGCTTTGCTAAAATTCGTGTCTCTTAGCAACTCTTGCTCCACTCCCTCATGAATGAACATCTCTAGACATCACAAGACCCTTTACTTATACTAAACCAAGCCACAAGTCAGCCTAGTAAGTTACATTAAATAAAAAATCACATTAAATAAATACTTAAGCCACAAGTTGGCCTAGTAGACTAGATTAAATACACACTTAGGACAAGCCCCAAGTTTACAATGAATAACTATCTCATATGTCAACATAACATTATGCAACCTTGGACATAAGACCACACACCATCCAATGATCCACACCTATTCATATGTCAACATAACATTATGCCACCTTAGACATAAGACCACACATCATCCAATGATCCACATTTATGATCACACAAGATAACTCCCTCAGATTGAAGTTCACAACAACAATCTCCAAATTCTACCCAATAATAAGGAACACATTACCAACAACCACTAAAAGAGCTCTAACTCCAATACAATCACTCCAATCATTATGCACACATAGGACATCCACCAATATGGATCAAACATATCCCTAACCACATGAAACATAAGGTCCATAAAATCCAAGCCCGATGCTCCTACATGATTGCCCACTACCCTAGGGTGCTCTTGCATTAGACATCCTAGGTGTGAAAAGATGTTCTCAATACTTGGAAGAACATCTCCTTGTATTCAATACATAAACTCCAAATTGGTTCTTCACATAGATGTCCTCCACACTATCAACTTGTAGACTCTTGCCTTTGTTCCACTTCCATAACTCCTTTCTTGCAACTGTCATCTTTGTATTTGTCTTTGGTGTGTTGTAGGTCTGTTTCCCATGCTAATCTCTAACCCTTTAAGAATTCTTCAATTCAAATCACCTACTAAAACTCAAGTTCCTCCTACCAAGCTCTACATTTTGCAACACAATCAGTGAATACATTCTTGACACAATCATGCACTACCCTACAATCATACTACCAAGGTCTACCTAGTAATATGTCACAATTACTCATGTCCACTATATCACTCAACACTTGATCCACATATTGTCCAGTCTAAAAATTAACAAGACATTTCTCTCTCACTTCCAAAGCATGTTCATCTTGTAACCAGCCAATCCTATAAGAACAAGGATGTCTCACTCCTTTTAAACCAAGTTTTTGAACCATCTCCTCAACAAATAGGTTATTAGTACTGTCACTGTCCATAATCACTATCCATAAACCAAGCCACAGTTTAGATTACCAATTTACATTAAATAAACACTCAGGCCACAAGTCATCCAAAAAGACTAAAATAAATACACACCTAAGACAAGCCCCACGTTTACAATGCATAACTAACTCATATTAAAATATCATATTATGAGGCCTTAGATATAGGACCAAACACCATCCAAAGATCCACATCTACAGTCACACAAGCTAACTCCCTCAGATCGAAGCTCATAGAAACAATCTCCAAAGTTTGTCCAGGAATAAGGAACATGTTGCCACCAACTAGCAAAAGAGCTCTAACTCCAACATCATCACTCCAATCATTATGTGCACATAGGACAAGGTCCACCAATATGCCTAAAAAACAACCTAATCGCATGAAACACAAGGTCCACAAAATCCAAGCCCAATGCTTCTGCATCAAATCTTCATTCCTCCCAACTCCTTCAAAATGTGGTATGCACAAACAATTGCCTGAAAATTTTCAAATATAAAAACCAAATAAATGAGCTATTACATGTTGCAATCCCACCTTAGTATAAAAAAAGAACACCTTATATTTTTTGCAATTCAAAAACTTCTTAGAGGCAAAATTATAAGAATCCAAAACATTTTGTTGTTGTACATGCTTATGATATTGTAGTAATCTCGAAGAAGCATGCGTTGTCTATAAATTATGAGTGTGTAGCTGCCTCAATGTCCCTAGAAATGACAATACCTTTCCACTACCCATAGACCCTCTTCCTTGAAATGGATCTTCCCAATGTCCCAACCAACAAAATGAAAAGAAAAGGTTGAATTGGACCCCCTTGAATTTTTTTTTAGAAAGTTTCAAAGAAGCCTTAAGAGCTACCATTCACTAGAATTGACACATGATAATCTGAGATCATACCACTTATCCGCTTGGCCCATCCCTCACCAAAGACAACTTTTTCATCACTTGCAACAAAACCCCCCTATCCACCCTACCATACGCCTTCCTAATGTCTAGTTTAATCATCATATGCATCAACTTGTTGGCACATGAAGAATGGATTACTTCATGAACCACAATAATCATATCCACAATGTTTCAATTAGGAGTAAAGCCACTTTTCTCTAGGGAAATAAATTTGTTAATAATGATCTTTAACCTATTCATGAAAACCTTTATAATGATCTTGTAAATTGTACTATGTAGAGATATCAAACATAATCATCAAAGAAAGAAGACTTTTCATGCTTCAGGATTAGAGTCACAAAGGTATTGTTGAAATCCTTCAAAATGAAACCACCCTTCCTTGATTCTTCCACCACCAAAAGGAGCTCTTGTTTAAAAAAATTACAAAAATATTGATAGAAAACTACTTGAAATCCATCCATCCTCAAAGCCTTGTCGCCTCCTAATCAAAAAATTGCAACGTTCAATTCTTTGAGAGACACTAGCTCCATCAACATTTTGTTATCTTCCATTGATACCAACTTTAGGATACCATCTAAAATTTCCTCCTGGGCATGACATATATCAATGGAGCATGCACCCCAGAGGCTAGAGAAAAAGTTGATTACCTCCTCATTGATGATCTCAAGATCATCAGTTACGAACCATATTTATGAGGAATAGAAATAATCTATTAACACTCCTACAAGTTTTCACAAATCAATGTAAAACTTTGTATTACAATTGCCTTCTCTAAGCCAATTCTCACATGACTCTTGCCTCTAAAATATTTATTCTCTCTAAAAAATTTCACCACAATAATTCAACATATCCTTTTTTGTTGCAAAGTCAACCTCATCCATGCCCTTAACCAATACCTTAGTCTTCAAAGCCTCCATATTTCCTTCTAATTTTTTTTTTCTCCTTGAAGATATTCCTAAAGTGACATCTGTTCCAAATTTTAACATTCTTCTTGATAAATTTCAACTTTTGAAAAAAATGAAATGCTCGGTTTCCATCATCTACTAGATGTTGGAAATACAATAGGGAAAGTAAACTGCTTGGTGGGCGGGGGTGGGGGTGAATTATTCCTTCAAAAATTTAACCCTTAAAACATTCACCACCACACATCCATCTCACAATTTACATGTAAACTGAAATAGCTAGCTAAACATGTTCATCCATAGCATGAAGACAAATAAAATTCAACACATATATGACACAAGATATTTGGTTACCCAGAAACCATCCAATGAGAAGGAAAAATTGGAGTGGGGATGACACCCACAAATCTTCACTACTATAGTAATAAAATCTATCCAATGAAGTTACAATGTTTGATCATAAACTATGATCTACCCTATGAAAGGTGTACCCTGTTAAGGGCTTACAAGATTGTTAGATCATAACTTGTTAAAGGATTTCAACAACCTGTTGGAAGTGTGCTTGATTAAAGGACTTATAACTTATAATGAAGTAAGCACCCTATTAAAGGATTTACAATAGCCTATTAGGACTACTCTATTAAGAGATTTAACTAATTTACTTATTAGAATGTCTTAGCAATGATCTTGCAGTTAGCACTCTACTGGTAGATAACAAATCACCTCTTTCCTGATGTGTACTTGATCCTCTCTGATCAGATGTATTACTTCTGTCCTCTAACTCCTTTCCTCTGTTCTCCTTTAACTGATTCTGTAATGTATCTCAATTCACAACTCCTTAGCCACCATGAATGCTCTATTTTCACATACAAACTTCTCTCTTCACTTCTTCCAGACTCTTTTTCTTTTAGGGTTTGTCCTCCTTATGAAGACTTGGGTGAATTAGGGTTAGGTATGAATCAACAATTGTGATTCACCCATTTTTACACTTAAAATATCCCTTCAACTGATTGGTTGCATGTACTACATAGGGATCCTCAATATAGATTCAACCTTATCATCTAGAATCAAAAAACAATACTTAAGTCAACTCAAAAATAGTTTACATAGAAGTTTATGCCATTAGAAACAACTATATCAAAAATTGTTTACTTGATACTTGAAGTGTCTGATGCTTGATATCCACTGTATCTTCAATGTTGTAACTCAACCTCTAAATGAATTAGCATCCATTGATCAGTTGGCATCTGAATGACTGGACATCTACTATCTGTTCGACACTTGAGTGACTCGACACTTACTTGTTGCTCAACACTTACTATATAACTCACTTGACATACACTATCTAACATCTTATGATTGACATACATTATTTGTTTGACATGAACTAAGAAAATGACTTAAGTGTATTGTCACTCATATGTAAAAACCAATATGAGATTAACAATCTCCCCCTTTTACATGAGTGGAAAAAACACTTGGTCATGCATGAATAACCTTAGCTCTTGAGCATAACTTATACAAAATTTTAAAACTTCTAAATTTTGCAAAAACTTATATACCTCAAAATTCTATAACTCGCCTTGAGTTGATTGTTCTATTTTGAATTTGAAACTGAATACTTCTGCTAAGTAGATCTGCTGTGCTAGCTTTGTTTCTGTAGTCTCCCCCAATACTTATTTGCTCCTTTCATTCATTCTCTCCCCCTTTTGACACTTATGTCATGGGTGGTACACAAATTGTGTGTTTGTCCAAGAATGATTTATGGACCTCCATTAGAATCTTTAGTGCTACATTCTAGTTGTCACATGCTACCTCCAAAGATTTGATCTAAATGTCTAACTTGGCAGCAAGGGTGACTAGGCCTTCATGAGTAGAAAGATGGGGATCTTTCTTCATCAACATCTCTGCATAGGCTAGTTCCTTGTGTAACACCTCCATGTGAGGGGTTAACATGGGCTGGATGCTAATCAGTGTAGCACTAATATTTGCAACTTGAGCTTATAAAGTTGCTAACTAACCTTGTGCTAACAATTTTTTTTTGAAATGAGACTAACTTTGACCAAGAGATTGTTGTAGGATGGTACCCGTTTACTTCAAATCTCCCTCTAGATAGTCAATGTGTCTCTCCACTTCTAGTGTGAACAAGGGAATATCACACAACTTGGTGTAAAGAGAGAAAATATTCTCCAACATCTTCTTCACACCCTCAATTTTGGTTGCTAACTCAACCTGGTGTAGTGCAATGGTACTAGATATCTGTTCATTCACCTTTGTTTGAAATTTCTTCTCAGACCATTCCAGTAATTTGACATTAGTATCTAGGTCTTCATCATTGATCTTTTCCACAATATTTTACAACTTCTCGATGATTGGCTTTATTTCATCAGATATAGGTAGGCTGAATGCATCAAGAAATATGTCCTTAATGTCATGAAGTGCTTGTTTCTACCTATGCTCCCTTCTGAGTAGTTCTTGGTGTTTCTTCTTTGCCAGAGCATCCTGCAATATGCTCATTTTCTCTGTTGTGATTGATGCAAGATCAAAATTCGGCAATACAATTACCTCATCTAAGTTGATATCAACATATGATATCACTTCATCAACCTTAGATGTGCTAGGACTGGGCCCTGATGCTTGAAATGGTGTAGCTTCTGTACTCAGCCTATGAAGTGCTTGACTAGTTATATGAGTAGCAGTGTCTAGTAAGGTAATGAGTGTCTGAATTGCTATCACTTCCTCTCATTTTGTAGTATACCTTCAACTGATTGGTTGCATGTACTGCATAGGGATCCTCAATATAGATTTGTCCTTATCATCCAGAATCACAAAACAATCCTTAAGTCTGCTAAAAAATGGTTTACATATAGATTCATCCTTATCATCTAGAATCACAAAAAAATCCTTAGGTCAGCTAAAAAATGGTTTATATAGAAGTTTGTGCCATTACAAAAAACTATGTCCAAAACTGTTTACTCAACACTTGAAGTGTCAGATGCTCAACATCCACTATATCTTCAATGCTGTAACTCGGCCTTTGAAAGACTTGATATCCATTGATCACTCGACATCTGAATGACTCGACATCTACTATCTATTTAGTACTTGAGTGACTCGACACTTACTAGTTACTTGACACATACTGTATAACTCGCCTGGCACTATTTGACATCTTATGCTTGACATACATTATTTTTTCGGTATGAACTCAGAAAATGACTTAAGTGTATTGTCACTCATATGTCAAAACCAGTCTGAGATTAGCACTGGAGTAAATCTCAACCAATCTAACACCATCTCCATGAAACTAGTTTGTCTGAACCATGTCTTTTTGAACTTGAAAGGACATCTTGTTGGGACACCATCCTTCTTAATAAAGAAACTATAAAGTGGTCGGATCTAGAAATCCCAAGGATGCTAGCCTCAAAGAGGAGAGGATGGGAGTTCCAATTTCCAGCCAAGAAGAAATGATCAAGTTTCTCAGCTTTGTTGGAAAAAACTAACTCCTATTTGTCCAAGTAAAGGAACCCCCCTTGGTGACTACCTCCCATAAACTATTCACATAAAAAAACTCTTGAAAATCCAATTGTACCTGGTTAACTACTGCTTTTTCTTATTTGTTGATAGGATATCTTTTTTGATTGGTTGAGGTTGAAATTCCACCCGTGGATGCCACAATTTATTTTCTAGAGGTGAAAACTACCTTGTGCACCATACCAGATCTTTGAATAACCCCACTGGTTGCGAGAAGGACTATAGACAAAATTTGAAGGATGTCGCCTATTAGTTATGGGCTTTCGACGAACTTGGGTTGTAGAGGAGCCCAAGGAAGACATCAAGCTTGTCCCTAACCAAAATTGCTGTAGTCAGACCTACCAAAGGCTTTGGTTGAGAAGCCCTTCCTTTTGTCCCTTTTCTCTTGACGCCATTTGCTCCATCGTCGCTGCTTGATTGCCATGTTTGTAAATACAATAAATTAAAAATATTAAGTAAATATGATGTAAGGAAATGAAATGATCAAAAGATATCAATTTTATCTATATCAAACTAATAGATTTATATTTTTGAATTTCTATGAGTTATTCTATTTTTCTAAATCAATCCAAAAATAGAACCACACATGTTTGCAAAATACAAAATATATGTATGAATATATAAAGATACAAAGCATTCACGAAGTATACACATTGATACAAATTATGAAATTACCTAGTAAAGATTTTCTCATAGAGAAATTCAACAACTTTGTTGTCCTTGGAATGTTTCATTGGCCTAGCTTCAACCCACTCAGTTCCATAGTTAGTAAAAACCAAGATATATATAATAAGCTACTTATGTTCACCAAATTTCCCACATATATAACCTACCAAATCAACATAATTTAAATGCATATAAAATGGTAGTGCTAGTTCTCATTAACAAGATACCTTAGTTTAATCATGGCTTTCCAGAAAGAATTTTATCATCCTACAGGAACATCTACAATGATCTCCTCAAATTTCCAAGATGATCTAACTAGTTTGGGAGAAAGAAAGTTAACAACTACACTGGAAATGGTAGAATTGATTATCCAAGAATCATATAGTGAGATGAACATAATAGAATTCATATCTTCCACTCCTAAAGTTGGACCACCTCTCTCAATCAGGGATGGGTAGATTCCCTCCGTAATCTATTCATATTCTTCAACATATTACCAGAAATACGTTTGAGATATGTGCTTTTTTAGGAAAGCTTTGAATTTCACAGTCTTCATAGTGTCTGATGAATTTTTGAGATTCTTTGTAGCATGAGTTTCTTAATTACCCAATTACTTCCCTTCTAACCACATTCTTGCTCTTGCTATTCCCTTCCTCCCTTCATAGTGTTGGTAGTGGCAACTAACATTGATTCACAACCTGTCGGTCATATTCTCACTTTCGTTCACAACTCCCATGTCAATCCTGCGGTGATAGTTCTTCTCTAGTTGACCCAACTTAGTTCTCCTCCCTACTGTAAAAAATGGTTAATGTGTGTGATTTCCATCTCTCCAGATCCGTAGAACTCTCTATTACAGTCACATCTCTAAAGACGTATCGGCACGCTCTTCTCTAACTTAAGCCAAAAAAGCTATCTCCCTGAGTGTTTTGTTACACAAATTGTTTGTGATTAATCTCCCTGGGTGCCAATAGAAATACTAAATAAGGTGGATGATATCCAAGCTCTTTCTACGTAGATGTTAGAACCAATCCATGAACATGTAATTATTGCTCAGTATTCACTCCACCAATCTCTTTCCTTCTATCGAGCCTACGGGTTCCATTCACAAGGAAACATATATCACCATATATTGAGCTACGGAAGGACCATACAACTGTCACAAATGAAAACTTGACTATTTTGAGAGCATCTCTCAACCTTGAAATTAGCGCCCCTCTAGAAAACTCTTCCATTTTCTCTGCAATTTATACATAGATTAACTCTAAATTCAATAATCTTCTCCTCCTCTCCCGTAAGGGATGCTTCCATATCTCTTAAATATGCCATAGTAACGCACACATCCCCCATTGAATTCTAGGGACACATTTCTTTTATTTGATAGCCCCCTCTCTTATTTTTCATATATGTGCTTGTTAGTTTTAACATCAATTATCAAAGTAACACATATATGTGAGTATAAAATTTATTTAATGTAAAAAAAAGGCATAAAAATAATTTAATAAATTTTCTTTTAAGGTTTGCTATTAAGGAGGGACATTACAATATAAGACTTTTCATTGGCTGAAGGCTCAATGGTTCTGACAAAATCAAGCCTCCATTTATCAAATGGTGTTACCACAACTTGAGGAAATAAGGGCATCACATTTGACCTGGTGTGCCTTCTCATCCTCTGGAACCTGTCACACTTTTTGGTGTACTTAGTTGCATCTTTGTGTTAAGTTGGCTAGTAGTACCATGTGTTGAGAATATTCATGGTTGTCCTCTTGGCTGCAAAATGTTCTCCATAAGGTTCATAATGACATGCATGGAGTATATCATATGTTTAATCTTTCCTAACACATCTTCTCACAACTTAATCTGGCCCTGTGTAGAACATACAATTGGCTATGCAAGAAAAAATGAAACTCTTCTCAATCAACAACCTCTTTTGCTTAGGTGAGAAATGTGGAGGAATCTTACTAACAAGGTAGTTTTCTATATTAGCATACAATGGGTTGTAAGTTGAAATTAAAAAAAGACATTCATAAAGGAAACTATCTTCTATGGTTGCAGGATCACCTTGCACTTGAAGTCTTGACAAGAAATCTATCACTACATTGGCCTAACTAGGATTATCCACTATTGTTATATCAAATTTCTGCACGAGAAGCAACCACTAGACCAACCTTCCTGTAATGGATGACTTATTCATGAGATATTTTATAAATTCACATTTTTTCTAAACACATCTCATACCCAATGATATAGTGTCTGAATTTATTGAGTGCATAGATAATTTCCAGCATCTCTTTCTTCATGATGATATAGTTAAACTCTTCTCCCTATAGGTTTTTGTAGATTACATGATCTACATGCCCTTTTTCTATCCCAAAACTACTCATGTTGCATAATCTGAGGCATCAATGTGGATGTAAAATGGAAAGGCCCAATTAGGACCTCTCATAATAGGGGCCTGTGTAAGTGTTGATTTAAGACTCTCAAATGCTTTACCACAGTCTATTGTCCATTCAAATTCAACTTCCCTTTTTAGTATTTTATACAAGGGAGCTAAAATTTGGCTGAAATATTTTATGAGAATCTTGTAGTACCTTGCATGTACTAAGAAACTGCTAACATCTTTATGCTTCTTGGGTACAACAAGGGCAGAGACGACCTCTATTGCAAAGGGATCCACTTGAATTCTTATTGTAGATATATAGTGGCCTAGTACCACCCCCTCTTCCATCATCATGTAACACTTCTCACTATCAAGGGATAGATTGTGATCTTGGCATCTTTGTATGACCTTCTCCAAGTTGTCATAGGGTTCTTTAAATGTGGAACCATAAGTAGTAGAGTCATGCATGCATATTTCCATGTATTTTGAGGATATATCCAAGAAAATACTAATAATATCCATTAAATTTTTTATAGGTAAACTGCACAAACCAAAAGGAAGGACTGAATAGGAAAATGTTCCCCATGAATAGGTAAGGGTTGTCTTATTGTGGTCCTCTACAACTATACTTATTTGGTTGTAACCACTGAAACCATCTAAAAAAGTATTTCTTTCATGCCAGGTTAGCTAAGACTTGATCAATGTATGACAATGGGAAAAAACCTTTCTTTTCTATAACATTAAGCTCCCTATAATCTACACACACTCTCCACTTTCCTCATTTATTTGGCATTCTCACTAGATGGAACACCTAATGACTATTAGAGATTGGATAAATGAATCCAACATCCAACAGTCTCTATGATTATGTCTTCACTATATCTTTTAGGGAAATGTGTGTCCTTCATGTGGTTATCTTATTGGCTTGTAGTCCTTGCTAATATAGATCCTATGGGTGCAAAGTTTATAGTATAGGATTTTTGTGTCAATATAATCCCATGCATAAGATTTTTAGTGAGTTTGAAGCAACTGCATTATAGAAGATTATTGTGCTTCACTCTTAGATTCTTATTACATCTAAATTATTTTACGGGGCCACTTCAATTTGGGTAGTGACTTCAACAAAAGCAACTTCATTCAAAGATGTTGTCTACAAATCATGAGGTAACAAAGAGCGAAGGCAATTTGTGGCTACAAGATAGTGTGGTGAAGTGTATTTGGGAAATATGGTCTATGGAGGGCATGGTTCTTTATCACATATTGGTGGCATCATTCCATAGTGTTAGTGTCCATATGGATATGAACCCTCATTTCAAAATTTCTCCAATATTTTATTGTCATACTTGCGTGACATGTTTTTAGAAAGTATCTCCTTTCTAATTAGCACATTAAAGATGGGAAAGGAATTTGAACCACTTTGAACTTAGTCCAAATTGTTTCAATTAGGTTCAATCACTTTTGATATGGTTTAAATTGGTTTAGAAGGATCAGTCTAGCTCATTATGGTATAATACAATCCAAGTCAACTCAATCAAAATTTAGTAATGCATAGGTGAAAACTTAGGTATAAAGTTGCAAGTAGTCCAATGGTCTTAGTTCAACAATTCAAAGGTGCAAATATGAGTATTCTTGATGATGAAAATTCAATTGACTAAAATCGAAAATTTAGAATTCAAAACTATGAATGTGAGATACATAAAGTTTGGACAGATGAAGCCATGCCATGTAAAACATCAATTCAGATTGTGACATTTCATATCATTCTTATGATAATGGCAATCAAAGTGTTTTATTTCTATGTGAGCTATTTATTAGATGAAAGTGCCCCCTAATGTATGGTGGTATGGACCTGCAAAAGTAAGATCTTCATGGTTATATTGATATGGTTAACAAATCTAAACATGTTTGAGCTCGATAGGTATAGAAAGGAGTGGAAATGGAGGGAATTCATACCTTTATAGATCAACCAATTAGATTGCAGAGACTTTGGAGGAATTATGTAGTTGATGCAATTAGAGGATTGAAATAGCGAGTTATTTTCAAAGAGGTCATCAGTCATCTTTCTTAGTAGGCCATAATTCAACAAATAGTGGCAAAGATTGTAAAGCATTAAACAATCTATATTGATGACCAAAAATTTGCAAGAAGCCAAAAAATTGGTCTCAGTGCTGGGGGGGCATAAATCCCAATCCAATCATTGAATTATGCTAATTTTTGGATATGGTTTTACAAACCTAATTCTATAGATCCTCTCCAAATAATTTTTTCAGATTCATTACAGATCCAAAGTTATGCATACCTGAGTACAACATTGTCAAAAATTTCCATGACAATCACAAAATGTAGAGCATAGTAAAACAATCATGTTTTGGAGGTTTATCTCACAATCCAACCATTGGATTGGCCTAAATTTTGGATATGTGTTGGAAAAGCTAATTTAAAAATCCTCTCCAAATGGAGTTGCAAGATTCCTTTTGGATTAAAAGTTATCCTTGACTGAGTGAAGTATTGTCAAAATTTCCCAACTGTCATGAAATGATGACAACACTTCACAACAACAAGTGTCACCTGTCCCAAAATATGTGTCCACATTTCAAATGGACAGTTTCCTTAATTATTTCCTCTATGAATTTAATGTTTATAAAATATTAAAACTCTAATGAAATGAGGAAAGGAGAAAATAGAATAGGTAATAAAGGAAAGGCATAAGGGTGAAACTAGATATCGTAAAATTATTTGTATTCAAGATTCAGTTACCAAAACTGAAATAAAATTTCTTCATGATTATTTATTATTAGAAGCTAGAGAGAGAAAGGGTTCCAATTTTTTGGATTGGAGATGGTGTGCTACAATAGGAAAGAGGGTTTTTCCTTTGAAGGGGAAAGTTATAAGAAAGAGGAAGATTTTGTAATTAGATTTTTCATTTAGGACTTTGATCCATATGGAAAATATTTGTATACATCAATGCATTGTATGGTTTAAAATTGTATGATTAAACCTTAGTGTAATGTTTACTTTGTGGAATGTTATGTCAATTAATCCATGATATTGGTTATCATTTATCTCAAATTATCATTCTTCCTCCATATTTATTTTAGTTTCCTTTAATTTCTTTCTAATTCAAGTCTAAATAATTCAAAGAACTTTATGTTTCTTGATTCACTTTAATTTTTGTTGTAATCTCTAAAAGCATTCCCCCATACTTAGGAGTATGTTGAGAGAACTTTAAGTACTTTCAAGTCAAAGTACATATATATGTATTTTATTTAAATTCAAATTCAGTTAGAATCACTCACAAGGAGCTGTACCCAGATAAATTGAGAGAGCACTTACACTTTTCAATAGAGAAGTGACCCAATGGTTAGTGCTGATTGAGTCTTCTTGTTTGGGTGTTCTAGGGTTATTTTGTATGTATTTCTTGGAAGACAATCTGTTCACTAACACATATTAATTCTCAATTATAGTGGTAAGGATATCATGTTCATCTTGGAAAACAATAAATGGTTCTATTTTTAACATTAGTAATTGAGATACTAGATTTAGTTCAACCTCTTCATCACCTACTTATGGTCATAATCTGTAGTCCTCCTCTAAGTGGAGTTGTGCTAGAGAGTAGAGTGTTATTTTCTTAGTGGAGAGTCCATTTGAGATTGTCATACTCCCAAACCTGTATGTTATAAAGGAATTTGCAGTAACCAACCATGGTTTTCCTAGGGTAATTGGATACCCTACCAAAGTTGTCTTTGGTGATAGGAAAAAAAAGTCAGTTGGATATTCCTAGGAATCCAAAGTTACAACTAAATCCTCCACCATGCCATTAGGATTTATTGTAGAACTCTTTGCAAGTTGCATGATAGTTGTGGTGGATCTTATCGGGGTGATGTCAAGTGTATAATGTCCTTTTTCATGACATTAACAATTTCTCCTAGATCAACTAATGCATTCATAACTTTGACTCCATTTATGACAACTGCTACCATTGGGTTACTAGGATCAAAATACTTGGGAACACAATCTTTTTCAAACATTAATTCATATAACTAGACAAGGTCATGTACAATTTTTGAATCCTTCTTTTTCCTAGTTGGTTTTTTCATGCATTCTTTCTTAACTTCTTTTTAATAGATAGGTACTTCTTTGATAGCTTTCAAAAAAAAGGATTTCGACATAGATAAGCTTTAGTTGATCTAACAAATCTTAAGTGGGTTCTTCCTTAGGTTGTGAGGTTTCATTAATTAATCTCTATGAAAATGGGGGAGATTTATGTGATTGATGTTGTTGTGTAGGGGATTGCTGAAAAATAGGTTTTTTTGATCTATTTCATTCGAGGGCATTTTTATGATAACTAGTGTAGATGGTGTGTGCAAGGTTGTCCACTGCGTTAGAGGATATACTTGCTATTCAAGTGGCTTTTTGATAGGATTAGAAGTAGATTGGCATGAAAATTGTGCAGGCTTAGGTAGAGGTGCATTGGCTAGAGGAGGTAGATTTAGTTGCATTAAAGCTGGTTATTGTGGTTGTTGTAGGAAGCCATATTTCTAGTTAGGCCATTTTTGTCTTCTATTGGAACTATAATTGTTTAGATATTGTTGGAAATAAGTTGGAAAAATTGCTATGTTGTCATTGATGTCAATCCTTACTGGTGAGACATTTGCTACATAATTAGAGTGCCATATCATTTGATTGATGAAGATGATTTAAAATGAAGAGATAACAAGAAGACCTAGTGAAAAGGTTGAGTTATGTGGAACTACAATAGGTACTTGACTAGTTGGCACACTGGCAAGATAATGTGTTGTTTAATCATTATACTAAGTGAAGAAGATAGTTAAGTCGAAGCCTAGACAAAATGATTAATGGAAAACCAAATGCATAGGCTAAATTGAGCAAGAGACCAGAAGATTAAGGAACTTATAGTTGAAGCTAAGATGTGCTAGTGTCAACAAAGTGAACAATATAAGCCAAGAAAATATAGAGTCGACCAAGCACTAGTAAAGACCAAGTATTAGGAAAGTCAGACCAAGTGAAGAAAAAGTATGTTGAGCAAGACAATTAGTATTGACCAAGTTGTTTAGTGATGATCAAGGATGAGGAACACAATATTGGTTGAGTGACAAAATTTGATAGTTTGTGAAGGAATATAGATTCCTAGCCGACATAGTTGAATTTTTGGTTTGGTCAAAGTTTGTGTAGGATAAGTATTGATGAGCTAGAGAATTTAATGAAAAAAAAATCATGTTTGAGCATTCCTAGACATGGATTCAAAGAGAAGTTTTGAGAATATTCTAGGAGGAAAAGGAGGAAATGAAATGATGGAATGATTCAATGAATATGACCTAACCCTAAGATCAACAATGATGTTCAAGTAGAAAAAGATCAAAGCTAACCTCTTTAAGGAGGCATAAGGATAACCTAAAGATTTTGGGAGTAGTTGTTGATTCTATTGATTGGTGAATTTGAGCAGAAGGATGTGAAGAGATGAGTAGAGGTGAAGTGTGATTTCTTGAAGGGTTTCCAAGTGAATTAGTAAGGGAGATATGAATGAAGGCTAGGTAGATGATCAACAAATGAGTTATACTGTGATCTATATTTGCAAAGTGAGTTGTATTTATCAGATCAACTTGGTGTTACTTTCTAACTATTGTATCAATTAAAATCCTTTAATCAAGTTTGACCTAACAATCATTTGTAAATATTTTAATCAAGGTGGCATTCTAATAGGATGTTCTTAAACCCTTTAACTAGGCTAGTCCTAACAAGGTGATTAAATTCTTTAATAGGGCCACACCTAATAGTGTGTATTGTAACCTTTAATAGGGTTAGCTCTTCATCGAGCTCACTTTAGAAGAGTAAAAAGTTGGTAGCATTGCATTTCCATGTTAAATCTTGGTGTTATACCTATGTGGATGGTATCTGATGCACTTTCTTACTCATTAATTTATATTATGCAAGTAGGTTACTATTGGCATAGTAAACTACAAGTTTATGTTACTATTGGCATAGTAAACTACAAGTTTATGTTACTAGTAAGTTGATATAGAGACTAAGTGGATTAATGAATTAATCTAAGTTAATAAAAGTGGTTAAAAGTTTGTTTGGAACATCTAGACTTGAGGATAACTGATTTACCCCCCGCTCCCTCTTAGTTATTCTAAAATTATTTTAACAATTGGTATCAAAGCTTTTGGTTCTTGTAAAGAAATATTGAATGTACTTAATGTTAAAGATCAAGACGTTTAGAAAGGAGGTACCCAAGTTGAATAAGGAGAACTTCCCTGCATGACAAAGTTTGATAAAATTGCACATTGCTAGAATTGGAGATTCCAAAATATACTACTTGGAGCATAACTACATAGAAGTACCATTACCTATGACAAACCAAAATATAGAGGAGAAACAAGAAACAATCATGCAATGTTGGAGATTGCATCTACCCTAAGTTATTTAGAATTTGATGATATATAGGAATGCACTACTATAAAGAAATGTGGGTCAAATTGGCAAAGATCCATGGTGGATACAAGAATGTACTAAGAGCCAAATTAGAAATTTTCAGAAGAAAATTTGATGACATGAAGATGGTAGAAGGTGAGAAGATTGCTCAATATGTTGGAAGAATCAAAGAAGTGGTGAATGCTATCAGAGGAGCAAAAGGAAACATTAGTGATGAGACTGTGATCAACAAGGTACTGATAATCTTACTTACTATTTATGCTATTAGAGTTTTTGCAATACAAGAACTAAGATGTAATTCTAGTAATGATTTAACCTTGGATAGTCTGGTTGGTAGACTTCAAGCTATTGAGTTGTCAAATTTTGATAATTTTACTGCCCCTACTATTGAATCTTCTGATGATGATATTGAAGCATAAATGACTAGAAGATGACCACGGGGCAAAGGAAAATTCAAAGATAAACTTCCTATAATATATTTTTCATGCAATAAAGTTGGTCATATTGCTGCAAGATGTATTGATAGGGATGAACATAATGAAAATAAAGACAACAAGTATCGAGGAAGGAGAGATGGAAGAGACAACAAAGGCTATGAAGACTATAAGGGAAAATGTAAGAAATATTATTACATTTTTAAAGAAGAAATTGATAGTGATTCTAATAGTCATGATGAAGAAGTTGTTTATGTTTCTATGAAAGATGATTCTAATGAAGATGATAAAGTTGTACTTATTTCATATGCGAGTAAAGGTGATAGATGGATAATTGGTAATGGTTTATCACAACACATAACTAGTGATAAAAGTAAGTTTTTGTAATAATTTGGTATAGCTCTGATACCATGTAAGAATTTTCCTTAGGGAAAAATTCACCCAAGACCAAGAAGCACAATAACTAGCACAATAAACTAACAAAGTATGATCAAAATAACAATGATATTCAATTGATTGTAATTGATTGATATGTACACTAGAGGTGCATGTATATTAAGGCCTCTATGATGCATCTAGAATGTATAGGAGTTAGCAACATGATAAGTCTTACAATCAAGCACATGTCCACTAGGTGTGGGTTATGCTCCATTAGCACAGGAGTTAGTGCAATGATAAGATGATATGCCTACAAAGGTGCAACATGTACAATTATGTTGTAGACACCATGTGCTTAATTAAGAGTGCAAACAACTATGTTGTCTACATGAATACTTAGTTGATTATGCATACTCCAGTGTTGTAGACACCATGTGCTAAATTGGAGTTTCTTAATCTAGTGTTGTCAACATGACAACTCATACGAGTATGCAAACTCCTAAGTGTCTAACCTAATAAATAATAAAATAATGCATTTATCCTAACTAAACTTAAGTAAAGCATAAATAATAATTATTTACACTAACACCCCCCTTAAATGCAACTTAGGGGAATGCACTTAAGCTCACAAAAGCTATGATGAAATGCATAATTGGTCCCAGCTACAAGGCCATGTTAGGTACCCAAGTACAATGCAATGATGAAATGCAATAACATCTCTCTGCAAACAGAGAAAGAGGGAAAATCTCATGGGAAAAACCCTCCCCCCAAAAAAGAGAAAAGTACAAAATAAAAAGATGCATGAATGGATGGAGTAAACAAGACCCCCTATTATGACATACATCATGTATATACAATAGAGAATCCCTCAATGAAATCCCCCCTTTAGTGAAGGATCTCTAGATGATGAGTGCTTGAAGAAAAAATAAAATCCAATGCTAAAAAACAACATTTCTCCCTTTAGGAAGAAAATACACCAAGTATAGGTGCAAATATGCTTCCCACTATGGATAGGAAGATGGAAGAGGGATCTAGATATAGTATGCATTGGATGCTACCTCTGAAGTATGCTCAAATGTATACAAGTCCTTGATGAATGAAGATGTCATGAACCAATCTAGTGGATGCTCATAATAAGGTGGAAAACAGGGTACCATGTCCATGTATGATGCTGAATCAAGCTCCAAAGATGATGAAGCATCCAGATAGGAAGATGAAGGAGGTGAAGCAATATTGCCTCCCTTAAATAATGTATGCACACCCATGATAGAAGCTCCTTGATGACTAAAGAAGCTACACCATGAAAGCTGAACGATGGTCCTCCTTAAAGGAAGAAATGGTGCCATAGGTGTAGTAAAGAATGCTTCCCAACTAAGAGGAAGAATCCTCAGAAAATATGATGTCTGAGGAAACTGTAAAACAATTTCCAAAGACTGATTTGACTCCTCATAAGTGAAAGAGTCCTTCTCCATTTTCTGTAAAGAAGCCACAAGCATGTCAGAATGATCAAGTGGTTGAGGGTCAGAGTGTGCCCTCACAATGAGTGAAGAAGTCTCCTCAAAAAATAGAAGATTGATGTCATTGATGATGTTTCCCACATCTTCAATGTGAGACTCCATGAACAATTAGACAATGTCTAGAAGGAAGTCATCCCATGAAGCTAAAGTAGGAAGACATAGTATGTCCTACTGCACTAAATCAGGAACATATGTGGTTGGAACTAGATCAATAGAATCAACAGGAGTATCAGGAGGTTGGATCTCATCTAGAGTTGGAGGAACCATTACTGAAGTGACTAAAGATAGAATGTCCTCTAGAAATAGAGGGATGCGTGAATCTCCATATGCTTCCCAAAGACACATCCAAATGTCATAAGGATACCATAACTTGTCAATGAATTTATAGAAATCAAAAGAAGACATACTGAAATAAATGATATCCAACATTCTTTAAACAGGTGGTAGATTAATTATCTGACCAATGAAAAAGATTAGTTCATTGGAACATAAATAAGGAAATACTTCCAAATGTTCTCTCCTTAGATGATCAATAAGTGTATCACTCCATTTTTGATAGTTCCTCTTTGTCAATCTTGGTCTAAGACCACCCTGACATGGGGAACAAAACTCTTCCATGAGATCAATGAATGAACCCCCCAAAATGCAAGAATAAACAATCAACCCCCCTTAATGTATGATTTGGCACTTTATAGGTAGTGTGATTACAATGGGCCACTTTATCAATTTTGATCTTAGTGGACTTCTGATTTTTCTATTTACAACCTCTTTTTATAGTTCAAATCTGGAACTTTATATTGTAGCTCAAAAATACAACAATTTTGAAGAAATACAATGCAAAATAGGACCTATTTCTAAAAGTGGTATTTCTATCCACACAAGCTTATAATCTAATTGGAGATTTAGAAAGTAGACAAAAAATTATTCACTTTCAAAATAATAGAACCTGATTTGGAGTCCAGATGAGCCCGTACTAAGCATTTGAGGTTGCAAAAATTAGGATTTGTGACTTGCAAAAAGTTTCAAGAATAGAGAGCTTAAACATCCTACACCAATGTGTAGATCACAAAATTCTACCCCCCAAAAAAAAAAAATGCTCATAAAAAGGAGTCTGTATGAGGGAGATATCACTCTTTGAAAATCACCTTTGTTGTTATTTTTCTTGAATCGCCGCTGTCATGCCTCCAAAAATCAATTGACTCTAGATTTCACCTAAGATGTCCAATTTTGATGAATCAAAAGTCAATTTGGTTTTTTTTTGACCTTTTGAATATGATGCCAATATCTAATTAGCACCAGCAATCAACAATCTTCACCTACAAAAAATCTCTCCTATTGGCCTGATGGCCAAAAATTTTCTAGACAAAATATGCAAATTCAAAAAATAATGTAGAGAAATTGTAGAGACTTAAATAATAAAATATACATATTTGAAAATTAAATTTAGAGATCTGGAATGATCCTACCAAATCTGAAAATCGGGCCTTCAAGTGTCCGTTTGCAAATTTTTTTTGCCTCAATCTTGACTATTGCTAAATATAGGTGAATTTGTAGTCAATTTTCACTGAATCAACACTCCAGATGCAATGGTGAGGTCTACTTTGGCTCTAGATGCTCCCAATATTTGTGGATACTCCAAATCTGAGTCAAGGTGTCCTCAGAGGTGAAGCAAGACCAGTATCCAATGACTATGAAATAATGCTCCTATGGCTCTGATGCCATGTAAGAATGTGGTATAGCTCTTATACCATGTAAAAATTTGCCTTAGGAAAAAATTCAGCCAAGACCAAGAAGCACAATAGGTCAACAGAGTATGATCAAAATAACAATGATATTCAATTGATTGTAATTGATTGATATGTACACTAGAGGTGCCTATATATAAAGGCCTCTATGATGCATCTAGAATGCCTAGGAGTTAGCAACATGATAAGTCTTACAACTAGGCACATGTCCACCAGGTGTGGGTTATCCTCCATTAAGCATAGGAGTTAGTGTGATGATAAGAGGATAAGCCTACAAAGGTATAACATGTACAATTATGTTGTAGAAACCATGTGATTAATTAAGAGTGTGAACAAATATGTTGTCTACATGATAAATTAGTTGATTATGCATACTTCAGTGTTGTAAATACCATGTGCTAAATTGGAGTTGCTTACTCCAGTGTTGTCAACATGACAACTCATATGATTATGCAATCTCCTAGGTGTCTAACCTAATAAATAATAAAATAATGAATTTATCTTAAGTAAACTTAAGTAAAGCATAAATAATAATTATTTTCACTAACAATTTGAAACCCTAGAACACTATAAAGGAAGCTATGTTAAGTTTGGAAATGATGCAGCATGTCTTGTGAAAGGTAAATGATCAATAATATTGACTGATAAAATTAGATGTTATAATGCTTATTGGATTGAAGGACTAAATTGTAATTTTTTGAGTGTTGCACAGTTGAACAATTTAGGTTATAGAGTTGAGTTTTAACACAAGAAAGCTAAGATCTACAATGGTTTTGGAGAACTTATTAGAAGTGGAGAACAAACAAGAGGTAACTTTTTCTACCTAGACCTATCTAATGATACATGTTTGTTTTCACAACATGAAGACATTAGATTTGTTAGCATGAATGCTGATAGTATTTCTTTGGGGGAGTATCCTCAACATTGGATAGATGAATAACATGATTGACATGTTGCATTCATGACTATGTTTGTCATTGATGTCAACATAGTATTATTTTAGTGAAGATTGATATAGTAGCAGATAGAGAATAAGGTCATGCAAATTGCATATTGATGATCATGTCATTCACAATTGAGAACATATTATACACTATTTCCTAATGAAGTTGACAAGTGCACATATAGAGAGTCAAAGACATTTGAGAGTTATTCAAAAATTACATAGGATAGTATGCAGACAGAGTACCTAATAAGAGGTTTTCGATGTTTGGATTGTATATTTTAACAAAGATAGAATCATGATGAGAAAAGTTAGAAGTGATAGTAGACATCCTAATGATGACATCAGTGAGTGCACAAGGTCAAAGGTCACATGTGTAAGAAGTTGTAAAGACTATGAGCCAACAATGTTGAGTAATTGTAAAATGATTGTTTATCTAAATGAGGTCCTATTATAATTAATTGAAAAAGCCTCAAGGCTGAATTAGGTAATTATTTTAAGGATATGGTATAAAGGAATATTATTTTGCTTGTGGATGTGTATGACATGTAAGCAAGTGTAATATGCAGAGTATTTGGTAAGTGTAAGTAAGCGATCCAAGGGACTATTGGAAGCAAGGTTAGTGATCTTGCATTGAGATCAGAAGAGGATTGGCCTAATCAAGAGGAAAAAGGAGTTCAAGATCATTCATTTATATTATTGTACAAGGAAAAATACATAAACTAGTTGGACAATGAGTTCAATGGTCTTTCCCTGAATCTGTTTGGATAGTGGGTCCTTCCACCTTCTAGAACTTCAAATAGGGTTGACACAACTCCTAATAGGGTTGGAATCTCCTAATAGTGATTCAAATTCTCTTAATAGAGACTAATATATACCGATTTTATTTCATTGGTTCTTAACAAAGTCCATCATTTTACAAAGAACTTTTATATTAGTATATCATTTTGTGGGTAACATCCCCACCAAGGTTTTCCCTTTGATCAAGGGTTTCCCTAGTTAACATATCTGATGTCATTGTGCATGTGTATCTTCTTATGGTTATTTATTATATTGCTCACATGGTTAAGGGTTAATAAGGTTGATAAATACTAAATAACAGTTGGGTAATTAATTCACTTCCCCTCTTAGTTATCTTGGTGGACTTTACTTTCTCATAATTGGTATCAAAGCATCAAGTCTTTGAAGAAGATGGTTAAAAACTTAAGGAGATCAATGGTGGGTCACTAAAGAAAAGAAATTACTAAATTTGATGGAGTTAACTATGACAACTAGAAGGAGAAGATGAAGACTCATTTTCTATGTATGGGTCTAGGATATTGGCTAATGACAAAGAATGAAAAGAAGATTGTGGAAGAAAGAAAAATTGAGGAATACAGTGAAGTCAAAAGAGATTTGTTTATGTGCAATATGATTTCCAAAGAAGCATTATTTTTATCTCTTCCTGAGAATGAATATAGTGAAGTAAAATCCTTAGATAAATCTCATAAAATTTGGAAAGCTTTAATAATGACATTTGAAGGTGATGTGCATGCTAACAGAATTGGATATGTTTATTTCAAAATGCTAAGATGATGGAAGATGAATATGTAAGAAGATATATCGGTAGAATATTATAAATTGTTGAAGGAATTAAGTATTGTAATGGATCAAAAACCAAAGATGAGGTTATCTAGAAGATCTTAAAATTTTTGACACCATCATTCAAGAAAACATCACAGATGATTGAGCTAGTGATACTGTGCACTGACAAGTTTACTAGAGAGACACTACTTGGAAGATTGGAAGCAAAAATAGAAAGCATAAAAAAATATGGAGATATTCCTAGAGTAGAAATTACCTTTAGCATATTAAGTGTTAACCCTTCTTTATCAAGAAGCACAAGCACTAGTTGAGACAATGCTAACAGAAGTAGATCCAGATTTGAGGAGGATAGACAAATTTAAGAAGGAATTTCCTTGCTTGTAAGGAGATAACCAAATGGTAAGTAAATCTTTAAATGTTGGAATTGCAATGAATTTGGTCATTATGTTTCTAAATTTCCTAAGAGAAAGGAAAAGTATAAGAAGAATTTCAAATTTAGAAAACCTAGAGATTGTTTGTATGCAAATCTAGAAAGTCTAGAAAAAGAAGTTAGAGAAGAGAAATCCCTAGTTTCACAAGTTGAAAAGAAATTTGATTGGATTATAGATAGTGGTTGTTCACACCATATGATTGGAGACATGAATAAGTTTGTTAAGTTTAGTGATCATGATGGAGGAATTTTCAGAGTTGGTAATAATGCAACTTGTCATATCAAGGGAATAGGATCTATCACTCTTCATGGAAAGACTAACATTGATGATGTCTATTTTTTTGATGGATTAAACTGTAACCTATTAAGTTTTGGATAGTTGGTTGAAAAAATTTATTAGTTGCAATTCACAAAGAAGACATGCATTATCGAGGATATAGATGGTAAGTTGATTGACATTGGTACAAGATCTAGAGATAATGTGTTTCAATTGAACCCTATAGAGATGACATGTTTGGTTGAAAAGGTGGATAACATTTGGCTATAGCATAGAAGATTTTGTCATATAAACTTTGATAATATTGTGAAGGTTACTAGTACATTTTTTGTCAGAGATTTACTGAGAATTCTGAAGCCTACTAATTAAGTGCAAAGAATGTGTTATGGCAAAATAGAAGAAAGTTTCTTTTCCTAGTAAGAAGTTCACTACCACAACAAAATTGGAGATGTTCATATAGATTTGAGTGGTCCTACTGAACAAAAGGATTCTATGGTGAAAGGTACATTATGATTTTTGTTGATGAATTCACTAAAATGATGTTGGTAGCATTTCTTAAAGAAAAGTTTAAGTTGTTTAAGAACACAGTTGAGAATGAATCTTGGGTAAAGATAAAATGCTTAAGATTAGATAGAGGTGGAGAGTTTACCTCAAGAGAGTTTAACAACTTTTGCAAAGTTAACAACATTGAGAGACAACTATTGACACCTAAGACCCCTAAGAAAAATGAGATTTTTGAAAGAAGAAATGGCTCTGTAATAGAAGCAACAATATCTGTGATGTTCAAGAATGATGAATCCAAGATATTTTGGAGAGAAATAGAGAACACAATAGTATACACAATGAATAGAGTGCAGATAAAAAAAGGTACAAAAAAAACTCCCTATGAATTATGGTTTGGGCGTGCACCCTCAATGGAATATTTTAGAATTTTTGATAGTGAGCGTTACATAAAGAGAGATGATGATATTGGTAAGTTGATGCAAGAAGTGATGAAGGTATGTTCCTTGGTTATTCATTGAAAAGAAAATCTTATAGATGTTTTAATCAAAGAAATAAGACTATTGTTGAGTGCACAAATGTGAAAGTGGATACAAATTTTGGAGCTAAGGAAAGAATGTTGGATTATAATTCTGATGAAGAAGAAGATAATTCCAAACCTGTTATAGAAAATGTTGAAATTTTCTTTAAGACTAACAAAGATTTGTAGAATGATGTTCAAATTTCTAAACAAAGAGAAGAACAAAGATCTAAACCTAGAGAAGGAGTAAGAGTTGAAACAATAGCACCTACACCAAACATGAATTTGACCAAGAAACACCCTGCTAATCAAAACATTGGAAGAAAAGAAAAAGGAGTTATGAAAAGAAACATTGTACATGAAGAATTGTGTTTGATTTCTCAAGTTGAACCAAAGAGTGAAGATGAGGCATGCAAGGATGATCTTTCAATTCAAGTAATGAAGGAGGAACTAGATGAGATTATGAAGAATTAGATATGGAATTGGTTCATAGATCTAAAGACAATAATGTTATAGGAACCAAATAGGTTTTTAGAAATGAGATGAATGAATAAGGTGAGGTTGCAAGAAATAAAGCAAGATTGGTATGCAAAGGATATTCATAGCAAGAAGGTATAGATTATGAAGAGACATTTGACCTTGTTGCAAGAATTGAAGCAGTAAGGATGTTCTTGGCTTATGCAACAAGTAAGAAGTTCAAAGTATATTAGACGGATGTAAATTCAACATTTTTGAAAGGAGAACTTAAAGAAGGATTCAACATTGAGAATCTTGAAGGATTTCCTTTGACAAAAGAAAAGGACATGGTATTCAGATTAAAGAAAATATTGTATGGTCTAAAGCAAGCACCTAGAATCTAGTATGCAAGATTGGACAAGTATTTGGAAAAGTTGGGATTTTCAGAAGGCATGGATCATAGTAATTTGTATTGAAATAAATTGAGAAGAGATTGTTGATTATTATGACATTTGTGGATGACATAATCTTTGGAGTAATGATGAAGCAAGTGAATTTTTTTTGATGAAATGAAGAATGAGTTTGAGATGAGTATGGTTGGTGAGATGAAATATTTCTTAGGTCTACATATTGTGAAGAACAATGATGGTATTTTCCTATCACAAGCTAAGTATTTAAAATACTTGTTGAAAATATTTGGTTTGGAAAGTTGTAAGCCTATTCGTACACCTATGATAATTGGTCACAAGTTATCTAGCAAAGACGAGACACCTACAATTGAGCAAAAAAAGTATAGATCTATGACTAGAGGTTTGCAATATTTGACTCACACTAGACTAGATATAGAGAATGTAGTTGGTATAGCAGCAATATTTCAAGAAGATCCTAAAGAAGTACATTATGCGACAATAAAGAGAATATTTAGATATTTGAAGGGTACACCTAATTTTGGTTTATGGTATGATAGATCAAGTGATTTTACTTTATGTGTTTATAGTAATGCCGATTAGGCAAGCAATATGGATGACAAAAAAATCACCAACAATGGTGCATTTTTCCTTGAAGGAAGATTAGTTTCTTGGCTAAGCAATAAACATGACTGTATCTCACAGAGTACAAAAATAGTAGAGTATGTAGCAACAACAAATAATTGTAATAAGATTATGTAGATGAAGCACATGCTGAAGGACATTGGGATAGAATTTTCAAAACTTGTTATCATACATTGTGATAACAAAAGTAGAGTAAGTATGTCTAAGAATCATGTGTTGCATTCTAAGACTAAAATTATATCTATTAAGTATCATGTTTTGAGAGAGAAAGTTGTAGAGAAATAAATTTGATTAGAGTATGTTAGTAAAAAAGAGTAGATTGTAGATATCTTTATGAAGCCTTTGCCAAAGGATACATTTGACTATTTGCGAGGTATGCTTGGGGTTATGCCCTTATGAGTAGATGATGCATAAAGTGCATCATTCTAGTGGTATAGAGCACTATTGTTTATGTGATGTTGATGCTTCTTATATAAGGGAGTATTTGAGCTAAGAAGAGGCATTAAGGACTCTTGGTAGTTGGTATAGATCAATGTCTTTGGACACTTGAGTTGGTTGAAGAGTTGGAGCAGATGATTGACATAATGAGGCCTTTTTCATTAATGTCAATGGGGGAGATATTGCATGAAAAATATCTCCTATGTATAGAGCAGAAGTGTTGTAGATGGAGAACAAGCTCTCTAACATAATAGGAAATAGATTGTGTACATGAAACATGTATATATGGGGGAGAATTTTTCTTGGATATATTGACTGATATCAATAGGGGAGAAGTTGTGAACAATTGATTTTCATGCATGTAAATTAGATAAGAATGGAGAGTTGTTCTTGTGAGTTAGAGTGTGAACAACTGATGTCAATTCTAAGAGTGAGAAAGCATAGACATAACAATGTTTTTCTGACCTTCAATTTTGATTGAGGAAGAGGATTTGAAAAGAAGAGAGTAGTAGCATCAACAAAAGAGTTTGATTTGGTATTCTTGAAACTTGGATATTTTTCATCTATGTTGCCATCAATGCCAAAAGGATAGATTGTTAGCATGAATCGTAACAGTAATCCTTTGGGGGAGTATCATAAGAATTGGATAGATTGATAGCATGATTGATATGTTGCATTCATGACTGTGTTTTTCATTGATGTCAACATAGTATTGTTTTTGTAAAGATTGGTAGAGTAGAAGACACATAATGAGGTACATATTAATGATCATGTCATGCGCAATTGAGAACATATTCTATATTGTGTCATGATGAAGTGGACAAGTGCACATACAAAGAGTCAAAGATATGAGAGAGCTATTTAATAATTATAGAGGATAGCATGTAGACAAAGTACCTGATAAGTGATTTTTGATGTTTGGATTTTATCTCTTATTAAAGATAGAATAATTATGAGCAAAGTTAGATAGTGACAATAGACAACTTGATGATGATGTTAGTGAGTGCACAAGGTTAGAGGTCACACGTGTAAGAATTTGTAAAGACTATGAGCCAACAATGTCGTGTAATTATAAAATGAGTGTTTATGTTAATGAGGTCCTATTCTAATTGATTGAGAAAGCCTCAAGGCCAACTCAAGGAATTATTTTGAGGATATGGTATAAAGGAAGATTATTTTTCTTGTGGATGATGTGTGACATGTAAGAAAGTGTGTATTCAAGTGTGATATGCAAAGTATTTGGTAAATATGAGTAAGTGATCCAAGGGATTATTGGATGTGAGGTTGGTGATTTGGTATTGAGTTAAAAGAGCATTGGTGTGTTCGAGAGTGTATGCATTAGAATACAAATGCAAAATATATAAAGCCAAAATGAAACATCTAACAAACTAAACTAATTATCAAACATATACGATAAACCAATAAGGAAACTAAAAAGAAAACATGCAAACTTGCATCTCCATGTAGTGTCCTTGATGTGTTGACTTGGTCATGATCATGGATGTGTTCTCAAATTAGGTGCTCAAGCTTTAACAATGGATGGATTTGATAGATGCATGGAAATTTGAGTATTATCAAATAATACTTTGAAATTAATTAGCTCTCAAATTGGTATAATAATTCTACTCAGAAGGTGGATGATTTGTGAGGAGCAAAAGATTCAATTTATATGAAATTGGGTGAGGAGGAGATAAGAATTCTTGATGGATAGTTAACTGAGTGAGGTGTGAGATAGGCGAAGGAGATGGACTTCTATGTTTAGAGATGGATGAGGGAGATGTGACATAAGAGTGGACTTGGGCTTGAGTCAAAGGGAATAATTTGTGCCTTAATTTGTGCAAGTGATCTCAAGAGGGATTTTAGACATGGAAGAGGAGGTGATGTGTTTTAGTTAAGGTGGGTGAGGTGGACCAATTATTTGGAGGATGTGAGAGGTCAATGAATTTGTTAGAGAAGAATGCTGGCAAGCAAGCTTAGTTAAATAAATGAATTATTTAATTAAAAGATGAATTATTGGTGGATGTGAGATTTAATTAAATAAATGGATTATTTAATTAAAAGAGGAATATTTGGTGGATGAGATTTAATTAAATAAATAAATTATTTAATTAAAAGATGAATTATTGGTGCATGCGATTTAATTTATTAAATGAATTATTTAATTAAAAGAAGAATTATTGGTGCATGTGATTTAATAAAATAAATAAATAATTTAATTAAAAGAGGAGTTATTGGTACATGAGTCGAGTTTGGGTAGTTGCTGGTTTAGAGGATGAGTTTGTGGGTGGAAGGATATAATTAATTAAATAAATTAAATAGAGAGGGGTTTTGGAGATTAAATTAAATGAGTTTTGCAAATATTTAATTTAGTAGAAGGGGGATTTTATTAATAATTTAGACTATTGGTTGCCTGTTAATCAATTAATTGGGCTATAATTAATTAATTAGGGGATAACACTAAAATAATTTAATATTTAATATTTAGTTAAAATATGTTTTATAAATTGACTAAATTTGATTACGAATTTATGTGATCAGATTTAGGTTTCTACAAAGAGGAAAGAAGAGTTTGAGATCATTCATTTCTATTATTCTTCAAAGAATAATATAGAGACTAGTTGGACAATGAGTTCGGTGGTCCTTCCCTGAAGTTGTTTGGACAATGGGTCCTTCTGCCTTCTACAACTCCTGATAGGGTTGGGACAACTCCTAACATTGTTTAAATCTCCTAACAAGGATTCAAAGTTTCCTAATAGACACATATATGTACTAAATATGTTTCAATGGCTCCTAACAAAGTCCACTCTTTTACAAGGAACTTTTATATTAGTACAAAATTTTGTGGGTACCAGCCCCACCAGGGTTTTCCCTTTGATCAAGGGTTTCCCTAGTTAATATATCTAGTGTTATAATTGTGTATATGTATCTTCTTATGGTTGCTGATTATATTTTTCACATGGTTAAGGATTAATAAGGTTGATAAATGCTTTAATAGTTGGATAAATGATTCATCCCCTAGTCATCTTGGTGAAATTTACTTTCTAACATGGTTATGACATAAGAGGCTATGTCATGTAAAATTTGATAATTTGGTAAGTATTAGTAAGATGAAAAGAGTAAAAGGATTACCAAGATTGAAGAAACTTGATAATGCAATGGGTAAGAAATGTTAATTGGTTAAAATAACAAAGTCTAGTTTCAAGAGCAAGACCTATTGATCTAATGATATATTAGAGTTGGTTTGTACTGACCTTTATGGACCTATTGGAGTGCAAAGTTACTGTGGTGACAAATATTTTATTCTATTTGTTGATGATTACAATAGAATGATGACTATGATGTTTCTTAAAGAAAAATATGATGCATTTCAATTGTTTAACTGGTATTTGGCTAGAGTTAAAAAGGAAATAGGAAAAAGTTCAAAGTGTTTAAGACTTGATAGAGGAGGTGAATTTATATATGAAGGCATATTTTGCAACCATAGAGGAATTAAGAGATAGATGTCAACATCAAGGACCCCTCCACATAATGGTATAGCTGAAAGGATGAATATATTAATTATAGACTATGCTAGAACATTGATGATTGAGAAGAATTTTTCACAAAAATATTGCATACAAGCTATAAGTAAAAATATCTATACTTTGAACTGAGTACAAGTCAAGAAAGGTACAAATATTAAACCTTTTGAGTTATGGTATGGATATGCACCTAATGTGAAGTATTTCAAAGTATTTGGAAGAAAATGTTATATACAGAAAGATAATAGGCATGGAAAACTTGATTCTAAAAGTGATGAAGGCATATTTAAAGGATATTCCACTAAAAGAAAAGCATATAAATTTTTGAATTCTAATACTAAAAAAATTGTGGAAAGTGAAAATGTTAGAGTTGATGAATATGTAGAAAAAAATGAAGTTGAATGCAAATAGGAACCTAAAGATTACGAGAATTTTGTTTAAGTTTATAAAGGAGAACCTAGTACTCTATTTGAGCTTGAGAAGAAAGCTCTTGAGAAACATTAACTAATAAATGTTGAGTAATAGTTGTAGACTGCCAAACATCAGACAATTGGAGCCGAGCATCAACAAGTGATTGTTGAACAATGAGAAGTAGAAGCAAAGTTACAAGAAGTGCTACCTGAAGTGACTGTAGAAGATGAACTTGAAGAGAAATAAAAAGGAGAAAGAGGAGTTGAACCTGTACTAGAAAAATATGTAAGAAGACACAATGCACCAGATCATATCATTGGAGACAAATATTTAGGAATTATAACAAGAAAAAGACTGAGTGATACATGATTATTATGGGAGTATGAGCCTAGATTAGTTAAGGATGCACTTGAGAATGAAGATTGGATTCTAGACATGCATAAAGAGATTACACAAATAGAGAAGAACAATACCTAGACACTGCTACCTAGAACAAATGATAAGAATGTTATTAGTACAAAGTGGGTATTCAAAAACAAGCTGAATGAGAAAGGTAAAGTCACACAAAACAAAGCAAGAATAGTCTATATGGTATATGCACAACAAGAAGGAACTGATTATGGGGAGACATTTTCCCCAGTTGTAAGGTTAGAATGTGTGAGAAATTTTCTTGCATGATATGTTTCTTACAAAGGATTCAAAGTGTATCAAATGGATGTCAAATCTGCATTTCTAAATGGAATACCAAAGGAGGAAGTCTATATTGAACAACCTAAAAGATTTGTTGATCCAAGGAATAGGAATATGGTATGTAAGATACAAAAAGCACTATATGGATTATAACAAGCCCCTAAAGCATGGTATGAAAGGTTACACACATATTTGGTAAAGATTGGTTTTGCAAGGACAAATGCTAATGGTAATATATACTTGAAAAATGAATCTAGAAAAAGGATGTTGTTAGCTCAAATATTTGTGGATGATATCATATTTTAAGGACTAGATTAATTATGTCAATCATTTGCTAATGACATGAAGAAAGAGTTTGAGATGTCTATGTTTAGAGAGATCAAATTCTTTATTGGTTGGAAACTATATCAAATGAAGAAGGGAATATACAATACACAATTCAAGTATATCAAGGAGATATTGAGGACCTTTAGAATGGAAGAATCAAGACTAGTTAGTACACCTATGGTTACTGGACATAAACTTTCAAAGAATGATGATTCTACTAATGTAAATCAAGTCTTGTATAGATCAATGATAGGAAAGCTGTAATATATTGTTCACAATAAACCATATATTGCACTATCAGTTGGAATTGTTGCTAGATTTTCTACAAATCCTAAAGAGAATCACATGATGACTGTGAAAGGATATAGAGATATATGAAAGGAACAAAAGATTATGAACTGTATTACAAGAAAAATGAAAAGTTTGAACTAAAAGTGTATATTGATGCAGATTGGGCTGGAAATGTTGATGATAAAAAGAGTACAAGTGGAAAAGCTTTCATTCTAGGAAAGAGATTGGTTTCATGGGAAAGCAAGAAATAGAACTACATTTCTCAATCTACAATAGAAGTTGAATATGTACCAACAATAGTTAATTGTTCTAACATAGCATGGATCAAGAAATTATTGAAAGGAATGAAGGAAGAGATCACTGAATTCATTGTCATATTCTATGATAGCACAAGTGCTATAAATATATCTAAGAATCCTATGATTCATACCAAAATCAAGCACATTTCTATTAAATATCATTATTCGAGAGAGCTAGTTCAAGACAAAGAAGTGAGATTGGAGTATGTGAATAAAAAGAAACAAATAGCTAATATTCTCACAAAATCTTTACCTAAGGATGCTCATGAATATCTAAGAGGTAAATTAGGGGTGATTCCCCTAACTAAGGCTGCCTAACCTAGAGATAGAGCCTTGCATCAAATGTTTTGATTAGCATATCTTATAACTTGATGCATGAGGTCACAGTTTGGGAACTTCCTAAAGTTTTGAGGAGATGACATAGGGAGAATTTAATTCAAAGAATTAACATGGAGTTACCTACATTATACAGATGTAGGAGATATATTAAGGCATCTTTGGCATTGTTATCAAAGAGGGAGAGTTTATACAGTTATCATGGGAAGCATGAGTAAAGAGAGAAATTACACATGAAAGAGGAAGAGTATGAGAAAGAGATATGATGATATGATGTTTTGATATAATAGATGGACATATTACAATTGTTTCTATAATTACTATCTAGAGGTGTTTCATATCAGATCTGTATGAGATGAGAATCATAATAAAAATAAAAGATGAAATCAGGGAGACTGTTGGATCTTGAGATGAGAATCAAAATGAAACTAAGGATATTAATGAAGTTCTGTTATTGAGCATAGAGGGAGTTGAAAGAAAAAAATCAAATGGCTACTTGAATGATGTTTTTGGGTTGCATGGTAACTTGATGTGTTGTCATCAATACCAAGGAGGGAGATTATTGGAACTATAATTGTTGAGAGATTGTTGGAAATAATTTAGAACAATTGTTATGTTGTCATTGGTATCAAAAATTACTAGTGAGATACTTTCTACCTAAGTAGAATGCCATATCATTTGATTGATAAAGAGGATTTGAAAAGAAGACTTAGCAGAAATGTTGAGTTATGTTGAACTACAATGGACACTTGACTAGTTGGTACATTAGCAAGATAATGTGTTGTTTAATCATTATACTAAGTGAAGAAGATAGTTGAGTTGAATCCTAGAAGAAATTATCAGTGAAAGACAAAGTTCATAGGCCAAACTGAGAAATAGAAAAATAGATTAAGGAACTTAAAGTTAAAGCTAAGTTGTGCTAGTGTAGACTGAGTGAACCGTATAAGCCAAGAAAATACAGCGTTGACTAAGAATTAGTAAAGACCATGTATTAGGAAAGTCAAACTGAGTGAAGACAAAGTACATTGAGCAAGACAATTATTATTGATCGAGTTGTTTAGTGATGATCAAGGCCGAGGAACACAATATTTGCCGAGTGATAGCATTTGATAGTTTGTGAAGGAATTCAGATTCCCAACTGATATAGTTGAATTTTTGGTTTGGTCAAAGTGCATGAAGGATAAGTATTGATGAGTTGGATCATTTAATGCAAGATAAACTATGTTTGAGAATTCATAGACATGGATTCAAAGCTAAGCTTTGAGAATTATCTAGAAGGAGGAGGAAACAAAATAATGGAAGGATTTGATGAATCAAACCTAACCCTAAGAACAAAAGTGATGTTTAAGAGGAAAAATATCAAAGCTACCTATTTAAGGAGGCATAAGGATAACCTAAGGAGGTTAGGAGTAGTTGTTGATTCTATTGATTGGAAAGTTTGAGAAGAAAGTTGTTAAAGTAAAGGGTTAATTTAATTAATTTTGATTTATTAAATTACCTTTACTCCCTTCTTAAGGTTTCCCTTTATGCACTTGCATTTCCATCTAATAATTAAATAGTAACTATTAAATTTCATTTATCTCTTAGGGTTTTCCTTTTAGGTTTTATGATCTCCTTCTATAAGGATTGATCAATTTAAAATATCATTCATTCCTCCAGTCTAATAATATATTATTTCATATTTTCAGAGCCAAACCCTTGGCTTCTCTTTGTCTTTTCTTCTTCATGACAGGTTCTTTCATGCACATGTTCTTTGGGTTTTGTGGATTTGTATTGCTCAAATCCTTCATGGTATCAAAGTGAGATCTGTTGTAGCTTGTTCAATTTTTGAAGAAAGTGGGAATGAGAGTTTGTTGAATCAAATCTAACTATATTTTGTGCAAATAGGGGTTTCTTTGAAAATTGGAGCTCTTTGAGTCCAAATGGACATCATGATTGGATTCAAAAGATGTCAAAACCCATATTTTCATATAAAATTTGTCAAATTTGGACACTAGGAAAATCTAAGGCAATTTTTTTTGCCGACTAGGGTCATATGACCCTCGACACACATTTTGAGGAATTTTTTTTTATTTTTTAAAAAAAATTGCATTTTTTTACCACACCATTGCTGCACTACCACTACTACCAATGTTCACCACCTATGTGCCATTGTGCTTGCCTCTGCCCACGCTTAGCTAGCATGCCATAACATCACCCGTGTGTCCCCAATGCACAGTCGCCCAACCACCAATGCCCAAGCCACCGAACTTGTAGTCATGTGGGAGGATGGGGGCCAAAATTTAAGCCCCTCCAATTTTTTTTATTACACTTTTGGAGGCCTTGTCGATTTTTTGGCTTTAACTTGAGCATGCAGTATCATTTTTTGGAAAAAAAATATCACTGGATAGATGATTTTGAGATGGACATGATGGTGAAGGTATTTTTTGGATTTTTTTTTTTCTAATTTGGTACCTATTTTTTTCTCAAATTCAGATGATGCTTTTGATCTTCTGAGGGACATAACTTGCTCGTTTTAGCTCTATTTTACAATTCAAAAGAAGTGTCAAAAAGCTCTTCTCAAGCACTATCAAGATTATCTATTAGTTTCATTAGTATTTTTCAAAGATAAATGTCATTATCAAACTAATTTGTTTTTGTTTTTTTCTTGTATATGCATTCCTTCTAGCAGCCAGGGTTTGATTTTTGCATTGTGGGGGTTATTTTGTATTATTGTTTCTATTATTTACATCATTAAACCATAAATTTTTCAAAAAAAACCCAACAGCTTCTAAAACAATGTTTGAGACCTCTTCTTGTGTAGAAATTTTGACCCCTTCATAATTATCACACATGGAAGTCCCTGATGACACAACTTCTCTAATAAAAAGTGTTGTGGTCTTGTTTAGATGCAGTGCAACTAGTTTTACAAAGGCCTTTTGAGGTCATGTAACACATGAACAAGATGGATGAGGAAATGGGTTGATTGCTTTACATGTATTTGATTGTCTACAGTTTCATCTTGATAGGCGCAATACCCCTCTACTTATGTGAACCAAGCTTGACAAATTGTTTGGTATAATGAATGAGTTTAGGGAGTTTTAGATTGAGGTAGAGCTAATATCTCTTGTAGATTATTTTCCTTCTATTGAGGACTTCTTGAATGGAGTTCAAACAACAGAGATATTTATTGCAGGGTTGTGGAAAAACCAAGACTGACACTAAGTGCATTTACCTGACTCTTGCTAAGCTTCATAGAAACTTTTAGATTTTTTTTTCTACCTTCCATTCCACCATGGATGCTTTGGGTACTAGATTTACCATGCTATCCTTTGATGTTTTTTGTGATCATTTGACTTGAGAGCAAGCTAAGCTCTCTGAATTGGATTCTCTCTCAAGCTCATAGACTTATGCATTGGTAGCTCAGACATCTTCTGGAAAGAAGGAGAAGACACAAAAGTCACATCCTACCAAGTCTTAGATTTATTCTAGCCCTCAACATCTCACAAGGCCCACCTCCTCCTAAGGGGGATAAACCAAATCTAGATGAACTGAACTGTTCTTATTGTAATAAGCCCAATCATGATGAGTCACATTGCTATGATAAGAAGTTAGATGGCTATGCCAAACAAGTTTCATATTTGACATCTCTTCTTTAGAAGAGAAACATTGATATTCCTTCTACTTCTCATAGATCATCATCATCATCATCATCATTTTAGTCAAATGCTAAAGACATAGGAAAGGGTCATGCACTATGTGCAAATACTACTCCACATTCTTCTATATGGTCATTGGATTCAGGTGCTTCACACCATATGGCATCTTCTCAAGATTTGTTCTCTTCTTTTGAGG
Source organism: Cupressus sempervirens (assembly GCA_028749045.1). NCBI lineage: Eukaryota > Viridiplantae > Streptophyta > Pinopsida > Cupressales > Cupressaceae > Cupressus > Cupressus sempervirens. Next base: position 28,505,471 of record CM053783.1, read on the forward strand.
CTTCTCCTAATCCACACATTTTGATGAAGAACAACACTGTTATGACTATATATGGGAAAGGTTCTATTGAAATTAATGATGATACACTTCATGATGTACTATGTGTTCCATCTTTTTCCTCTAACCTTCTCTCTATTTATCTGATTAAACATAGTGGGACATGGAAGATAGTTGAGTTTACATAAGATTCAATGTACATCAGAGATAGTGAGATAGGCAATATTGTTTCTATAGGGACTGTTGATCATTCTTCCTACTTATACTCTTTCTCTCATTTTGGTCCACCATCTCCACTATCAGAGACACACTCTCCTTCTTCACAAGAGACTACTAAAGTGAAGCTGGGTCAATTAAACTTATGTATTATTCTTGAGACCAGTGTTGTGACTTCTAGACCTCCACGTTCTATTTAGATTCCATCTATTGCATAGGATTACTCTTCAACATTTCCTACCATTGCAACTCTAGTCATTGAGCCACCTAGTGCAATTTTTGAGGATATATCAAAGGACACACACATATGTTCTCAAATCACAGATTCAACACACCTGTTATCCCACCTCTATTGGAGATTCCATTTTAGGATTCTCACACATTCTCCTTTGAGCATCAACTAAGACTTCTAGCCTCACCTTACATTCAGGGGTTTCGTCATCCTTGTCCAGTGCCTTTTTTTTCATATTGGAGCCACATTGGTCTGTTCATCGACACAATAATTCTACCATTCTAGAGGGGCTATGGAGTCACAATCCTTGATCATGGGGGGTTTCATTGTACTTATAGTTTTGAGAGAGTCTCTTGAGGCATATCATTTGTGCTTTTTATTTCTATCTCTTTTTGGAGTAGGGTTTTTCATCTATTTCATAGAGATTTGGTTGTGATTGGGTACCTAATAAAGCCTTGTTGTTGGGACCCAAGTTTTCTTTTAGCATTGTAGTTTCCTTGCTTTTTCATGCATTGTTTGTAGCTGCATTGTTGTTCATCTTGGGGGGGGGGGGGGGGGGTGTGTGTTAAAGTAATCAATTAATTTAATTTCATTTGTTGAATTACCTTTACTCCCTTCTTATGATTTCCCTTTATGCACTTTCATTTCCATTTAATAATTAGATAGTAATTATTGAATACCATTTACCTCTTAGAGTTTCCCTTTTAGGTTTTATGATTTCCTTCTATAAGGATTTATCAATTATAAATTTCATTCATTCCTTCACTCTGATAATATATACTTTCATATTTTCAGAGCCAAACCCTTTCCTTCTCTTTGTCTTTTCTTCTCTGTGACAGGTTCTTGCATGCATGTGTTCTTTGGGTTTTCTAGATTTTTATTGCTCAAATCCTTCAAAAAATGTGAAGAGATGAGCAGACGTGAAGTGTGATTTCTTGAAGGGTTTCCAAGAGAATCAGTGATGGAGATATGAATGAAGGCCAATTAGTGGATCAATAGATGAGCTGATATATATTTACAAAGTGAGTTGTATTTATCAAATCAACTTGGTGTTTCTTTCTAACTATCAAATTAGTTAAAATATTTTAGTCAAGGTTGATCTAATCATCATTTATAAATCCTTTAATCAAAGTGACATTATAATGTGATTTTCTTAATCTCTTTAACTAGGCCACTCCTAATAGGGTGATTAAATTCTTTAATAGGGTGATACTTAATAGTGTGTATTGTAACCTTTAAAAGGGTTGGCTCTTAACCAAACTCACTTCAAAAGAATGAAAAGTTGGTATCATATTAATGGTGGTTTTCCAAAATTTGGTTTCCACATTAAATATTGGGGTTATACTTGTGTGAATGGTATCTGATGTGTTTTAATTCTTATTGCTTTACATTCTACAAGTAGGTTACTATTGGGATGGTGAACTACAATTTTATGTTACTATAAAGTTGATATAGAGACCAAGTGAACTAATGAATAAATCCAAGCTGATAAAAGTGGTTAAAAGTTTATTTGGAACATCTAGACTGAAGGATAAATGATTCACCCCCTTCAATTATTCTAAAATCATTGTAATATTCTTCCTCTCTATTATAAGGAATCTTGCCAGTTCCCTTGTGGAGGTTTCCACTAAAGTTGATTATGTTGTCAATTAGGTTGGGATTACTACTAGTTAGGTTGAGGTTGTTTCCAATTAAGTTGAGGTTGTTGCTATTATTTTTTATGATTAGGCCATTAGGGATGGTTATTATTCCAAGGGCATTTCTATTATTTACTAGAATTAGGATTGCATTGTGGTTGTCATTGGTTGCCAAAAGAATTTGAAAATGAATCAAAAAAATTAAAGGGTCCTGAGATGTGCCTTGTATTTGATCCCATAGTATTCTTTAAGAAATATAGTAGACCTAATCATCATCTCCTTGGATAGGAGTTATCTTGGTAGGCATCTATCTGGCTCCAAGTTGTCTAATTGTTTGCACTTGCAAGCCTCATTCTTCTGTCTACAAAATTTATATATTTATGCTAACATGGCTTCAATTTCATCATGTTTCTTCTTGTCTTACATAGTATCCAATTGATTTTCCATATTGTTCATAATGTCCTTAAAATCTAAGAACAAATGTGTGGTCTTAATCTCAGAGACACCATACTCATTGGACTTCCCCATTTTAGGTCTATATCTGTAGGGTTGGAAAATAGAAGCAAACCAACCCCCACATTTATGAAGGGGGAAGACCAAGATCCACTCATTTTGATTAGATTAGATTGATACAAGGAAATGTACTAATCTAAACCTAATAGAAAAAGAGGGAATGAATAACTCAGGTTTATTTCCCTCACACCCCCACCTAAAGAAGATTTAGGAACAAGGATAAATAAAGTAATGCTGAAATGGGAATAGAAAGGAGAAGATGATATACCTCGTAGAATAAAAACCTAAAATTTTTTTGTCAAATGATGTCAAAAGATGTTGTAATTCAATATCTAGACTAAAATATGTGAGGCTAAAAAAAACCAAAAAGTCTTTTGGTGATCTATCAAGGAAAAAATGGATGATTAGTGGTGAACTAAAACCATGATAGATTGTATGCGACACTATTTTGATTTTGTAGTTCTGTAGAGAGTTAAAAAGAGTATCAAGATCCGTAACCTATTTGTCAATTTGAGATCTGAAGCTTGCAAAACAAAGAGGTTATTTAATTATTTTGGGTTTGGGGGGGGGGTGCCTTAGTCAAACCCTAGTTAAGGAATTAACCTTGAATTGAAATAAAAATAGAATAATGACAAGTAGCAGTGGTAGATCTAATACGAAGCAATATAAATCTATGAATATGCTCTTGAATTTGGAATGCAATCAAGTATGTAGTTGCAATATATTTGACTCAAATTTAGAACCCTTGAAATGACATCAAAGTAAAACCAAAACCTTCATGAATGTTTGTGCTTGAAATCCACCTTATGAATGTAGATCTTGAAAGGATAGATGTAGAAGATACAACAAAGGATATTAAATGTACAAAGGGAGATCTTGAATGTAAAAAATACAATAGAGGATATAGAATAGACTCCTTCAATAGCTCGAATGCATAAATCCTTGATCTTCAATGGAGAAATAATTTGAATTCTTTGAACACTTGAAGATTTCTTGAGAGATTGAATGCTTGAACTTGAACATTTGATGATGAGATGCTTGGATGAGAAATGGAGCAAATGGAGGGGTATATATAGAGCTCAAAATTAACTCTCATAGGATGACCTATCTAGGAATTAACACATCAAAGGTACCTTGGCATGGGACTTAAAGAGGAGACCCAAAATAGGTCCCAATTAGGGGGACACTGCACCCTTGACAACTAGATCTTGGAACCTCTAAGATCCCTTTGGGATCCCAAAATAGGTATAAGATATCTAGAATCAAGTACATAATCCAATATATAGTCATTACAATGTGAAGAGAAGATTCCATGTGGATAGATGAAGGAAAGGGAGGACCTAGGAAGATAGATCCTACCTCAAGCTTAATAAGAGCTTTAAAGAGGTTCTATTAGGTTTTACCCCAATATCACCTAGGAAAAAGGAAAACAAAGGGAAGAAATAAGGAAAGGTGCAAGGAGATTGATGATATCACATTAAATAGGTGCTAAACCTTCATTAAATTAGAGTGCATCCAATTTAAGACTATACATTTAGCCCCCACTTTAGTGAAAGTTTGGGTCAATCCATACTTGTGGTAAAGTAGAGAGAAGAAGAAGAGGATAATATGATGAATCACAATGAGATACAACATCACATAGTCAAAGAAAGAAATTCGCCAAGACTAAGGGTCCTTACTCCACCTCCATGCATGAGGGTGAAAAGAATAAGAAAATAAAAAGAAAAGCAAAAATACAAAGATGCGACAAAGGGGTTAGTACTAAAATAAACCCAAATCAACCAATAAGAGAGACCCCAGTTGAAGAGCATCTCACCCACCAATATTATATTTGGAGAGCCACTACAAGAGTATCAGTGATGGCACAAGAAATGTAAGACTAACATCATTAATAACATAGCTTTTGGATTTATCTCTACTAGCATGAAAACAAAAGAGAGAGAAGGGAAATAAAAAATGATGACCTCACCCAATAGAATGCCCACCCACTATGAATCACCAAAAGAGTTTTTGAAAAAGATGACATTGAACGGTCTAATAGGGTGGTAACTTGCTAGTCAACCTACTAAAGTTCCATCCATAGATCAACAACCTTTGTATCACCATGGCATGGTCCTATGTAAAAATGTGTTTCTCATGTATGGGACTTAACATGATATACTCGAATGTATTACCTATATTAGGACTTAGCAAGTTGTTATGCATTACCCAAATATAAGATTTAGCATATATGTGTCTTGATCTGTTACCTATAAATGGGATTTAGCAAGTTTATCTATGTTACTCAATATGAGATTTAGAATATGTGTTTGTGTGTGTAAGAGATAGATGAAGTAACAATGCATTGATTTGAAAATGACTTAGAAAGAATACCTAGCATCTAGGGCTAAAGTACTCTAATCTATGCTTAGAATCCATATTTTCTACCCCATGAGAACAAAGACTATATGCAAGGAGGGTGTATGTATTCCCCCTCTTGATAAGGAAGAGAAAGAGGATACCTACTTCACACAACAAGGAGATATCCTTAAAACAATAATGTGGACTGCATTCATAGAAAAGAGTCATGACTCTTACAATCTAAGAACATATGCAATCATGAAAAGGATATATCACTTATGGAAAGAGGATCCTCAAAAGGGGGAAATCTTAATAACAAGACATATACCTAAGAGGAGTGATTGATTAAGATAACTCATCAAAGAAGAAGGGAAGAATAAAAATAATACACCTATTCAACCCCTTATGTATAGGTTAAATAGGGATCCCTCAATGAAGGGTAACAATCTCCAAAAAAATGAAAGCATACATAATGGACATAGCTTTAATTGATAAAGAAGAGGTGATGACCTAGGACATGCACCTCTTTCAAAAGAGAAAATCCATAGTCAAGGCACAATTCATTATAAAGAAAAGAACAATGTCACATAATAAACAAGTTCCCTGTAAGCTTGAAGAAAGTAGATTCATAGAAAAAGGATAAAGAATGTACAAAGATTATTGCCCCCAGGTATGAGCCAAGAAAAGAGGTCTATAGTTGACTATATAACTAGATCTTGAAGAACATAAGGATGAGTTGTAAGAAAAAAAAACTGATAACCATACACAAAATGAAAACACTTGATATCCAACAAGAGAAATATAATAATACACTATAGAGGACTAAATCAATTCTAGGAAATATAAGAATGCTAGAAAAGAATACCATAGATTCAAGGAAGCTATAGAAGATCATTATATGAGAAGCATTAAGATTGAAGATATGAATGATACTTTTCTAAGTAAAAAATACATAGTTATGCATGTAACAAAGGAAAACATACCTACAAATGAAAATGTTGCGTAAAACAATACCAATCTATAGGAAAACAAAGGAAAGATTCCATTATAACATCTAGAGATCATATTATGACCATAAGAAACATGAGGTAAACAACACCCATGTAAGGATAAGAGATGTAACAAATAGATATAGCACATCATGCAAAAAAAAATATAAGTTTTAATTGAGAAGAGGTGGAAATAATCCTCTTTGCACATGAGATTTAAAAAATTCCCATGTATAGGAAGAAGAAGGGATCTCTAGGAAAGAAAAGAAGGAATCCCTTCCCCCCAGTGAAAATGAACAAGAAAAGAGACCTATTAGGGGATTCCAAGTACACATTATACAAGATACTGGGGAATCCACACTAATAGGTGAAGGAATAAAACTAAGTGAAATAATGGAGAAATTGTAGCACCTCGCATATATAAGGGATAATACCCAACGAATCTTTTTCCTTAACATATAGACAAAAATGATTAAAATAAAAAATCAAGTGAGTCATAATAGTGTACATGACATGAAAATACAAAAAATGGTCTTCAAGAGACATGCTAAATTTTTTTAGTTCAACAAAAACTACTTGAATATACACCTTTAAAGTCAAATCTCTAGGAGTATCAAGATAATAAAGATTAGGAGTAGTAAGAGAGGATGAAGAGGAGGACATCTAGAATATTATTGCACTATGTCAAAACAAGAATATCCAATACCATGTTTGTCCACGTTAGTAGATACATAAATAGGATTTTTAAGGTGCTACTCATTAAGACCCAATCCTAAGCCATTGTAACCTTGTTTAATGATAATGTTCTAACCTTTAGGATAATTATTCATAAAATCTTCATCAGAAGGATATTTTGCATTAGAATCACGTGCAAAGGTAGTGTAAGGAATGATAAAAGGAGAAGGAACAAAAGAAACTTTGTTTTTCCCCTTATTACATGTAACATGAGGAGAAGTGAGAGTAGAAGCTTGTAGGGATTTTGTTGAGGATGCTGAATTTTATAAATCAATAGCCTTCAAGCAATAGTTGTGGAAACATTATAGGCTAGAAGGTCATCAAAAAATAGAAGAAAAAAAGGTACAAAGGTCTAATGCTGATGTAGATGATCTAATTCAACAAGTTGAGGAAGAAATGATGACTAGGTTTGAAGCTCTCATGCCAAAAGAGGGAAGAAAGATTGTCAAGGAATTGAGAGTTCTATTGTTACCAAATATCAATATAGAAGATGATGTGGCATTTGATTCAATTATGCAAGACATGAGGTTGAAAATACCTAATATAAAGGAATCAGATAGACCTACAACATGCATGTATTACAGTGAATACCTAGTTGCCTTAGCCACTTGATCTTTCTCATCTTCTACTTCTAGAAGGAGATTGTTGATGATAGTGGAGTTAGGGGAAAAATAGTCTTATAGAGAGTAAAAGATGCCAAGATCTCTAAATAAACTAGAGATTTGAAAGATGTTTACTATGTGCATGATGTAGAAAAAGAAAAGGAGAAGAAGTATGAAGAGTTGCAAGAGAGGTATAGGCATATTTTTACTACCTATGAGAATCAATAAAAGCTAACAAGTAGTTTACAAACTCAAGTAAGTTTTTTAGAGCAAAAATTAGATGAGCTAGAAGTAGCTAGGCCCTCCAGTGTAGAAAGGCCATCAAGTGCAAATAAAGTGATCTCTTCAAGACAATTGAGTATTTTTCCATTTACACCAGTAAATGCCATAGTTCCACTCCAATAGATTCCACCTAAGGAAGGAAATGATTTTAATTCTTTGATTAAGGAGGTGATTGACTTGTAGTTAAAGATTGAAAGTGCTAAAAGTGGTTTTGGTTTTGATAAGGAGATTATTGTTTTAACTACATTAATGCACTTGCATGAAAAAAATGATTCTAGAATGTTTAGACTTCATAGTGTTTTTGAATTGTTGTCTTTGGCCATTAGTAAATTAGAGGATGATAGGAATTTGGTCAAACCAACCTATTAGAAGTTGGTGAGAATGATTGAGAAGATGAATAAAATTAAATTGTGTGTAATGGTGGATCCCAATGCTCCTCCAAACACCATGCTCACTATTAAAATTGTTAAAATACTCAAGCATTTTTTAGTTTTGCTAGATTATATTGAGATTAAAATTATGGAGCTAAAAGAAAATCTAGAGGGATTTTAGGACACACGGGTGCAACCTATTTTGAAAGAGAATAAAAGTGTGAAATAATTTTCTAGCTAAAGAAATGAGGCTATTACTAAGGTAAATTACATGATAAAACCCATAACACAAGATATGAATATGGCACTTTTTGAGGAGTGCACTTCAAAGTTAGTAAATTCCTAGGTATTTTATGAAAATTTTGAAAAAGAAGTCACATAAGCCATAGTAAAGTACAATCCATATAGACAAGTGGCAAATTAGATCCTCAAGCACAAATGGTCAACTAATGATGAATTTGAGGAGTGGGCAAAAAGGTATATCCCAATTGATGAATCCAACAAAGAGGGCCTACTTGAGTAACAATGAATTTAAAAGATATTATCTTTTGAGAAAAACATGTAGTTAAGAAGAAGAATAAACTAGTCATGTGACCTCAAAAGTATCACATCAGACTATTGAAAGGTTAATTGCACATGCTCCTCTTAGTGAGTCACATGTTTTGTTGTAACTAGAATATTCTTGTTGAATTATTTAATGACACATGTCTATTATCTTCAAGTTTGAAGCTTGTTGCAACTCATCTCTATAAATGAGTTCCCAAGCCTTGAAGGGTTTGGATTTTGATTTGAAAAGTGATTTTTCACTTGGAGTTGGTCCATATTTATATGTTTTCTAATCTTGTTTATCTTTTATATTGAATGAAGGGACCAAAATAAGAATAGTATAAGTATTGTGGATTTCAATGTTATTGGTCTAATACTAATGTATAATTTTCAAGAAAGATTAATAAAAATTGGTGAAGTTAGTAGAATTATACAATCTGGATCTTGTCTCTTTTTTCCTTGCTCTTTGATTTTATGAATTAAATATCAAGTATATATGAGTTTTAGTTGTAATTTTTTTTGAATTATATCTCATCCCAAAGTTTTCCATTGATTTTATGGATTAAGTAATTGTTTTTCATAGTGTGAGAGAATCATAGGGGTTCATAGAGAGATTATGATAAGTATGGGTTATTGGTAGTATATTTAGTTTCTTTACAAGGTAGGGGAATAGATCTCCCAATGGCTAAAGAGCTGATCTTATTGCTATTCTAAATAGACACAAAGGGTTGCATAGTAGCAAAAACCTTTTACATTTCATGTTATATTATGAATCTAAATAAATTTTCCCATGTTTGACTTTAGGGACTATTAGATATGAATTATCAACTAGTTTTCATTCTTTGGGTTAACCTATAGATAGAAGAGTTAATGGCTATCATTTTCTTTATTGGGATTAAGAATGGGTTTGTAATTGGATAGAAATAATATTGATTCAAGTTAAACCTACCTAAATCTTGTTGAAGTCAAAGGGAAGAATACTTTAATGTCTTGTTAGTTGGCCCTATTGGTCTATTTAGACATACCTATCATGGTTTGTAGCTAACTCCTAGGTATTGTCCACATTCCAAAAGGTCATTAAAACCTTGTCAAATCAAGAGACAACAAAAGGGTGACTTTATTGGAGAAACACTACATAGATGTTGTGCAAATATTTTCATGGTATATGTGTTAGCGTAGTGCCCTTACATAGATATTTGTTCTGCAGTACATTATGTTTCATCAGGTTGTTGTTTTGTCACACTAGGTGTAAGAATTGAATATTCTATGTTGAAGGTGGGCCAGTGAGGACAATCACATTTTTTCATAGGTGAGGGGTTTTCTTTCTATGGGGTTATTTGATCTTTTTATAGATTTTCAAGGTTTATCTTTAGAAAGATCAAATTTCCCTTAGTGGGTGACAACCTAGTCAAGGTTTGCTAACCAATATTTGGTTTATTTTTAATGAAAATGGCTAACAAGAGAAAAAGAATGAGAGCTTACACAAGAGAAAATCCTAAGGTCCTACTACAAATATACTTACCACAAGGTGGTAGAAATAATTGGCACAAGAAAAAGGGTGATTCTAGGCATACTTGGAAATCTAGGGATAACATTGAAAGTAATCCCCAATATCAACCTATAAAAGAGATATAATCCTCATCCTTAAGCTTTGGATTAGAGAGCACTAGGCTTGTTGCTAAATATTTCACCACTCCTTTTAAGGAGGAAAGGATATACTAGGATAAGATAGTCTCATCTACTACTAGAGATTATGTTTTCGAGCAAAGTATTTCCAAAGAGATCGACTAGTACAGGAGATCAAGGAGCATCCAACTTGGAGAATCTCATACAAATTAGATCTCTTTTACTAAGAGAAATATAATTGATTTGAATGATACCATAGAATTAGAAGCTACTACTGTCAATCTTGATATTCTCTTGATTGAGTTAGATATTTTTAGAAAGAAAGTTACAAAAGAAGATGCCAAATGCTTACACTTGGATAAAGAGAAAGAAAGTATAACCATGAATGCTCTCATGGAGAGAGAAATTTTTCTAAGAAGGATGACCTTGTTTATAGAAAAAACAAGAAGTTATAAAAGACATCTACATCTCTACATACAAACCTATTTGGTGATGTTGAAATCTTGAAATCTAAGATAGAAGATAAGGAGCATACTTTATAGGGGAAGGAGGGACCTATCATAGCACAAATCCATGCATATAAACTAGAAGAGGAAACTAGGATGGAAAAAAGTACCATAGAGCTTGTAGTCAAGGTTGCAGATAAAGGTTAGTAGAAGGTCATGGGTATTTAGATAAATAAGCCAGTGGTGACCATAAAGAATGCTCTCATTGTAATCACCCAAAAATGGTCATTTGGACTATGAGCCCCCTTTCTAGCATTTTTTCTTAGTTTATCCATTGGTTATCTTTGATCAAATTCTCAAAAATCTATTTATTTGATTATAACCTATTGAATGACCACTTTATCCCAAGTTCATATTTAATTAAAAGAACATGTCCCCCTTTTAATTAAATAAAATTCCCCACTCATCTCTTATCCTAAGTGTGCACACATAAAGCATTATTCCTATTTTAGAAATAAAAGAAAAGACAATTTTTTCTACACATGAATGCACAATTTTCTAGGTGGAAGGAATCTTCTATTTTAAAAATAACTTTAATTCTCCTCCACACATTTCAAACTCTCTCAAAAGTCAACCATTAATTGTGATTGGTTGAGATGCTTGTGCACATGGATCACTCAAGATGTATTCTCCTCCCTTGATTATTCCTCTTTTTCCTCTTAATCTCTATCATCCCTTTTTCTTTAAAAGGGAGGGCTCTCTCCTTATTCAAAAAATCTTAGTCTCTCATGCTATTGTTATGTTGCAGGTTTTGTTGGTGATTTTGGAGACTTGGAACATTCTTACATTATTGCATTTTATCTTAGCTCTCATTCTACTTACATTATGGCATATTTTTTTTAACTTAGTTTTATTTATGCTTTAGCTTAGTTCTTTTTGTTAGCTTGCATTTGCATTGCATTTTATTCTAGATTCTTGGATATTGGCACTCTTGCCTCTACTATTTGAATATCTCGTTCTATGGTGCACCTTGCAAGGGTTGCATAGTTTGATTCATTTGAGAGCCACCATCTCATAGCCTTTGCACATCATAGATAGAGAGCTATAAGATGGCTCTTGAGACTCCCTCTTCCATGGGTTCTCTCAAGAATAATGGTTTATAGAAGTGTGACACTCTTATGCACACATTTTTGGCATCCACCGTGGGGCTAGAATAAAGTTTCTAGCTCCATTTTATTACTTGAATTTTGGTTACATTATCATTTTTGATATTTTTATAGCAACTTCTTCCATCTAATCAAGTGGTTTTGTAGGTTTCTTACTTTGGTTTTAGGTTAAGCCTTGTGCAGATTTGTTTGAAGTCCAAAACCCTAGTTTTGAAATATTTGATCATATCTCCTAAACCACTTAGATTTTGGTTTTGAAATTTTTTAAAAAAGTTTAAAATGTTTCTAATATCTCTCAGTCCAATTTTTAGATCATTTGGACTTGATTTACATTAGTTATTATTTTTTCTTTATTTTTCATAAAAAGTTGTTTCTGGTTGCAAATCATCAAATTTTTCGAAAAAAACTTAAATTTTCAAAAATATTTTTGAATTTTTTAGGGGGTAATTTATTTATATTTTGAATCTTGAGGTCATATTAAGAATCAAAAACTCAGTTTGATAAATCTAGTTTGTTTTGACAAAATGGGTCCCTAGGGCACAAATGAAGAGATTTTTTTGAAATTTCTTGCATTTTTGGAAAGCTCTCTAATTTTTAGTTTGGGTATTTTCTTTTTATTTCTATTTTTGGATCTAAAATCATAGGAAAAAAATTCAATCTTGTTGACTAGGTCAAAAGCAAAGAGTAAAAATGAGAGCATTTGTGATTAGCTTGCACTTTCTTTGCATACACTTGGTTGGAAGATAACTTGGATCTTTGAGGCAACTAACCACTTTTTGTTGCAGGTCTTACTTTTTTTTATTCCCTAATCTTGGTTGCTTTGTAGGGAGTTTCTCATTTTCATTGCTAAAAGAACGCATGTCAAAGCTTCAAATGCGCAAGGGCTACTAATGATTGTTTGCAAGGCTACCCAAAGCATAAAACCAAACTTTCTTGTATTTATTTTATTCCATATGTGGCACTCTACTAGTTTCTTTCATTTTATAGGCACATTAAACTTGTGATTGAGATTCTTTGTGATAGGAGAGTATGCTCTTCACCCTTGCGGTGAATCAGAAATCTTGACCCACCTTTGGATTTTGAAAGCAAGTGGATAATTGAATCTTCTTGGAAATTTTGGGGGAAGCAGTTGATTTAGGAGAGTATGCTCTTCACCCTTGAGGTGAATCATAAATCTTGACCCTTGAGAGTGGATCCATTTTGTGGTAGTTAGGATCCTTTAGAGGGCCTGCTCTCAGACAACCTGAGAGGAACGACCCAAGTGGGGACAAGTAAATTACCTAGCTATTCCAACCCACTATAAACTCAAGGCCATCAAGGACACAAAAAATTGGTAGATGCAGTGTTTGTCTTCACTTAGTGTGATCACTTATGAGATTTTGACCATAAGGAGATCACTAGGCAAGAACGCTTAAAGTGCTCTTGTGATCACAAGGTGGGGTATCCCTTAATTGGGTACAAGAGGAGAATTATGAATGGAAGCCCTTTCTAAACACCCTAGGTTAGTGGCTAACCTATTTTTTTGCTCAACTTCTTGGTGCAAGGATCGATCCTAGTGGACTACCTAGACCACCCCAAGATTTTACACTCACCATCTATGTTTCCTTGGTTGTGCTTATGGAAATTTCATGACAAAGCCAATATCTCTTGTGGGCAACCACTTGGTGTGAGGTGAAGGGGCATCAAGCATGGGCCAAGTTGTTGAGTAATGAACCATGACTTTTAGGTAGATATTGCTTGATGTGTTCTTGAATGTGCTAGACCTTACATATGCTTGTATCATGCAAGGTTTCTTTGTCCCTTGATTGATTGTTTGAAGACCACTCCATGTGTCACTATCTTTCTTGGAAAGAAATTTCTTTTGAACATCAAACTTGCTATGCTATCAACTATTGTCAAACTTTGTTAACCAAGTCAAATCATCAAGTTTGAACATTTTTCTTGTGTTGCTTTCTAAGGGGAGTCTCATAATTTAATTTTTCTTTTCTATGTCTCTAGTGCTTGAACATGCTTAAAGTGACTCTTGGTCTTTCTATCTTCATAGTCTATATCCGCTTGATAGTTATCTTTTTTCTGAAATGGTTACCTTGATTTCTTGACTACACTCTTATGTTGGGAAAGTTGTTCACTTGTCACCCAACTTGCTCTATCTACTTGGCTATTTGGCTTCTTGCCTAGATCTTGACTTGAGTCACTAGTGTTGTAAGTTTCTTGGACACTTTCTTGACTAGTCACTTTACTCTATCTTTACTATTTTGACAAGCGAACACTCTACCTCGTTAGTTTGGACATCAAGTTATCTTGTGTCACCTTCTTAGCTTCCTCTAGTCTCCTTCATGCTTGACTATCCAACTACCACTATGACATTCAAACCTTGTGCTACCAAACCTCAAACAAAGCCAGATGATCATGATATCCTCCATGCCACTAAAGAATTTTAAGATCTATATGCTCAATACAAAGAACTAGAAGAGACAAATGATCTTTCTTACCTTCATTTCTCTAAGCATATGATAGAAATGAATTCTAAACTTGAGAAAAGATTAGAGGAAAATATTTCATTCTTAAATGAATCTCCCTTAAGACCTTTACATACACATGGGTCATCTTGTTCAAGGTCTACATATTCTACTCCAAGACATTAAATGTCTTGATCTTCTAGATCTAAATACCTCCTTAGAGAGAAAGAAAATGGTACCTTTTTTAACCCTATTCTAAGCTATCATGATGGACCTATCTTTGACCAAGATAATGATGAAGACATGGAGGCATACCATTAACTTGAGAAACAACAAAAGGAATCTGGACATACTTTTGGTAGAACTTTTTCTCCCTTGGAAGATTATTATGATGACACTTAGCAAACACTTCTTGGCACCAAGCTCATCATGTTACCTAAGTCTAGCTCATATGGAAACCCATTTTTGGATATTTATTGTAATTTTCATTGACATAATGAGCATAGTACTTCAAATTGCATTGAGCTGAAACATAAAATCCAAGATCTTATTGATAATGGGATTATTGATACCTCTAATGACTCCTGTGATGAGGATACTTTTCTTGAGAAAGATCATATTAATGAACCTATGTCTAGTGATGGTTTCCTTGATACCTCCGCTTCTTCCAACACTCATGCACCTCCCAAAACTTCAAATCTTTCCAACATGCCTCTATCAGATAAAGAACCTAATGCTTTTCATGTACACTATGCCTATCCTCAAGGGCTACCTCTAAAAGAAACTCAAGCTAACCTTCACTTGGCTGCAAACCTTTTCCATGCTACTAAGCCTAAAGATCCAAGCACTACTCCATTCACTCTTCATTCCCCTCAACCTTAGAAGTGGTTCCATGTCAAGAGGATTCTCAAAAAGAAAAAGCGATAAATGTCAAGAAAGATCAAGATCAAGCACCCTTTCATCTCCTTCAAAATTTCACCCCTTCGTATCCTATGTCTTTTTGATCCCCCAAGTATGATGAAGACATCACTTCCACTATTGTCCTTGAGCTTACTAAAAATTATGAGAAAATTTCGCTTCCTATGCTATCCAAAGCTACTTGTCAAGATCAAAGTGTCCCCTCATGTTCTACTTCTCCATATTCGCTTCAAAATTGTGCTCAAGCTTCAAGTGCTCTTATTAAAAATGTTGTTCCTATCAAAGCTACTTGTGAGTCTATTGATGGCTTTGACAATGTTTCTCACTCTAAAGATGTTGATATCCCTTTCTACTATTCATTTGCATCTCCTACATCTATCCTTGATCCTTATGCATCAAAGCTAAAACCTTCAAACCTTCCATCCATATTGGGACCTTATGTTCCTTCATATCCTACATTTTCTACTCCTAGCTCTCCCATCATACCTCAAGATTAACAAAGACACTCATCCTTGATGAAATTTCACCCATCAATCCATCTAAACAAGTCATATCAACCTTATTCATCCACAAATCCAAGTCTTTTGGAAGTGAGAATAAACATAAGAATCCATTGAAAAATGAAGATCACTATGTCCAATCTAATTGACATAAGAAAGAAAAAACATTTAAGAGACCACAAAGGTCTACTACCCAAAGAGCTAAATCAAAGAAAATATGGGTTCCTAAATCCATCATTGAAGAAATGTGCTCTCAAGCATTCAAAGAAAAGGAGAAACCTAAAGCTATATGGATTCCCAAGTCTCTCTTGAAAAACCTGAATATATCAAAGTTTACCTTCAAGCTTCCAAATGCCTCCACTCCATCTTCTTCCAAACATCTTCATAAAAAGCTTCCAAAGCCTTCCACTCCATCTTCTTCCAAAATTTCTTTGCTACATCATACATCTAAACCTAAAAATATTCCCTCCATGATTCCTACATCATTCCAATGCTCTTCAAGGTGTGTGTTGATGTTCATCTTGCCCAATATTTCAGCTACCCTCATGAAATCCTCTAAATCTTACACTTACTTTCTATACATAAACTCTTATCCTCCATATACTCTTCCTACTATCATCTTCCTTCCATCACCCTATCAACATCTTTGAGCATACTTATCTATGGTCTTAGCTTATCATGGCATATCCTTCCTATAAGAGAATTATCTAAATTGAAAAAAAGAAGCTTGACCTATTTCTAAAAATTCCAAAAAAATAGAAAAAATAGAAAAAGATAAAAGATTAAAATTCAAAAAAAAAAAAAAGTGCCTTGGTGAAAACCACTTCTTGTGGCACCTTGGATAAGTACCATAATGAAAACCTAGCAAACAAGCATCATGCATAATTCTTCCATCATCCATCTATCCCCTCTTCTCTCTTTGATCTTGACATTCTTGAACTATCCTTGCATATTGGCTATTTTATCCACAAGATTCTCTATTGTGCTTTCTCATTCACTCATAACCTCCATTTTGAGCTTTATTCTTATTGCTCTATCCCATTGCTAATCTATCTAGTTGACCCCTTGGTCTTGATCACAATAATTAAAACATGGTTCTCAGAGGTCTCTTGACATGCTACTCTTTTGGACTACACACTTCATGCTATCTCACTTGTTGGCTTGAGATTCTCTATTGTGCTTTCTCATTCACTCATAACCTCCATCTTGAGCTTTATTCTTATTGCTCTATCCCATCTCTAATCTATCTAGTTGACCCCTTGGTCTTGATCACAATAAATAAAACATGGTTCTCATAGGTCTCTTGACATGGCTACTCTTTTAGACTACACGCTTCATGCTATCTCACTTGTTGGCTTCACTGTTTTTTGTTTACTTTTGCTACTAGGGTGCCACAAGAAGTGGAAACAAGCATCATGTGTAATTCTTCCATCATCCATATATCCCCTCTTCTCTCTTTGATCTTGACATTGTTAAGCTATCTTTGCATATTGGCTATTTTATCCACGAGATTCTCTATTGTGCTTTCTCATTCACTCATAACCTGCATCTTGAGCTTTATTCTTATTGCTCTATCCCATTGCTAATCGATCTAGTTGACCCCTTGGTCTTAATCATAATAAATAAAACATGGTTCTCATAGGTCTCTTAACATGGCTACTCTTTTGGACTACATGATTCATGCTATCTCACTTGTTGGCTTCACTAATTTCTCTTTACTTTTGCTACCAGAGTGCCACAAGAAGTGGTTTTCACCAAGGCACTTTTTTTTTTTGAATTTTTATCTTTTTCTATTTTTTATTTGGATCTGGAATTAGAAAAGGCTAGAAAAGATCATGAGGATCTTAACAAGGAATTGGAAAAGGTTGAGAATGAATCATGTTAGCCTACTCTAGTACCCAAGTGTTAAATTCTTAAAATTGAGCTCCATGAAAAAATTTGCCAATTTCTTCTAGCACATTATAATGGATTCAAGATAATGATGCTTTTGTAAAGCATTGAAAGTAATCATTAGAGATGGTAATTGAACTTGAACTTTAGACCTCACAATTCAAGTTCAAAGTTCAAAGTTTGAATGCTCATGGTTAGAGATAATAGGTTCAACATTCACAAGTTCAAGTTCAAAATTTGAAGTTCAATGGTTCAAGCTCACAAGATCAAAATGACAGTTTCAGATTCTCAAAGTTCAAAGTTCAAAGGAACCATTCAAAGGATTGGATTCAAGATTCAAAATGACTCAACCTTGGCTCTTTCACTTGAATGCTATCTAGTGGAAGTATTATGTGATGCTCTATTAGTAAGTAGAAACTTGACACTTTGCTAATAATATGTATATATTTTATATGTTGGAGGTATCAGTGATGGCTTCATTAGTTTTTCTCATTATTCCTCCCAAATATTTCATGGATGGATTACATTGGTATTTTGAAGCCCATATGAAGTTCATGTTAAAGAAAAAATCACAATGTATCATAAATCAAATCCAGTAGATTACACAATAGAATAGTTAGATAATTCAAAGGAAAATGTTTGGGATATTGTTGATCTTGTCATTGGCTTGGGAATCATTGTTCTTGCAACCCAAGATATTGTTAGCCATACATATGGTGATTAAATAATTTGGATTCCCTCATTGTTCTAGGTGCAGGTATTTGCATGCATATTATTCTAGTTTCTAATGCAACCTATAAAAATGAATTTTTTGAATGGGTCTCCATGTGGGGCCATAAATGTTTTCTCTACCATTTGATCTTCTCAATTTTCAGAAATTTTGTCAAGACACAAGTTTAATTGAATCTCACTAGAGAGATAAAAAAAATACCATTGTAGTAAAAAAGTTACAATCACTGAGTAGAGGTTTATCAAACTATGAATTGCGACTACAAAAGTCATGCATGCCTTAAATTTTGTTTTGCCCACTCATTGATATTTTATTGTAATGTTGTATTTTCAAAAGGCTCTATATGAAATATATAAATGCAACATTGTAATAGAAAATAAAATACAAAAGTGTAATATCCCATGCCCAAACTGACTGATTTTAGCTCAAGAAATATTTTCAAACTCTTGTATGTTGCGTTTCTCTTTTCTGATTTTTTTGTGTGTTTCAAATTGTTTGATATAGTTTGAATGATGCTAAGATATTTAGAATGTTCACAAATGATATTATAATACCTCTTACAATGAACTAACATGCAAGTGCAATTCTTTTTAGCATTTTCAATGCATATACATGAAACTAGATATAGAATGCACACCTATAGCCAATTGTCATTTTGAAAAACAATTGGCATACAACTATTATGCTGATCATATATGCTATTGGATGGAAATTTCATCAAACAAATGGTATCAAACATATATCTCCTTTATTGAATTCATTCCCATGTACAATGTTGCTATGAATTTGCCAAGACAAATGGGCTTACAATAATGACTACAACAATATCAAATCTAATACTAAGTTATCAATTACAACAACACAATTATATGCCTAAGATTACAATGCTAATTACTAATAGTTGCAAGAGGAACTTGATAATAGTGATACCCAAGGATGGAGATGAAATTTGCAATTGGAATCAAGTATAAATACTGTAGCATGACACTATCCAAGTAGGGAAAAATGATTACTAATGGCTACCAAAGATGAATCTTCAGGTTTGCACACAATAGTCCTTCAATATTCTTCAAGCCCTTTGGTTATTCCTTAACTTTAAGCACAAATAGAACTCCATAATGAAGCTCTCCTGAATGCAAAATTTAGTGGATATTTCACCACTTCAAATGGTTGCAACACTAAAGAATTGACACTCTCTAATGGCTAACTAAAATTAGAAACCCTTAGCTTCTTCTCCCAAGTTCATATCAAATGCAATTGACAAAAATTGGATGCCTAACAATGAAGCTCTCACCTCTATTCATTCTTTTCCTTCACCCTTCTAGAAGGAAATTAAATATTATTTAATTGCACTCTCTAGAAGCTTCCCTCTTTCAAATATAATAATTAGTTATTTATAGAAAATTAAATTAATTAAATATAAAATCACCTTTAGATTTATTTATTTATTGACTTTAATTTAATTTATTTCTCCTTATTTCTCCACTTAGCCTTTGGAGAGTGAAAAGCTAAGAACTCCACTGAGGGTCTAAAAGATGGGGAACATTATAGTCCACTCTCCCTAAAATTTCTTACCCTCAAGCAATTCAACAACACAAAAAATTCTAACCTCCATCTAGATCTCTAATGAGGTAGTATGTGACATCCTTGTTAACATTGAACCAATTGCATACCACTAACATCATCGAGACCAACAACATAACCTGCAATATAGCACTCAAAACTCATGTTAATGATGTAGGAGTTAGAATATCACCGGAAGAAAACCCCACAAGAAATATCTTCATCCTAGTCCCCACCCATATAATATATATTGAACTAGAATCCTAATCAATAATCCCTTGAAGAGACATAGTTACAAGAGAACTATATACACTGATGCCAATTGTATCAACAATAGGTGTAGCTACATCAAAATCTATGGAAACGGGAACATTAACAACTATTGCAACACAAAATTGAATCTTTCTAGATGGTAAAAATTGAGCCCAACTCCACTCAAGTGAGTGATCAACCTCAACCTCAAACAATAGATTGTCATAAGACAATGTTGCATCCATTTCAAACATAGGACTATCCATGAAGTGAACATCAACACTTTGTTGATCGATAGTATAATACAACTATGTCACTGCATCACTCACCTCATCAATAATAACAAATGTACTATCATCAAAGCACATATCTACAACTACATGCATACTACTAAACTCCTCATTGGATGACTCAACTGAAACCAAAGTGGCTATTGATATGACAGTATCCTCACATGCTCCTACTCCCACTATTACTGCATCACCATCAAATACATGATCCATGAAACTCATGCCAAAAACTACATCATCTAACTTAACATAAATTCTTATTACATTCCACCTCAATTGTGTCCAAGTCATGTGATGTCTCATAAGAAATTCTTGCAAATTTGAAGCCACAAGCAATATCATGCTCTACTCAAATCTTGGATTTGAAATTAATTGGTCATATGTTTGTGATTTTGATTCATCTCGTTCACTAGCACATCCAACTATTTCACAATACACTGTATCTCAAAATCTTCATCCCTTTGAGAAGAAGTATGCCCTCTATGGGTATAATGAATACCAAACCTTTTGTCATCATACATAACATTGAAAAGAAAGTCCTCTACCTATGGGTCAATAGAAAAGTGATGAGAACTCCTCAAAGTGTAATGCCAATGAAAAATCCTAATCTCATCATCATCAAACTAGGAATCAAAAGATGGCTTCACTCTCTGACTCCAAACTATTGGTCAGGAAGGATCCTGGGCAACCCTCTTAGCAAACCCAACCACCAAATCCCTATTGGGAAGCATTATAGCTTAGGTCTCTACAATCTTCCTCACCAATCATCATATAGCATGAGAGCCCCAAATGAAAGTAATCTAAGATATAATGTATGAAACCTCCCACAAATCGAAGCTCTCAAGAAAATAATCCATGAATGACTTAGTACAGTAAAAATTATATGTGAAAGCATCAATCTGCTCCCCCACAATCCACAACTGATCCCTCTAAAAATGTGACAATGCCAACTGTCTAATGCTACCAGCTATATGAAAAGAAGAAATATATTCACTTCCAATAGAAGGAAGCAAATCACCATGAGAGCTTATCTCCACTGATTCTCTCACCTCCTTTGTACATACTCCATTCATATCCTAGATGAATGTGTTCACCACATCATCACATCCCTCATCCTCAACCATAGAAGAAAACTCACCACCAACCACAATATGTAATTGAACAAGGTCTAGGGCTAGTGTTGACTATATCTGTTCTAACTCCATGGTAACCTTATCCAACTATGACAGTGTCTCCTAAAGAGCCAATTGAGTATACTGAAGAGAGTCTACAATCACCTCAAGCTCCCAAGTGAGCTTAGCTACTTCCTTCTCTTTACCTAACAACATCTCATAGTTGGTGCTACCCCAATCCAAAAGGTAATCCCTATTAGCAACTAACTGAGAGTAACTATGCTTCAAGATCCTAAAAGCCTTACGAAGCACACGAACCTCTAACAAAGAAAGAGTACTATCACCATGCTCATAAAACATAGGAGCACCCCAACCAAATGTAGCTAGCATCTAATAGATAGCATCATAATGATCAAGAGATGAAGAAATGTCACTATCACTTACCTTCAGTTGAAAATTCACATGATGCCTCTATAATCCATGACTCCTATGCAAGCTCTCTATCTCACTAACTGCACTATGATAGGAAACTAAATCAAAACTCTCCACCATAAGATTTCTCATACATGTGCTATCTTCATCGCACAATTTTGCATCCAACACATAACTACCATGTACCTCATCTAAAGAAATTTAAGCCCTTGTTGTATCAATCTCCTCGCATGTCTTAGCTTCCACCTCAATAGTAAGATCTTGTAAGCATCAATCCTAGGACCCATCGAAAACCTCCTTGGAGTCATCACCCAATATTGAACAAGGGGTGTCATACGTAGTACATGTCATAGCATCATCAAATAGATCATTAGATGTGTCCATACTATCTGCATCAACATCTCCTGACAAAGCCTCAACTATGGACTCCTGACTCTGCACACATGGCTCAATGCCAGGTTGCAAATCAATAATACTAGAGCATAAAACCATATCTAATGACTTTGCTGAAACACCCACATCACCAACATCATAGCTGGGTGACTCTATACATGTCTTGGTCCCACTTGAGGAAGAAACTACCTCCTACACTATAGAAACACTACGAGAGAGCCGAAAGTATCAGTGGTAACAATTGCATCAACTATCTCTACACTAACTATAGCAATAGCTCTGGAAGCCTCAACCTGCTAAAGCTTGGTGCCACTATCCTCTACTACCATTGACACAACCACATGTTCCTATGAAATAAGTCCATCATCAACACTAGATAGGACAAGTAGGTGTCATAGTCAATACAGGTACTTCCCTGCAACCTTGATCTCGGTCTTATAAAGGTAGAAACCATATACCTCACTGCCCTCCCAACTATCTTTGGATCTGACAAGATCTCTGTCAGTCTCTATTGATGAAGCTTAAGTTTCTCCATACTCTCATTCAAAGAATTCATTTTTGTGCTAGCTTCCTCATTACTCCACTGACTTCTAGAACTGTCAGTCCTCCATGTATGTCCATGGCTAGAAAATGCTAGAGTGCAAGTCACTCCAAATACAATTGAAA
The DNA here is from genome assembly GCA_028749045.1 of Cupressus sempervirens. Taxonomy (NCBI): domain Eukaryota; kingdom Viridiplantae; phylum Streptophyta; class Pinopsida; order Cupressales; family Cupressaceae; genus Cupressus; species Cupressus sempervirens. Next base: position 28,528,374 of record CM053783.1, read on the forward strand.
ATATGACAATAATTAATATTTTCCTACCCCATAGGATGGTAGGAAACCACTCTGATAAGAATGTAATATCCCTTGCTCAACTTGATTGATTTTAGCTCAAGGAATATTGTCAAACACTTGTATGCTACCTTTCTCTTTTTTGTTTTTTTTATGTTTTAGATTTTTTGAATGATGCTAAAAAATTTAGAATGTTTGAAAATGATATTACAATACCTCTTAAAATGAACTAACATGCAAGTGTAGTTCTTTTTAGTATTTTCAATGCATATACATGGAAACTAGATATGGAATGCATACCTACAACCAACTAATATTTTGACAAACAATTGACATACAACTATTATGGTGATCATATATGTTATTAGATGGGTCCATTTTGTAAAAAAAATGGTATGCAAAATATATCACCTTTATTTAATTCATTCCCATGTACAATGTTGCTATGAATTTTCCAAGACAAATGGGTTTATCACTTACAACAACAAAATTATATGCCTAAGATTACAATGCTAACTACTAATAGTTGCAAGAAGAACTTGATAATAGTGATGCCAAAGGATGGAGATGAAAGTTGTGACCGAAATCAAGCATAAATACTATAGTGTGACTACTGTAGGGCGATATTGTTCACACGTACTATAGTAGCAAGGAAAAAATGATTACGAATGACTACCAAAGATGAATCTTCAAGTCTGCACTTGATAGTCCTTCAATATTTTCTAAACCCTTCATTTATTCCTTAAATTTAAGCACAAATAGAACTCCATAATGAAGCTCTCATAAATGCCAAATTCAATGGATATCTCACCACCTTAAATAGTTGCAACACTAAAGAATTGATGCTCTTCAATGGATAACTAAAATCAGAAACCCTTAGTTTCTTCTCCCAAATTCATATCAAATGCAATTGACAATAATTAGATGCCTAACAATGAATCTCTCACCTCTATTTATTCTTTTCCTTCACCCTTCTATAAGGAAATAAAATATTATTTAATTGCACTCTCTAGAAGCTTCCCCCTTCGCAATACAATAATTAGTTATGCTTCTAGAAAATGCACTCTCTAGAAGCTTCCCCCTTTCCAATACAATATTTAGTTGTACTTTTAGAAAATGAAATTAATTAAATATAAAGTCACTTTTAGATTTATTTATTTATTGACTGTAATTTAATTTATTTCTCCACTTAGCCTTTGGAGAATGAAAAGATAAGAACTCCATCGAGGGTCTAAAAGATGGGGAACATTATAAAAAAGGAGAATTCATCGAAGGGAAGATGAAATGAAAGAAAAGAAAAGGTAAATTAATAATCTTCTCAAGAATTAGTTACATCAACTAGAAAAGGGGGTAGGAAATTTTAGTCATTGTCCAAGTTTTTCATAAGGGGGGTTCTACTTCTACTTTTTTGAGAGTCTTGTGGCTGCAAGGAGGGAAGAAGAATATATTTTTCTAGATTGATTGTAACAAGGGGAAATAAAGACATTTATTTTATGCTTTCTATGTTGTATTTTTCATAGAAGGCTCAAAATGATCATACCGCCATTTTTTTATACTTAGATATAATGATATGTTTATGCTACAGATCATACGGTTTGTGTTTTTTTTCTAATTAGGATCAATCTTGTGGTTGGCCTTTTTGTCTCTCTAAATATCTTCTTGCGTCATTGTATTGAGAACATGATGTACGTAACCATGTGGTTTATATATGCATGTATGTGGAATAGGGTGTTTTATATCTCTTAATTTCTCTATAATGTGATAGACTTGATAAATGGTCTTGCAACTATTTGTTGGTTATTCTCTCATTGTCTAGTTGAAGATCTGATAATCCTATTCACTCCATGTTTATGGGAAAAGTGTTAGAAATCCTTTGTGTCTTGTGGTAAAATACATAATTAGTTATTTAATTCATTGTAAATCTTTCTCAGAAGGACCTGTACCTCTCAATTTAGATGAGAGTTATCAATCAATGATAATTCATCCAATTGTTGGTGAAGTTTGCCTTTCATTTTGGGAATTTTGAGTTATTTCTTTCAATCAATTTTTGAAGGAAAAATTTGTTTACTAAATTTTTTTTGGAAACTCTAGTGGGGAAGGAACCAAAGCTCTAATTCTTTCTTTCTCAAAATGTGAAGGTACCTCCCCGAGGATAGAGGTTGGTGACTTTGATTTTATTTGGTAAAATAAATTCAGTGTGTTATGACTTTGGTTACAACACAACCATGGGGGTCTCACATCATGCTTTTTTCTATGTCTCAATATTCATCTTTACCCGAGGGGTCAAGAGAAATTCTCCCCAAATTTAATGCATGATCAAGATAACCACATCAAAGCAGTTATAGTCACCAGTAGGATTCTTGGTGTGCAAGAAGAGAATATATTTGTTAGATTATTTGTTAAAAGCCTCATAAAAAGAGATGCTAATTGGTTTTAGAATTTGCAAGATGGTTGATCTCAAGGTAAAATTTCTTCAAAGATTTAAACCTATAGTTGATGATGGTAGGTTATTATTAAGTCTCTTTCAAATCCAAATGAAGAAAGATGAAATTGTAAGGGATTATGTAGAAAGGTTTAATAGATGTGTTGGGAAGATCCCTCAATCTTGTCAACAAAGTGAAAATAATCAAGTGTGTGTTTTCATTGCTGGTTTACAAGCTGAAATTAGATTCTTGTTGAAGCACATAAAAGTGAAAAGATTGCAAGATGCACAAAGAGAGGCCACTGGCTTGGATGATTATATGAGCATTAGCTGGGTGAAGTGTGCATGAGCCTAACAAGATGAAGTGTACTTCTATGAAAAATAGTATTATCCAAAGGTAAAGCCTCAACAAAAGAAGGTAATCATGAAGTCAAAAAAATCAGCACTACCTATGTCCTGTCATCAAAATCTAATAATATTTAATGATGAATATTTCCATGTGATAGAAAGAATTCCTCCTAATGTGGTAGGGATTTATCATTTTCAGGTTGAGCATGAAGATACTTGATGTAGCTAATCACACAACACAATCTCCATTGACATGCCAATATACCTCTTACTATGAGCATGAATTTATTGTTGGAAAGTCAAATCAAAGTCTATTGTTAAATATTTCTTTGGCTAAATTGGAATCTTTCAAATTTTTTGCCTCTAATACCTTTCCATCTATTGGTTTTGATAACAAAAGTACAACAAATCAGAAAGATCAATTGATATATAATGGAGATAATGACAAACTAGAAAATTTATTGTTGATTGATTATGAATAATTTTAATTTGATCATATGGAAATAAATGAAGAATTATTAGACCCCAATGTATTCAAAGATCTTGAGAAGGCTAAAATGCAAGCTAAAGAAATTATGTTTACCCCTGCACTAATATTATGCACATAATATAAATTAGAGATGTTTTAATTTGGTTATGAAGATGGGCTGATTGGTAGTAGTCCTTTATCATAATCCTTTTATTTTGAGGTAGATATGGGTGATATATTCTTGGAATATGGATGTTTAAAAAGGAAAATTTATATTTAGATAAGAATATTTTGGCTAACCACTCTTACAATCTTGGAAGAAGTTTTCACAAAAAAGACTCCACTTTATCTTCTAAGAATCTTTTGGAAAATTATGAAATTATTGTTGAGATCAGATCGAAAAGATCATTGTTGAGGGAGACTGTTGAAACTAGATTGAAAGAGAGAGATTGTTGAAGAAGACTATGTTTTTTAATCATTATTTTGTCACTGATGTCAAACCTACTATTTTTTGGTAAAACTACTGCTTATAAGATTCAAGTACTGTCACTTATTTGATTGATGAAGAGGATTTGATCAAAAAATGTAACAACAACACCTAGAGGAAAGGTTGATTTATGATTATGTAATGAAGTACAAGAATCAATTAAGACAGTGATGACATGATGTATTGATAATATACTTAAGGATACAAAGGCTGGTTACACTAAGAAAGTTTAAAGGAACAAGTTACACAAAGTTTGTTTGCCAAGCTCGATCGAGTGGATAGTAGGTGTCGAGAAAAGACAGAGCAAGCTGAGCAAAAAATTAGTTGGAGCTGAGTAAAAGTTCATTCTAATGTTGTCGAGCATAACAATGGATGTCGAGTAAAGTTTAGTAGATCATAGTTTTGATAATGTCGAGCTGCTACATTATTTAAAAGATCATAGTTTTGATGGATCTGAATCAACGAGTTTAATTTCTTAGATTATGTGAACCAGGTGGAAGACAAGGTTGATGAGCTAGTGGCACAAAATTCAAGGTAAACAATTTTTAGGCAAATTCAAAGTGGATTCTAGGAGAATTTTCTATAAGAGATATGAGATATGGGGTAGATACATTGTATCCTACCTAATCCATCCAAACCTTAAATTGGATGATGGAGAATGAGTAGCAAAAAGATCTTAATTTCCTATTTGTAAGAATGGCTAGTCATGAAGTGAGGTTGTCATGTGTGAGAACCTAAGGGAGACAAGAAGTCAAGGGATTTGCTTCATCAGATGACCTAAGAGAAGAGTCTCCAATGGTATGTTAAGAAAGAAGGCTTAAAGGGATGAATGCTTGAAGGGCGAACAAGCTATTACAGGTAAAAAGTATGAAGACTAAGCAAAATTGAGGATTGAATAGTGATTTGTAATCTACAAATGAAGTTGTAAGTTGTATCAGATCATAACCTTCTTGTTACTCTCCAACAATTGTATCAGTCTAGGGTAAATCCTTTGGATTAATGTTGACCTAACAGTCATTTGTAAATCCTTTAACCAGGTGAAATTCCAAGTGAATGATCTAAAGTCCTCTAACAAGGCTCACTCCTAATAGGGTGATTAAAATCCTTTAACAAGGTCACATTTAATAGTGTGTATTGTAACCTTTAATAGGGTTGGCCTTTCACAGGGCATCACTTCAGAAGAGTGAAAAGAGTAGCATGTTAGTGGTGATTTTTCTCGAATTGGGTTTCCACATAAATCATTATGTCAAGTTTTTTGATTAATATATTATGTTTCATGTTTACATTTCTACAAGTTGATTTGACAGTAACCTACAAGTTTTAATTGATTGCATAATCTTATGGATGCATGCATGAGCATAAATGTTTTATGGGTTCATTAAGATGTGAAATTTTTTATTTATATATCTAGAATTTGGATTACTGATTCACCCCCCTCTCAATTATTCTAAAGTACTCCAAAAATTGGTATTAGAGCCATCTACTTAAGAGGACTAGTTTGAAGGTACTAGAAGCACAAAGATCAAGATGTCAAAAAGAGAAGTACCCAAGCTCAATAGAGATAAATTTCTTGCATGACAAAGTTTGATGAAGTTATACCTTAGAGGACTTGAAGGTCATGCACAATCTACCATTTGTGTTGAGAATGTTGATCCTACTGGTGCCCCAACTACCAAAGATATGAAGAAGAAGAAAGAACACAACCAAGCAATATTGAAGATTACCTCTGCCCAAAGTTATGCTGAGTTTGATGATATCAAAGGCCTTAACAGTGCAAAGAAAATGTGGGATGCCATAACCACTATTTATGGAGGAGATGAAAATATTCTAAAAGCCAAAGTTGAAAGTCTCAAAGGTAAGTTTGATGATATGAGAATGGAAGAAGGTGAGAATATTGCTCAATATATTGAAAGGATAAAAGAAATTGTTAATGCAATAAGAGGAGCTACTGGTAAAATAGATGATGATACTACACTAAGAAAATTTTTAAGGACATTGTTCCCTATATATGCTATTAGAGTTTCTACAATTCAAGAATTGAGATGTATTCTAGGGAATAAACTATCACTTAAAGGTCTAGTTGGTAGACTCACTGCTTTTGGGCTATCTAACTTTGATAATTACAAATTTGAAAAGATTGAATCTGCTTTCAAAGCTAAGGTATCATTAAAGGAATTTGATGATAAGAAGAAGAAAAATAAGAAGAAGTATGTGTCTAGTGACAATGATATGGATGAGGAGAATTTTGAACAACTTGAAGCACTACTGGAAAGAAGATCCAAAAAAGGTAAAGGAAAGTTCAAAGATAAGTTACACATTATTTGTTTCAATTATAATGAAGTTGGTCATATTGTTGCTAGATGTCCAAAGAAGAAGAACTACAAAGGCGGTGACAAGTACAAGAGTAGAAGAGATGAAGACAACAAGGATTACAAAGACAAAGGAAAGAAGTCATGCTACATTGCTAAAGAGGAAACAAAAGAAGAATATGATGAACATGATGATAAGGTTGTGTATGTTGCAATGAAGGAAGAATCTAATAAAGATGAGGCAACTGCACTTGTGACTTGTGTTAACAAGAATGATAGATGGATCATTGATAGTGGGTGTTCACATCACATGACTGGAGACAAAAGTAAGTTCATTAACCTAAATTGTTATGAGGGAAATAGTGTAAGATTTGGTAATTATGCACCATGTCTAATAAAAGGAAAAGGTCTTATCAAACTCACAGATAAGATTTTATGTGACAATGCTTACTATATTGAAGGACTTAACTATAATTTGTTGAGTATGTCATAATTGAATAATTTGGGATGTAAGGTTGAGTTTGAAAATAAGATTGGTAAGATATATGACACAAATGGGAAACTAATTAGAAAGGGTGATCAAACTATAAGTAATTGATTCTATCTTGATATAGAGGATACTACTTGTCTTGTTGTAAAACTTGATGATGTATGACTATGGCACAAGAGGTTATGTCATGTTAACTTTGATAACTTGGTTAGTATTAGTAACATGAAGAAAGTTAGAGGTTTTCCTAAGTTGAAGAAGCTTGATAATATAATGTGCAAACAATGTCAGTTAGGCAAAATGAAAAAGTCAAGTTTTAAGAGTAAAATGTATACCTCTAAAGGAATACTAGAGATTTTTCATACTAACTTGTGTGGACCAACTGATGTCCAAAGCTACAAAGGAGATAAGTACATTATGTTATTTGTTGATGACTATTCTAGGGTGATGACAATTATGTTTTTAAAATAGAAATTTGATGCTTTCCAAATGTTTAAGTGGTACTTAGCAAGAGTTGAGAATGAAATAGGTAAAACCTTGAAGTGTTTGAGATCTAACAGATGAGGAGAATTCACATCAAATGAGTTTGAAATGTTTTGTAATGACAAAGGAATTAAAAGATAGACATTTGCCCCTAGAACACCTCCACAAAATGGAATAGCTGAAAGGAGGAACATATCTATAATGGATTGTGCCAGAACACTCATGATGGAGAAGAATGTTGCTTTGAAATTTTGGAGAGAAGCTATAAGTAAAACTTTATATACCTTGAACCATGTGCAAATCAAGAAAGGTACTCAATCAACACCTTTTGAACTATGGTATGGATACTCACCCAATTTAAAATATTTTAAGGTATTTGGAATTAAATTTTACATTCTTAAAGATGTTAAGAATGGTAAATTTGATGAAAAAAGTGAAGAAGGTATATTCTTAGGATACTACACAAGAAGTAAAGCTTATAATTGTTTAAATACTAATACTAACAAAATTATGGAAAGTGCAAATGTGAACTTTGACAAATATATAGAGGTATATGAGGTTAAGCCTATGAAAGAACCAGAAGAATATAAATCATTTGTATAATTTTATGAAGGCATGCATGCTGATAAGGATGCTACAAATTAAGCTACAAATCAATAGCAAGTTTCAGTGACTATCGAGTCACACCCTATGAATGTTGAGTTACATTCAAGAACTAAGCTACATACAGATGCTGAGTTACAGAATGAAGTGGATGCACATTGTGATTCTAAGATTAGTGTACATGAAAGAGATGTTGAGCTACCTAAAAAAGATGTACAAAATGACTCTGAAGTTGAAAAAAAAATGAAGAAACTAGAGCTGAACCAAGATTGTCTAAGTATGTCAAAAGACATCATCCCGCTGCCCAAATCATTGGAGATAAAGATGTTAGACCAATGACAAGAAAAAAATTGAGAAGTGATGCATGTTTGCTGAGCATGAAGGAACCCAAATTAGTGAGAGATGCATTAGAAGATGATGACTAAAGCCATGAAAGAAGTGATTGAACAAATTGAGAAAAACAAAACATGGATTCTAGTTCCTAGACTAGAAGGCAAAAATGTGATTGGTACCAAGTGTGTATTTAGAAATAAGCTAGATGAAAATGGTGAATTCACGAGGAACAAAGGAAGACTCATTTGCAAGGGATATGTACAAAAAGAAGGAATTGACTATGGAGAGACATTTGCTCCTATTGCTAGACTGGAAGGAGTAAGAACTTTACTTGCTTATTCTACATGCAAAGGTTTCAAAGTTTATCAAATGGATGTTAAATCTGCATTTTTGAATGGTATATTAAAGGAAGATGTTTACATAGAACAGCCAGAAGGTTATTTTGATATTAACAATAAGAACATGGTATGTAGACTACACAAGGCTCTATATAGTTTGAAACAAGCACCAAGAGCATGATATGAGAGACTTCATAATTATCTTGTGAAGATTGAATTTTAAAGGACTGATGATAACAACAATCTGTAAATGAAGATAGAGAAAGGAAAAGGTATTTTGTTATCTGAAATTTTTGTTGATGATATCATATTTGGAGGTCAAGATGCTTTATGTAAGGATTTTGCAAATCAGATGAAACAAGAATTTGAGATGTCTATGTTTGGAGAGATCAAATTCTTTGTGGGTTTGCAAGTATATCAGATGAAATATGGTATATATATTAGTTAGTCAAAGTATGTCAAGGAAATATTGAAAACTTTTGGATTGGAGGATTCAAAACTAGTAAGTACACCTATGGTAATAGGACACAAGTTGTCAAAGAATGATGATTCAACTGAGGTGAATCAAACATTGTACATGTCTATGATTGAAAAATTGCAATATGTAGCACATAGCAGACCTGATATTGCATTATCTATAGGGATAGTTGCAAGATTCTCTGCTAATCATAGGGAGAATCATTTGATGGCTATAAAAATAATAATTAAATATTTGAAAGGAATAGAAGAGTTTATTCTATACTGTAAGAAAAATGAAAAATTTGAATTGAGAGCCCGCACTGATGCTGATTGGGCTGGAAACACTGATGATGGAAAGAGAACCAGTGGAGGAGCATTTTTTTTAGGCAAGAGACTAGTTACATGGACTAACAAGAAACAAAATTGCACTTCACAATCTACTGTTGAAGCTAAATATGTTGTTGTTGCTATAAATTGTACAAACATTGTATGAATCAAACAGCTACTCAAAGGTATGAAGGAAGAGATCACAAAATTAGTGATACTTTATTGTGATAATACAAGTGCTATCAATATGTCAAAGAATCTTGTGATGCAAGAAAAGACTAAGAAAATTGTAATCAAATATCATTACTTGAGAGAGTTAGTTCAAGATAAAGAGGTGAAGATGGAATATGTCAACACAAAGGAACAAATTGACGATATCTTCACAAAAGCATTACCTAAGGATGCTCATGAGTATCTAAGAGGTAAACTAGGGGTGATACCCCTATCTAAGGCTATCTAAGTAACAAGAGGAGTGCCTTGCATCAAACAAGTTGATATTCATATGTTACACATTGATGCAGAGGATCTTACTTTAGGAGTTGCATAAAGTAATCAAAAAACTAAAACTTCAAATCAATCACAAGCAAGGTAACAAAAAGAGAAATTAAAGAAACTGAAAAGGTTTATATCTTTTATGTTAAAGATGACAAGTCTTTGACATTGTTGTCAAAGAGGGAGAGTTTTATTGATCAAGAGAGATTTACTGATAAAGAGGGAGAGATCATACCAGGAGAGCATTTTTGTCAAAAAAGGAGAGTTTACTAATCCTAAGCAGGAGATAATTGTTGAAGGAGACAGTTATTGATTAGAAGAGAAAAGAAAGAGAAATCCTAACATTTACCTAGTAAGAGGGAGATATAGTAAGAGGGAGTTATAAGAAAGAATTTTCTAACCTATTTAGAAGATGGGCGTTGTTGATAGAGGGAGAGATTTCAATACAAGTTTTCTTTTTGGTATTTTCTCACTATTTTAACCTAGTCAATTTGGTTGAACGAAGCATTTACCTTTTGGTTGATTTGGTTGATCAGTTTGGTTTTCCATCAATGCTAAGGAGGGAGATTATTGAAATCAGATTGAAAAGATCATTGTTGAGGGAGATTGTTGAAGAAGATTATGTGTTTTAATCATTGCTTTGTTACTAATGTCAAACCTGCAATTTTTTGGCAAGACAACTGCTTATAAGATTCAAGCACTATCACCTATTTGATTGATGAAGAGGATTTGATCAAAAGATGTAACAACATCACCTAGAAGAAATGTTGAGTTATGATTATGTAATGAAGTAAAAAAATCAATTAAGATAATGATGACATGATGTAATGATAATCTACTTAAGCATACAAAGGTTGGTTACATTAAAAAAGTTTAGAAGAACAACTTACACAAAGTTTGTTTGCCAAGCTTGACCAAGTGGATAGAAGGTTCCAAGAAAAGATAGAGAAAGACAAAAAAAAAATTAGTTGGAGCCAAGAAAAAGTTTATTCTAGTGTATGCTGAGCATAACAATGGATGTTGAGTAAAGTTTAGTTGATACCGAGCACCAATAAATTTTAGTTCATGTCGAGTGATTTCACAATGGATGAGTTGATACATTATTTAAAAGATCATAAATTTTATAGATTTGAGCCGACAAGTTTGTTTTCTTGGATTATGTGAACAAGGTGGAAGATAAGGTTGATGAGCTAGTGGCAAAAAATTCAAGGTAAACCATTTTTAGGTGAATTCAAAGTGGATTGTAGAAGAAGTTTCTAGAAGAGATATGAGATCTGGGGTAGATACATTGTATCCTACCTACTCCATCCAAACCCTAAATTGGATGATGGAGAATGAGAAAAAAAAAGATCTTAATTTCCTATTTATAGGAATGGCTAGTCATGAAGCAAGGTTGTCATGTGTGAGAACCTAAGGGAGACAAGAAGTCAAGGGTTTTGCTTCATCAAGTGACCTAAGAGAAGAGTCTACAATGGCATGTTAAGCAAGAAGGCTTAAAAAGATGAATGTTTAAAGGGTGAACAAGCTATTAGAGTTGCAAAGTATGAAAGCCAAGTAGATTTGAGGACTAAATAATGATCTTTAAACTACAAATGAAGTTGTAAGTTGTATAAGATCAAAGCCTTACTGTTAATCTCTAACAATTGTATTAGTCTAGGGTAAATCCTTTGGATTAAGGTTGACCTAATAGTCATTTGTAAATTCTTTAACCAGGTGACATTCCAATTGAATGGTCTAAATTCCTCTAATAAGGCTCACTCTTAACAGGGTGATTGAAATCCTTTAACAGGGTCACATTTAGCAATGTGTATTGTAACCTTTAATAGGGTTGCCCTTTCACAAAGCATCACTTCAAAAGAGTGAAAAGAGTAGCATGTTACTGGGGGTTTTTACCAAATTGGATTTTCATGCAAATCATTGTGTCAAGTGTGTTGATGAATCTATTTCATGTTTACATTTTTGCAAGTTGATTTGACAGTAACCTACAAGTTTAAAGTGATTGCATAATCTTATGGATGCGTATAAATGTTTTATGGGTTCATTAAGTTGTAAAAAGTTTTATTTATACATCTAGACCTTGAATAACTGATTCACCCCCCTCTCAGTTATTCTAAAGTATTTCAACAATTATTGAAATGAATCAGCCTACACAAGTTGTTAATATTTTTTAGCCTAACATATTGGAGGAACATGATTAATATTTAAAAGGCATGGTTGATCATTCTACACAATTAGAAGTAAAATTAATAAGCTCAAGTACATCTTTTAATGAGCACATATTTTTTGATGCCAACTCAATTGAGAGCTTGTTGCCAGATGTTTATTTTTCAGAATTTCAATCTTTTAGACTTGATACTTTTGATATATATTCAACTAGTTTCTTTAATCAAGAGAGTGTAAGAAATAAAAATGAATAAGAAAATATTGATGGGGAAGAGGAAAAAGGTATTGTTCAATTTGATGAACAAGTGGAATTTGATTCTTCCCTATTTTATTTCACATTACACCAAGAAGAATGATTTCAGCCTAAAGCATTGGAGATCCACAACGAATTTCAAAAGGTAAGTGAGGAAATCTTATTTGTTCCTATGTTTTCACTTACAAAAGTTAAAATAGAGGTAATTCAAGTTAATTATGAAGATGAGCTTCCTGATAATCCTCTTTTAATGGAGACTTTTGTTTTGAAGATGAACTTAGTGCTACATCAATTGGGGACAAATTCTCAACAAGTCTGATTTCAAAATTTTATAAGAAGTCCTTTGCATTACATCTCAAACTTCCTCCCATCCAAGTTTTAACTCCTATCTCTAAGGAGGAAAGCATGAGTACTTGTGACATAAACCAACTCATCCATGATGATGGAAAAATATTGCAACCGAAAGTTTACAATGCATGGTGGATTTTTTGGTCTTGTTTTCTACTTGGAAAGATTTTTCAATATATAGTTGTTGGGTCTCTCCTTTCCATGGTTGCACTCTCTTTATTGAGAATGGTCACACTTGCATACCACCCACTTTTCCATATGGGAAGCTACTTCTCACAACCATTTAATGGCTTCCCATGAGCGACCAGGTACATCCTTCAAGGTATGGGTTGCTCACCCTATCCTTTGTACATAAAGTTTTTATTATGCTTAGGTGTAGCTTGATTTGTTGGTTTTATATTAGTTTTCTAATTCTTTGGCTTGCTATTAGTTTAGGTGTTTCTAGGCTCCCCTCTAATTTTTTCTAAAGCCTGTTTTATTTCTTTATTCTACTTTGACTTTGTTCCCCCAATAGCTAGACATTGGTCTTACATCAAATATCATTGGATTCTCTATGTCCCTTACAGTCCATGTCCCCAGTCGGAGCTATTTGTTTGCCTACTTTTAGTGCCCAAGTTTTAAATTCTTAAAATTGAGCTCCATGAAAGACTTTCCCCAATTTCTTGTAGCACATTATAATGGTTTCAAGATAATGATGTTTTTGTAAAGCATTGCAAAGAAGAAATATTAGAGATGGTAATTGAACTTGAACTTTGAACCTCACAATTCAAGTTCAAAGTTCAAAGTTTGAATGCTCATGGTTTGAGATCACAGGTTCAACATTCACAAGTTCAAGTTCGAAATTCAAAGTTTAGTGGTTCAAGCTCACAAGATCAAAAGGGCAGTTTCAATTATTTTCCTGTGTTCTGCTCTATAAGCATTGTCAAGTGTGTGGTCTACTTCTCCCAGTGATTACAATATTCTTGCATGGATTTAAATTTCCCATCATCCCTAGATAGATTCATTGTTGGTATTGTTTTCAACTAGTTGTTAAATCTCTATGTTGGCAAGTTTATTCTTCATATGTGGTCTAAGTTAGGGCAAGTTTATCCTAGGATTCATGGAGAAACATTTGAACCTTTATATTTTGAAGTTACTTTTTGTGTAACTTAGGCAAGGATCCTTATATCATGAGAGATTTATCCCTTTTTCTTCCCAATGTTTTAAATGTAACATCTTGACCCCATGAAAATAATCTTTCATGAATATATGTTTTAAAGATGTGTTGTAATAACATGTGTTAGTTTTCCCCTCAAGTTCCTAGGAATTCTTAATATTTCCTAAGTTTTCCACCCATGGTCAACACTTTATAAATGATTTAATATTTGGTGCATAACTATTCTTACCATTTGTGAATGCAATAAAGGTGGGGCCAAGATATAAAAACCAAAACATTTTTGGAAGCTCTAACAAAGATGAAAGCAAAGTAATGAGATGAGTACATGTGTCATATGGAACACCCAAGCTCTTGAATGATGCCTCATATCTTGAAAGAAGATCGACAACTCACACATCTTCGTAAGGTTCTCTCCCCTCTCATGCAAGAAAGAGAGATCCTTACATGTGGTGGGGGACTTGAACTTAAGTTACTATGATAGGACCTGACATACCAAAAGGGTTATTCATATCTTCATTCAACCACAAAGCTACAACAAAGACTTGATATGGTGGGTTTGATAGCACAATACTAAAGGGAAATACCTGATTGTGCCATGTGGACCCTAGGTTGGCTAAGTGTAGTCTAAAGATGGACCTACTATCTTCATCAGATGACTCTTGCATCTTTGTATCCTTGATGGTGAAACATGCAAAGATGTGATATTGTGATGCATGTCTTGTCTTGTTGTAAAGAAAGTGCATGGTGGGACCTAAAGATTCAATAGGTACATGAAGCTCTATTCATCCACATGTATGGTTTCAGTGGGCCCAAGTGTGCCTAGTGAGGTATAAGAAAAAAGGAAACAAGATCAACAACTCTCACATCTTCGTGAGGTTCTCTCTCCTCTCATGCAAGAAAGAAAGATCCTTATACGTCACTGCCCAACACTTAAAGAGATTCAAGTTACTAAAGAAGGAGATTCTACATGATTTTAAATCAATGACTAGGCCTTAATCACTTGATGAGAAAGATTCACTTCTTATAAGCTATCTTGATGGAAGATCAACAACTCAATGCTTTTGCAAGGTTCAACATTTGTCACAAGATGTGTATGTGTGGTTTTTTTTCCCAAAAGCCGTTGATTTTTTAAACAAGCTTACATAGCGTCACTTCTTGATTCTCATTGGCCAAACAATGGGTCCATATAGTGAAAAGGATAGTTAGTGTGGGTTAAAAGATAATGATAGTTCTCGGATGAATAAAATACATAGCTTGATAGTTTAGGTTCAAATGTTGTACTATGACAAATTTTTCAATAACTTTGAAGTATGTCACACAAATTGAGGCTTTAATGCAATTTTGAAATATTTAAAACTGTCATATCATCTTATCATCACCACCTCAACACATTCTAAATTCTTGAGATAATTGTTGTCACTTACAAAAAGAGATTTTAAGGAAGGGTCTTGTGTGAAAATTACTAGCAAAGACATGAGTAAGTAACAAGAAACCGTATTTGAATTCAAAATAAATATTTGCACAATGGATTGAAGTAGTAGGATCTCTCTAGTGTATTTAATTATTGTCAAAACCCTAGTTTTAATTGGCACACCCTTGTGAAGCCCTTATTTTCTTAGTAACCCAAAACTACATAAATATTATGCCCAAGACATAATCTGGCAAACTTGACTATGAGGATAGGTGTTTCCAAGATGATTTTATTGATCAATTTATATTGTCTAAGGAGGGTAGGTTCACTACAGAGAAATGTAAGACATTAAAAAATGAAGGCACCTAGAGCTAAAAGACAAGTATGGAAATATCCACGATTCATTCATGGAAATTAAGGGGTTAGACATATTTAAGAGATGGTATGGTTAGGCCAATGCTGGAAGCCCTTTATACAATCTATGGTAGTATGAACTAGGCAAATTATTAGTTCCCATTGCCTCCTTGGATGTTGACACATTGTTGGAGTTAGTAGCAAAATGTTACCCTATTACACATAAATTTATTGATTAGATGGAGAAGTTTATTGAAGATAGATTCTAATTCCATTAGGAAAGCTTTTGATTTCCACCCACCCTAGATGTTATTGATGAAATTGACTTCAAAATGTTGAGGATACCTTCAACCAAGTTGGATAAAAAATGCAAGAAATCCAGATAACTCCTTTTCTAAAGGAGGTGGAAGGAATCAAGTTAACACCTACAACTATATCATACATTGTAGGTAATGTAGACCATTATGATGATAAATTGGTGAATACACACATTTCTCTATATCAGGTGTTAGGGTTAGAGAACAAGGAAAAATTTAGTAAATCAAACATGTGGAAGTGCTTAGGGATTCAGAAGTGTGGTGTCACAATTATTTGTGACTTTCCTTGATACCTAGAGGCAAGAATGAATGAAGGGTTGGTAGCTCTGCATAGAGGAGAATCATCATATTTTAGGTGGTATTCATTTCTCATGCATATGATTATTTTTCACAATAAAGATTATTTTGGTGAACATATATATTTGGAGTTTGAAAGGGATGATGAGATGTTGCTAGTTCAATTATGGTCAACAATCCTTTCTGTTGATTGGGATCAACCTAGTTTCAATTTGTTTGAAAATGAGTTTGGATTTTCTTTTAGGAGAAGAATATTGCCTTTTGTAAGGGAATTTCCTCACTTCTTGTTCAAAACTTTAAGGCCAATTGATTGTGATGCTAAGCCAAAGTTATCTCACCAGTGGGGAGATATTTATTTCTACCCTTACACAACTATTGTCAGAATCTATGGTTTCCCACAGAGACCTTTTGTGTTTCCTAGATATGACCCATTGAGGATTGGATTTCTTGAAGTCATGAGGCAGATTGGTATGCTCTAGGATACTGTCTTTCTAGAAAAGTCCCATAAGGGGACTTTCTTCCCAAATCTCACAATTTTTCATCATTTTGAAATAATAAAGGGAAGGAAGAAGGAGTTGGTTCAATTACTTAGACCTTATTTTATAGAGGTTAGTTCTAAGAGATTGAATGATATAGAAGGTTTTTATCAAATTTTAATGAAAAAGATAAGGATGATACCAAGGGGTAAGCGTGAGTTTGATTTCCTTTTATGATGATGATATTGAATCTCAAAAGAAAAAGAAGAGAAGATGGCATGCTTTTAATGAATTGATAGATCATATTCATAAAGAGGACCCAACATATGATCCTTTACCAAATTCCAAAACTTGGGCCTAAAAGTTGAGAATGATACTTGAGAATATCTTAGGTGTGTATGATACGATGAATGAAAAACTCAACAAAGTTAAAGCATCAAAAGTTGCACTTATAGAAGATGCTAAAGGGATAGATATTTTATTTAAAGCCTCTAACATGATGCCCTAAGAAGGAAGAGGAGAGAAAATATTGGGAGAAGAGAGAGAGCCTCAAGGAGATGAGCTTGTAAAAAGGGTTAGGACAGAGGGAGTCTTGAGGGTATATCATAGGAAGAAGACTGCTAGGAGACCAATAGAACCAATGATCTTGGAAGTTCAGGAGGAAAAAGAGCCAATTAAAAGAACCCCTTCTTGATAGTCACTAAAACCACCTTCTACTAGAATTACAATAGAAATGGTAAGCTTCTAAGGGCGGGGGAGGGGTGAATCAATAGTTTAAACTTGGACCCATAAAAATTTTCATCACACATCCATCTCATACATTCAATGTGTAAACTGAAATAACATGTAAAGCATGTATATCTAAAACATGTAAGCAAGTTAACATTCACACACATATGATACCATATATGATTACCCATAAACCCTCCAAGTGAGAAGGTAAAACTAGGGTGGGGATGACACCCACAAATCTTCACTACTATAGTAATAAAGTGTATACAATGAAGGTTACAATGTTTTGACCATAAAACATGATCTACGTTGTGAAAGGTCTACCCTATTAAAGGATTACAAAGATTGTTAGGTTGCACCCTGTTAAAGGATTTCAAGACTTTGCTAGAAGTGTGCCTTTATAAAGGACTTTAACTCACAATTAACTAAGCATCTTGTTAGAGGATTTTAATATAGCCTATTAAGACTATACTCTATTAAGAGATTTTGACTGAAATCACCTATTAAAATTTCTCAGCATTGATCCTTCGGCTAGCACTTGTTTGCCTAATGATAGATCACCTCTAAACAGTTGTCTTCTTGATCCTTTTTTATTAGATGTCTCTTTGTTGTATGCTATCTTCTTTCCTCTATTTTTCTCTAACAGATTCTGCAATATAGTCTTAGATCATAACTCCTTATCCACCATGAATGCTCTAATTGCCCATTCAAACTACTCTCTTCAATCCTTCAACAACTTACACACCTTAGAGAGTTTAGGGTTTGTCCTCCTTAAGAAGACTTAGGTGATTTAGGGTTAGGTATGAATCTATGACTATGATTCATCCATTTTGCTGCTTAAACCTTCCCATTTTCTAATTGGCTGCATGTAATTACACTGGGAATCCAACTTGAGATTCATCCTTATCTCCAAAATATCATAATTCAATCTTTAGTTATCTCAAAAATGGTTTACATAGTTGTTTGTGCCATTACAAATAATTATATCAAAATTGTGTCACTTGGCATCTGAAGTCTTTGTTGCTCAACATATACTAATCTTTCTATTGTGAATCAACATCTGTATCACTTGGCATCCACTGCCTTCTCTTCTCCTATGTCACTCGACATATACTATCTATCTGACACTTGAGTGACTCGGCACATAAGTGTCTTGACACTCACTGTGGAGTCAACATGTACTACTTGTTTGGCATGAACGAAGTAAATAACTTAAGTGTGTTGACACTCACTTGTCAAAACCAATCAAAGTTCAACACCTTCTCCACTTTCATCATCAAGAAAGCACCATCATTTTATAGCTAAAGAAAAGTGAGTCCCTAGTAGTGTAGTATCTACATAAGATGTAGATTAGAAAGGGGAAGTAAAGAGGAGGAATATTACCTTTATATACCAAAAAAATTATTAAATGAAGGACTTCTTCAAGTGGCTAGGGTGCTAGTTTTTAATTTTATTTTATTTTTAGGAAAAAGTGGTAAACCACTATATTATTAATAAAAACTTATTCAAAAAGGTTAGCTAGGAAAGATCCAGTAAGAAAACCTAGCATCATTCCATATATTTACAACCAAGAAGATATACAGAGTTATAAAAGAAAGCTGCCTAAGAAGAGTAATATGACTACAAAATGGGGGATTATTAGCCACCCATAATTATGCCAACCAATTACAATATAGATAAGATACGAAATGTATCATACAAGATACTAAATAACTATGTCAACCAAAAACCAAAAAGACTTGATGTCTTATATCACTCTTCCATAACATCACACCCATGAGAATCATTACATGCCTTGGGAGAAACATGCATCCTAAATTCTAATTCACTTGATGACTTAGAATCTCTACCAACAACAATGTCACACTCCAACCACAAGCATAGTGAGGATTGTCACACTCCCAACTAGCACATTTACTCTCCAGCACATGCATTTCAAGAGACCATCCAAAGCCAACATGTTCTACAACAGTAGAAGGCTGTAATGTTGACTTCATACATGAAGGATTTTTATTCTCAATAGCTTTTTTAAGTGCTTCAAATATCACTAGACATTCATGTCTATGAAGTAATTGTTCATGAGAAAAGAAACCCCCAACAAAGGCCATACCACTCCAAAAGTCATAATTTTACATGGCATTCCTCAACTTGTTACCCTCAAAAAACCATAGCCATAGCACCTTATGAGCTAGCGACTGCAGTAGAAGAGGATATTGCATAATATCCATGGCATTGGAGAGAAATATGGATACAAGAGTCGACAGGTGCAAAAAATGCACTACAGAAGCTCTTCACCAATAACATGTCTGATAGCCCTGCAAATTGTGGGAGAATGAATAATAAACATCTTGTCAAGCTCAACACTATCCACATCACCTAGTAATGGAACTTCCTTAGCCTTTAGTGGTATCCAAATCCGATAATTCTTTAACAACATAACCCTATGTTACTTTTGAAAAGAATCGCAGGGGCCAACAACATCAATTCGTTTCAACATTTTGAACAAGACAACTGAATTGCAAACTCAACTATGAATAAATAGCCTTGCTAAGAAATTTTTAGATACTTCAATTATGATTGAAAAGTTGGTGAATCCCCATCCGTATGAGCTTGCAACAAACTAATGATATGGAATTATTATCACACTTGATAAGCCATGTGATCACTGCAAAACAAATGTCAATCCAAGTGCCAACAAATTGTACTAATAGTCGCGTAACACTGCCAGAACATTTCGCACAAACTGATATCTGCCTTCAACTGGGGACCCTGATGCATAATGATATTATTATACTTGATGGAAAATGGCTTTGTCAATATCAATAATTTTTTTAAGTTCATCATATTTATCAATCAAAGGAAATGGATGCAAAGATGAAAAAATTAATCCATCACAACCCATATTTGATAGATAATCAACAACTCGATTACCTTCTCGAAATGTATGAGAAATACTAATTTCTTGACAATCATCTAAAAGTCTCCAAACTTGAGTAAGAATACAATTTAATTTCCAGGAATATGACTTCCTATAAATGCAAGCATTTATAATAACTGATGAATCTCCCTCAATATGCAACATACAAAAATTACCTTGTTTGGCTAAAATATGTGCTTCTGCCATGTTATTAGTACCAGTGGGTAAAGGGGATATAGTAATAACAACTACTGATCCTTGAGAATCCTGAATGTATGCTCCCAAACCCAACAGTCTTGGATTTCCTCTAGAAGCCCCATCAAAATTCAACTTCCAAAAGCCCTTAGATGGAGAACACCAATGCACCTCTTATTAACATATTGAAGAAGGAGATGGTTTACATAATTTCCAACCATAAGGAATAATTAGCTGTCTCCATTCCTGGATCACTATCAAGTCCCAAGATGTTACAATAGGATTAACTTTGCAATTTCTTATACTCATATTTTTCACTTCTGATATTGCTCTCTCCATGCCTTCCAAAACCTTATCAATAGAGTTTACCTCTTTTCTAAAAATGTGCTTATTTCTCTCCCACCAAATAGCCCACACAACTAATGCTAGAATACACTTCCAAAGATTTGAAAACAATGATTTTGGATAAAGAACTGACCAAGATTGAAAAATCTCCCATAATTTGTTTTGCAAGGGGTTGCTATAATTAAATTTATTCAAAATGAAGCTCCAACATTGACTAGAAAATGGATAGGAAATAAGAAGATGTTCCAATGATTCTTCACACTCATTACAAAATGGGTAGTTAAAAGATGGGGCAATGTGCAATCTACTCAATCTATCACTAGTTAAAATTTTATGCTTAAGATCTAAACCATGCAAAAAAACCAGCTTTTGGAAGTACTACTTGATTCCAACAAAAAGAAAATGCTCTACATGGAATTTTATTTGTTCCATTTTGCTGCAAAATTTTATAACCCTCTTTAACTAAGTATCTACCATCTTTAGCTGGAGCCCAAAGAATCTTTTCTACAGACCCAGACATGAATACTTGAAGAGAAGCTAGGATGTCTTTAAAATGCACTTTTTCTTGCTAGTTTCCAATATTACTAAAGAGAACAAGGGGGTTTTCCCTAGATTTTTTAGAATGAAAGCTTGTAGGGATTTCGTTGAGGATGATGAATTTGTTAAATCAGTAGCCTTCAAGAAGTTGTCATGGCAACACTATACATCACAATGTCATAAATGATGACTAGGTATAAAGCTTTTACCCTGGAAGAGGGAAGAAATATTGTTAAGGAATAAGGAGTTTTATTGTTACTAAATGTCAATATAGAAGATTTGTGGCATTTTATTTAATTATGAAAGACATGAGGTAAAAAAAACCTAATATAAATGAATCAGATAGATCTGCAAAAAGAATGTATTACAGTGAAGACCTAGCTGCCTTAGCCACTTGGTCTTTCTCATTTTCTACTTCTGGGAAGGAGATTGTTGATGATAGTGGAGTTAAGGGAAAAATAGTCTTGAAGAGAGTGGAAGATTCTAAGCTCTCTAAATTAACTAGAGATTTGAAATAACATGTTTCCTATGTGCATGATAAAGAGTTGCAAGAGAGGTATACGCATATTTTTATTGCCTATGAGAATCAACCAAAGCTTATCACTATTTTACAAACTCAAGTAAGTTATTACAGTAGAAAGTAGATGAGATAGAAGAGGCTAGGCCCCCTAGTGTAGACATGCTATCAAGTATAGATAAAGCAATATCTTCAAGACAATGGAGTATTATGCCATTTACACCAACAAGTGCCATAGCACCACTCCAACATATTCTACCTAAGGTGAATTGTTGTACTTGGCTATTAGTAAATTAGAGGATGATAGGAATTTGGTCAAACCAAACTATTAGAAGTGGGTGAGTAAGATTGAGAAGATGAAGAAAATTGAGTTGTGTTTAAGGGTGGATCCCAATGCCCCTCCAAATGCTATGCTCACTATTTAAATTGTTAAACTACTCAAGGATTTTTTAATTTTTCCAAATTATATTAAGACTAAAATGATGGAGCTAAAGGACAATCTAGAGGGATTTCAAGACACACTGGTGCCACCTATTTTGAAAGAGGATAAAAGTATGAAATAATTTTCTAGCTATAGAAATGAGGACATTACTAAGTTAGATGACATGGTAAAACCCATAGCACAAGATATGAACTTGACACTTTTTTAGGACTGCATTCCAAAGTTAGTAAATTCATGGGTATTCTATGAAAATTTTGAAAAAGATTTCACACAAGCCATAGTAGAGTACAATCCATATAGACAAGTGGCATATCAAATCCTTGAGCACAAATGGCCCACTAGTGATGAATACAAGGAGTAGGTAAAAAGATATATCTCTATTGATGAATCTAATAATGAGGGCCCACTTGAGCATAAATTATTTTCAAAGATATTCTCTTTTGAAAATAACATGTGGTTAAGGAGCAACTAGTCCTGTGACATCAAAACTGTCACATTAGATTGTTGAAAGACTAACTGCACACACTCTTCTTAGTGAATCACGTGTTTTTTTTGTAACTGGAATGTTTTTTTTGTAACATGGAAAAATTAAACCTTGGGAAGGAATATGACCCCAAGGTGACCCTTCTCGAGTACGATTGGGACCCCAAACTAAATAAGGCATCATCTAGTATACTCCTAGAGTAGGGTGCAGGAGAAACATTGATGTTTCTCAATATTTCCTTAAATTTTGGTTTGATAGTGAATATTAGGATGGTATTTCATGTTTATTATGTAGTTGAGATGGTTCATTGCTGGTTTGAAGTCATTTGTGCATGTTTTGTCTTAATAAGGTTATGTTACTTGCTTGATCAAACTAGGTCAATGCCAACCAAAGGTCAAATATGCATTAAATTTTGTTATGGGATTAATTTTATCCCTTGATGCAACATTAGGACCATTTTGTCATATTTATATGGGTCTTAGTTTGGGTATGTTGAAAAATGTAAAAATGTTGCAAAAATTGCAAAAAGTTGCAACTTCTTTGCAACTTGTGAAGGTGAACAATCATATTTTGTGTTTCCTTGTACATATTCCTTGATGTAGGTTCAAGGGCCATATTCTATTCTATAAATTTTTTTGAGAAGACAATTTGAACAATTGATGAAGATTTGGTCTGAGAGTTTTGGTGGGATCCATACTATACATTTTGTAAGTTCACTATTTTTTTTGCACAACATTCAAATTTGTTTAATGGTTATTGGGATGTACTTAAGGATTTTTTCATTAACAATTTCTAATAATTTTTAGTAATTTCAAAAAAATTTTGGACTTATTGTTCTCTATTACCAGTAGAACTGTAACTAGGGTTTCGATCCAAAATGGGCTACTCTCTCTTTAAACCTATTGAAAAATGAAGTATCTTAAGTAGGAAGGGAGGTAGTCCACTATACAATAATATTTTTCATTCAATAATTCTTTCACTGACCATGACCAAGCCAAACTAAGTTTGTTGAGGTTAGGCATTTACATGTGACTAACCTGCACAATGATACTCATAAGTTTCTTTGGTGGTAAGAAGGGTGTTGATTTAGTAAAAGGTTTACATTTTGAATCATATTGAGTGTTCATACTAATGGGGTAGATATTTGACAAGTGGGTATTTCCCTAGGCCCTTGGAACAATGAGCAACTTGGTTATTTAGGACTAAAACCCTTAAACCTAGGTTTTTTTTTTTGAAATGATGGCATAGGAAGGGTTTGAATATATAATGTTTGTATGTAGGGGAAATATAATGCCCATTAACAATGACATTAACTCTACCCATTTTTCCTAGTATGTATATATATGTATATACTTACATACATACATGCATACATATGCATACATATACATACATACATATACACATGCATATATACATACATACATACATACATACATCTGCATCATTTGCATGGTTTAGAGGTAATGTCATTGTCACAGAGGCTTTTGCAAGGGAATGAGTCTCATGATTTTGGCATTTACACACAAAAAAATGGGGAATGATTAATGTTGTGTTTTCTTTTCTTTTCTTTTTTATTTTACGCAGTCCTCCATATGGCCTATAGTAAAATATGTATTGCATTTGCATTTGCTTTACCATTCCAGTAGCAATAGTAGATACTTAGGATCCTCGCAAGGAGAGTGTGCCAATACATGCATGGTTACATCTTTGGCTTCCATTGTTGGGCCAGCATATGGAGTCTTTATATTAAACCATTCATTATAAATTGGGGAATTTTGCTTCATGCCTGACATTCAAGTGATGCATCTAGATATACAATTTTATCACCTTGGAAAATTGTATTTGATACTGCTAGTTGGGAACAACTGATTGTTCATTTTATTGTACCTAATTTAATGGCAATTCTATAAGAATTTGTAATCAACCCAGCTAATCAGCAACTAGACCCATTTGACTGGGATATGACTTGTATATATACATATATTTAACTAGGTTATAGCTTTTGCAAGGGAATAAGCCTTGTGATTATGGCATTTACACAGAAGCAGAACTTGCTTCTTTAACTCCTACACTCAACTCTTAACTAAAGTTATTCTTCTAGTAGTGAGAATAGCTACCACAAATTTTTGGGATCCAAGGGACCCTGAACCTATGCTACATTTTCTGGACACATGGGAGAAGTTACTACCAGCTTCAGTACTTCATTACGTTCTAGATCATACAGTGATACCCAAATTAACAACGACAATAGATACTTGGGATCCTTGCAAGGAGAGCATGCCAATACATACATGGTTACATCCTTGGCTTCCATTGTTGGGCCATCATATGTAGCCTTTATATCCAACCATTCATTATAAATTAGGGAATGTGCTTCATGCCTGACATTCAAGTGATGCATCTGCATATGCAATTTTATCACCTTGGAAAATTATATTTGATCCTACTAGTTGGGCACAACTTATTGTTCATTTTATTGTACCTAATCTGATAAAAATTCTACAGGAATTTATAATCAACAACTAGACCAATTTAACTAGGTTATGGCTCGGGCATGTGTTGTTCCAATTTATCATATGGTTGCAATGTTGGAGGCAACATTTTTTATTTGTGCAGGATATGGAGGAAGAGTAGTGGTGTTGACAAACATGAAAATTTAATAATGTATAGTCACCTTGAGGAACTTGTGTATGTTCTTGGCAAACATGTCATCAAAAATTTTCATCATGACCTTTTTTTTCTTCTACATGTTTTTGCATGGAGTCTTCACACACCTAGTGCTCACAAATGTCTACTTAAGAATGAATGTAAACTTGCAATGCACTGCTATGTAGTGAAATATGTAGAAAATCATATAATCATTCATCACACAAGGTCTTTCTCTTGGTGTGCTCATTCATTAAGTACCCAAGTTTGCATTTCAACTCACGATTTATCTATTTTGGGCTTAACAAAAACCCAGAAAAATTATTCTTGGACTGCGAGTTAGGAAAAAGAGAAATATCAAGCTTGAAAAAGATGTACATATATGCAATTAATTTTTAAACTTCAATTTTATAAACTTACAAAGAGAACTGTAGAATTATAAGAAACTACTGTGATTTGTACTATTTGAAAATTATAGCTACAAGTGATAA
The DNA here is from genome assembly GCA_028749045.1 of Cupressus sempervirens. Lineage (NCBI taxonomy): Eukaryota > Viridiplantae > Streptophyta > Pinopsida > Cupressales > Cupressaceae > Cupressus > Cupressus sempervirens. The sequence goes on from CM053783.1 coordinate 28,554,012, forward strand.
AGTTATATACCTTTGATTTAGAGAGCGCAAATAATAGAAATGAAGTATTGTAGAAGGTGCAAACTCAACTGCCCTCCCCCCCCCATGTGGATGACACTATTAAGTAGAAAATAGTTACATTTATACATACAAATGTACATGGTTAAGTGCTACCTAAATATGTCCAAGGCGTCTGCACACTGAAGGCATACTCCACCTACCAGGCTGCCTACATACCCATATCCACAGGATCAAAACTCTTGAACTACTTACTCTAATGAATATGTAGTTTTGGTTTCTAATTGTTTTGATATAGTTGTATTCCTATAACGACTTGTGAGCTTTACTCACCTAATACAACTCTTCACCATCATACACCCATTCGAACGAATCAGGCAGTTTTCTATAATTACAATATTGTGATACCTTGGTGCAATCTTTGTGTTGTAGTTTACAGAAAAAGTAAGGTTAACCTATATATGTCCTAACTCACTCCTTATATAGTTATATTTAAAAGCTTGTGACAATAATCAATGGGTCTAAATAGACCAGTCAAGTTAATGTTGAAACACATAGTTTAGCCTTCTATTTTCAAAAGCTAGGTACACTAGGTACATATAATGTCTTAAAATATAAGCCTCGTGAGTTAACATATAATTTCTTAAAATAGTTAAGTTCTACCTAACTATGTCCAAAGCATTTGCACACTAGAGACATACTTCACCTACTAGGTTGCCTACATACTTGTATCCACAGGTTCAAGACCCTTGAACTACTCACTCTAATGAATATGTAGTTCTGGTTTCTAGTTGTTTTGATGTAGTTGTATTCCTATAACTATTGGTGAGATTTACTCACCTAATACAACTCTTCACCGTCATACACCCATCGAGCGAATAAGGCGGTTTTCTATAATTACAATATTGTAATACACGGGTGCAACCTTTGTGTTGTAGATTATAGTTAATGTAAGGTTAACCTATATATGTCCTAACTCACTCCTTATATAGTTATGTTTAAAAGCTTGTGACAATACTTGTGGCCATACTACCTACTGAGTGAGTTTTATTGTTTTTCTTTTGTGCCAAGATCTCTCTGTTTATATACATCCATGGATACATACATACATAAATAGAGATCACAAGGGCATGACAATGAAATCCTAGATCTCCACTAATCTCCACAATCAACAAGATCTCTCTATATATACATACATACATATATACTTACACACACACACACACACACACACACACACACACACACACACACACACACATCTGCTGATGCAATTTTATCACCTTGGAAAACTATATTTGACCTTGCTAGCTAGGAACAACTTATTGTTCATTTTATTGTACCTAATTTGATGCAAGTTCTACAGGAATTTGTAATCAACCCAACTAATCAACAACTAGACCAATTTAACTAGGTTATGGCTTGTTTCTTTCTAAAAATATCTTCTATGATATGTTTTTCTAAAACTTGCTTATTTTTCCTGGTCTGCATTATTTTTGTACAGGTTCTTGAGCTAAGTTAGTTAGTCTGGGTTGAGTGAGTTTTATTGTTTTATTATTTGGATTCTGGAATATGGGCTTTGTTTTATCATTGGCTTTGTTCCAGTCTTGACTTTAATGAAGTAACAAAGTGGTTTTTAGGGTAGAAAGGACGATATAATGAAGAGGAAACATGAAAATTTGAATGTTGAAATGTTGAAATGAAAGCTATCGAGGATCAAACACCTATGTCAGAGTTACAACAAAATGTGAAGTTGATTTTAGATATTTAAAAAAAAAAAAAAACATGAATCATTCCCCATTTGTTTTGATTGTGGAGAGTTGCATGCGAAAAAGGGTGGAGATCTCCAAACAAGGGTGGAGAGCTCTGAACCTTGGTGGATATTTCATTGTAGTTCCCTTGTGATTATTGTATTTTGTTGTTGTTCCCTTATGGTCTCTGCATTTTGTTATTGTGCCCTTGGTGGAGATCAGTGAAGATCTACGATTTTGTTGTCGTGCCCTTCTGATCTCTACATTTTGTTGTCATGCCCTTGTGATCTCCATGCCCTTACTTTGCGATTTTTTTGTTGTGTCATGCCCTTGTGATCTCTATGCCCCTTGCAGCACTACAACATTTGGAGTCAAATTGTGACGACAATTTGTGATGGTGGTGTAATTTGTGGTGTTCGTGCCTAAATGTAGTAGTGCTTGCTTTGTGATTTTCTTCAAGGGGAGAAGAGGTACCTATGTAAATGTTCTTTTTTTTTCCTTCTAAACATGTATCTCTTTATATTGCCCTAGCAGGTGATTACAGAAGCTTATCTTTATGTATTTTTATGTGTATATATATATACACCACACATGTGTGTGTCTATGTATGCATGCATGTATGTATGTATGTATGTATATAGAGATCTCTCTATTTATATACATATATATATATATATGTGTGTGTGTGTGTGTGTGTGTGTGTGTGTGTGTGTGTGTGTGTGTGTGTGTGTGTGTGTGTGTGTATATGTATATATATGTGTGTGTATATATATATATATATATATATGTATGTGTATGTGTGTGTGTGTATGTATATATATATATATATATATATATGCACACACACACACACACACACACACACACATACATACATCTGCATATGCAATTTTATCACATTAGAAAACTGTATTTGATCTTTACTCAATCACCAAGAGATAATATAATTTATAAGTACAAATTTCTGCATACTTAGTTTGGTATGAATAGTTTCAATTGAATTCATCTAAGGAGAATGAGTCTACTCATGATGATAATGGCTCCATGTATTGGGTCTTTAGAGGAGAGACTTACAAAATATTAGATGTTGTTTATGGATATGTGATGATTCATTTGTGATGCCAATATATCCTCCTTCATATTGAATTTTTCTATATCATCAATTTGCTAGATACAAATCACTAGACTTGGTCTTCTAAAATGGTGGGACTAAGATATAAACCTCAAACAAGGGTTGCGTGCTATGGGGGGGGTAGGAGAAAGATGGTCGTGTAAATGGTTGATCGGGCAAGTTGCAAAAAATTAGGGTGTCAATTGCAAGTAGTTTCATTAATTTGATAAGGGAATCAACTTTGAAAGCGGGATGATCAAAATTGGCATGTTCATCCTTATAATAGATGTCTCTATCTCATAATAGAAAATTACCTCAAATGACAAGCAACAAATTATTAAATATATGAAAAATCAGAGGAACATTCACCTATAATATTTTTGAAGGACAAAAATAAAAATAAAATATAATTTGGTGGAAAAAGCCATGGGCTATGTGGCTCCACATTGTGGCTATTCCACTGTCCAGTAGTGGAAACTCTTCACGTTAAATATGAAGATCTTGAAATTAAAAAAGATAACTATCAAAGATCTATATTTGTGTTTTAGTGATAACAAATATACAATCTAATTCTAAGAAAAATAATAGTCTTAAATGTATATGATTAAATAAAATAAACAAGAGTACTAGTTGTAGTTGTATAATTCTAGTATTACTGATTATGTTAAACAAAATGTTCAATAAAACAAGTATGAAGTAACATAAATGGATCATCTGCTTGATCCTATTATGTCTTAATGTGAATGCATCTGATCATTACCTGGATGATATTATGCATGAGATCTTTACTCAATCACCAAGAGATCATGTAATCTGTAAGTATAGATTTATGCATACTTAGTTTGGTATGAATAAATTCGATTAAATGCAAGGATAACTACTTGTGTGAATTCAAGAAATGAATGATTAATTTAATTTAGCACAAGTACTATGCAAGTGTGTATGTATACATGTAAAGCAGTTCACATACTGAACTGATTTACATACATACATGCACATATGCATACAATCATCATAATCAGTTATCCTTGAATCTGACCAAAGCTATTAAATATGAACAAGAGATAAATGTTTAGAAGGAAAAGAAAGTGACATTTACATAAGTACCTCTTCTCCCCTTGAAGAAAATCGTAGAGCAAGGGCACAAAGATCACAAGGGAACAACAACAAAATCCTAGATCTCCACTTATCTCCACCAACGTTCAGAGCTCTCCACCCTCATTTGGAGCTTTACACCCTCTTTTGCATGCAACTCTCCACAATCAATCAAAAAAAAAGGGGAATGATTAATGTCATGTTTTCTTTTCTTGTTTGTTTATAATACATAATCCACAATCCACAATCCACAAGATCTCTCTGTATACATGCATACATACATACATACATGAAAACAACAATGCACTTTTCTAAGAGTTATCAATTTTTCAACAAAATTAATGTTTTACAAGAAAATGCATCTAAAGAACTATTAGCTCAGAAGCAAAAACATGGTGTTGAAATAGTACAAAAAGTGCTTGACATGAGAGTTCCACAAGTGAGAGTGTTGACCAATCTTGAAAACTTGAATGTTGAAATGAAAGCTATCGATGATCAAACACCTATGCCAGAGTTACAACACACTGTGAGGTTGATTTTAGATAAGGTAGAGGCAGATATTCAGAAGTTTGATAATCAAAATTTAAGGCACGAGAGCAAACGAGGAGTGACTTTAGAAAGAGAATGAGAAGGAGTGGCTTTAGAAAGAGACTGCATGGTAGAAACAACAGCTAGACAACATAGAGGATATTATGGGAGCCATTGGATAGAATCCAGGAAAGCATTGATGTAGGTACTATGACATTGGAATCACTTGCAAGTGTCTTTGAGAATTTATAGTCCTAATATCAAATGCTTATAAGAGTGTTTCAAGTATTGGCACAGTCTCCCTACGATGATCCCAAGTATCAAATGCTTATAAGAGTGTTTCAAGGTTGGGAACCACTTCAACATCCTTTGCATGGTTTAGCAATAATGTCATTTTGGTAGAGGCTTCTACAAGGGAATGAGCCTCATGATTATGGCTAAAAGAACTTGTTTCTTCAACTCCTAACACTCAACTCTTCATTGAAGTTTTCTTCAATTCCTTGCATATGCAATTCTACCACCTTGGAAAACTATATTTTGATCCTGCTAGCTGGGAACAAGTGATTGTTCATTTTATTGTACTTAATCTGATAACAATTCTACAGGAATTTGTAATCAACCCAACTAATCAACAACTAGATCCATTTAACTGGTTATGGCTTGTTTCTTTCTAAAATATCTGCTATGATATGTTTTTGTAAAATTATTCTTGTAGAGGATCTTGAGGTAAGTCACTTGGCATTGGTTGAGTGGGTTTTTTTTTTTAATTTGGACTATGGAATATGTATGTAGCTAGATCAATATTTCTATTGTGTAGCTAAGCTGTAATAAGCACCTTTACAAAGATCTCTAAATATACATGTTCCAAAGGAGATATAAAGAGATACCTATTTAGAAGGAACAAAAACCAACATTTACACACCCTTGAAGAAAATTGCAAAGCTAGGACATGGCAACAAAATTGCAAAGCAAGGGCACGGCATGGCAACAAAATCCTCAGATAAAGATGCAACCATATTGATTAACCTTGGCCCAAGCTTCATCAAACACCCTTTTAACAAACAACTGCCTATTAAACAAACATTGAAAATGTCCAAAGAATGCATCTTGAACTCTTCTGTAATGGTATTTACTATAAATTAGAGTAATCTGATCATAGCATTCCCAAAATGGAATTTGAATACAATATCCTTTGGTTGAGAGCCTAGAAAAATATCTCATAGCAGCAATAATATAGACAACATAGGAATTCATGTAGAATGGTGTTGATGTTCCTACATTGACCAACTGCTCACAAAGCACAATGCTGATAAGTTCCCCCCAAAAGATATGTTCATTATTATCAATTATTTGAAAAATAAACTTATACATCCATGGTTCAAATCAGCAAGATAGGCATGAATTAATTATCCAAAAGGAAAATGTCCACTTACTTGAAGATTAAAATGTCAAAAATGGAGGGAATGAAGTTCCAACTTAGACAGATTCTCAAACAAAGTCGGACCTCTTCAATCTTTCAACGAGGAATTCGTAATGAGCATGCAATGAGTCATTTTTGAATGAGAATGCCCAAAATGTGACCTAGAATCTTTCCCAGGTCCAACATTTTCCATGAATGCAAGATAATGGAACATTTTCGGAGAGAAATGTGATTTAAATCTTCTATTACATGAGTCATTTTTGCAAATGGAATGTAAAAATGTGCTTTCAAATAGCAAGCATATGCAAGAAAACTCCAAAACGCCTCTACTATGCCCCAAAATGTGATAAAACATCCTCCAAAAATGAACATTTTCTCAAAAATGTGGGTCCAAAAAGGCATGGAAAATAACATTTTTTGCAAGGAGATTCATCGTTTTTAACATGAGAATGCTTGGATTTGCAATAACACCCCTAGCGGAGAATATTTGAAGATATTTCATGAAATAATCCAAGAAAAATCATCAAACACGTGTTCTTGGAGGCCATAAACATGGACGTTTTACTCTTGAAATGTAAAACTAGGTTTTTGTGATGCAAATGCATGTGTTATAGGCAAAACACACTTTAGAGATGCATATACATGTTTTAAAAACATGTCTTGAGCTTCCTTCTACCCACATGCACCTTTTTGGTGCATCGACATGTTCTAAAAATATGCATTTTGGTCAAAAATAGGTTTCCAAGATGCATATGCATGTTTCCTAAGCAAAACACACCTTTTTTGTGCCATTACACATTTTAAAACTTTCAAAATAACCTCTAAGGCAAAACATGTCATTGACATGTTTTAATATGCATACAATGGAAAACACACTTTTTTGGTGTCTTTACATATTTTTGCAATATGCATATCTCACCTGTTTGGTGTGATTGCATATTTTTGCTATATGCAATTGCATGTTTTTTATGCATTTCCATTCAAAATCACACCTTTTAGGTGTAATGACATGTTTTGAACTAAAATGTGCTTGTAGACATGTTTGCACAACTTAAGTGGTGAATTAAGCACATGTCAATTTAATCTTTTGAATAAATATTACACAAATGAGATATAAATAATATTTACACTATATAGTTAATATAGTATATGCAAATATCATTTTAAAAGTAATATTAATAGAGAATTTGATTTAAAACTCAAAAATTAAATCAAGCTATATAGTAAATATAGTCACTAAGTGAAACATTAAAAAACAACTCAAATTAAAAATATAACATAAAGTGCACTATAGTTGCTTAAAATGAAAAATCAAAATGATAAAGTAACTTTAAAACATAACATAAAAATGAATTCATGTTATATTTTCAAAAGGTGAATGTCAACTTTAAAATATAACATGATATTTTTAATTCATGCAATTGCACCTAAAAGGTCCACTTTTTGGGCACTAAATTGGTCATATATTTTTATTGCCAACTTTGATTAAGTCCTAAGATAGATCAAATCAAAATGAAAACCAAAAGCAATGACTTGAGTAAAACCAAAGAACCAAAAGCTAACAAACACACACTCAAAAACTAGAAAAATGATGTTGAAGGCTTCAAAAATCAAGCATAGGCTCCAAAAATAGAGAAACTAAAAAGACTTGACAAAAGCCTTCAGTAAAAGGATTCATTGTATTAATTAAAATCGATTGGTTGATGAATACTAACCAATTAAATAACAAACTAAACTCAGTAAAATGTGAAACTAAGTTGAAAAAGTTTTGTACCATTACCAGCATTTTGTGGTGACAAAATACATGAGAACAATATCATCACGTTATTCCTAGAGGCACTATGAACATAGGTGGAGCCTCATGATTAGCCTACCTTTGTGCATGTAAGCCACATGGAATCACACAAACCAACCATGCACTACTACTTGCACTTGGATAACTTCACAACTAGTATCTGTGAGCCCATGTGGAAGAGGACTAGGCAAGTGACCACAATAGGCACATAGGAGGGAGATAAAAAGGATATTAGTTCAAAGGAAGCTAGAGGGGAAACAAAACAAAGACGTCATTGTCATCCATCTCTGAGGATGAAGGGTTTCAAATAGCATTTTGCCATACCTAGGTACTACAAAAGGTGGCACAAAGAGGGAAGTAGGGGGGACGTCAGAAGAGATTGAGTTTGTACCAATGTAGTAAGGGCCCCTTCTAGTGACAATACTAGAGAAAGTAGAAGTGCCAGAGGAGAATGTCTCACTCAAGGTAGTAGACACGAAGACCATGTGAAGAAAGGTGTATGAATGGATGAAGGTCACACAAGAGAAGGTAGTATGGAAGGGAGACATATAGGGGATGATAGCTCATGATAAGAGGGCACTCCGTGATTTGGAGATGGCAATGTAGATGGCAGTGGATAGTGGAGGATAACAGTTGGCACCGAGATAGTACTTGGCATTCAGGAGATGGAAGCTAGCACTAGTGAGATGGTAGTATGATTGCATGCATGGAAGGAAGTTGTGGTCCCTTATGGAGGTGGATATCTCAACAAAGTATGCCAAAGAGAACACCACACTTTCCAAATTTGGGGGCGAAGCAAATAACATTTACACCATCCCAACTACTAGTAGTAGCACATTTAGATCTAGAAGAACAATTGCCATGGGCCCAGGTGGTAGATACCAAATCTCATAACAAGGGAGCCCACCCTATCTAGATCACTACCTCACACGAAATACAGACAACACAACTTGTTGTGCTTGTTGTCACACCAACACTCTTACCACTTGGATAATCACTACATCCACCTAGTTGCTACTTCATTGGCATCTTCAACACACATTTCACTTCAAGGCATATCATGAATCAAACACGAAGGGGGTGCAATAGATGTTGAAGCAAATAAATTGCTAGCGAAATTTCTGATGGAAGTATAAAACATCCCACCACTCACCTAACCTAACGATTTGGTACAAGAGGAAGAAGCCACCTAGGGCGACCTATGATGTAAGAACAGACAAAGTGAGTCAACGCACATGGGCACACAAGAAGTAAGAGCCACATAAGGTGGCAGTGCGAAGAGTCATATCCCTCATTTTGGGGAATCAACTTAGTGCTTCCTTGTAGATCTGGAGGTTGTAACATCAACTACACGAGACATGGTAGATAGAACAAGGTAGTTGGATATGGGATCAATGAGCTTGGCAACTGACACATGATTGAGGTTCATGACTAGGAGACACCATACAAAATTCATTGAGTGCCTCTTAGGGAAAGGATGACCGAACATAGAGATCCATAAAAAAAGTGTTGGAATGGAGTACCCCATAGGTTGTGATAGAGCATAGAAGGCATGTAGTCATGATGGACACTCTTGTTAAGATGGAATAGACTTCTAGAGATGTTTTTATAGCTAAAAGTTACATGGCGAGCTCACAAAGTAGGAGATCAAGTTTCCCTACAGAGGGAAGTGCAAGAGCTTGACACCACGTTGGCACAATAGAGGTATACGCGACTAGAAAGGGAGCAAAAGTGGGCTAGTGGAAAAGGACCCCATGAATGCCTTGATGTTGTTGAAGGCAAAGAGAGAGAGAGAGAGAGAGAGAGAGAGAGAGAGAGAGAGAGAGTTGAAGATTCTTTACAGTAGCTCCCATTTGTCACCATATCTCCTACTCTAGGAACATCCTATAACCCATCCTAATAGTAGTAGATTTGTGATTTTGTCTCCATTGTTTTTTATTGTCTAGAAGACACTTTTTCTTTTTTCTTTTTTAAAGGAAAGGGGGATGATGATAGATGCGATCAATAACACTTTTGTTAACTAATGGAAATATAATAAATTAATTGTAATGAAATGGTGCGACAATTCATAACCTTCACCAATTCGAAGCACTATTTGTAGGGGAATCGAGGTAATTTTGGGTGCCAATGTTGGATTGACGATACTATAAATAAAGATATTGTTCACCATTTTTGCCCCCTTTCAAAATTTGAATATCCAGGGTGACAACCATGCTCACATTCATTTGATTGTTCATTAATGCCTTGTAAGCCAATAGGGATACAACATAAGACTTTGACTTTTCCATATATCTCAAAACCCTTATATTTTGCATATCAAAGGAAGGATTCTAAGTTACGACAATGAGAAATACCCTCTTCGCACGGTCACAGGCAGTGAGTGTTTAACTATTGAAGAGACCGCGAAGGTGTGACATAGTAGTTTCGCAACCCGTTGGGCTCACATTCAGTTTCAAGTGGTAAAATTGCAATTTTCCCTTGTTCGCACAGTCACAAAAGGTTAAAAGTTAACCAAAGTTTAGGTTGTAATGCAACAATGGTCTTGGGCTCACTGTCGCAGGGTTAGCATCAAAGTTAATCAGTTAAGTTGCAATGCAATGGTTATATAAGAGGAGTAAATGATAGTTGCAAAGTTGCAAGCAAAGAATCAAGCAGTCATGATGGCAATCTTCGCATCATCACATGTATCCAAGTTGCATTCCATGATTGAGTTGTGACCATGTGAAAGGTATGCTAGCAGTTAAGTTCTCAACGATCGCAAGGTCGCGGACATTTTATGCCAACCTTAGTTTCAAGCTACAAAAGGGCGACGAAGGCAACTGATTTCACATCGTCACATGGTTAGAAGATTGTGAAGTCTAAACCACAGCGATGGTGTGAAGGGCTAATCTCATATCAATTGCAAGGTCGCAATGGGTAAGGAGATAAAGCGAAAATAGGCTACGAAGCCATGAGTAAGGGCGGATCTAGGTCAACAAATATATAGATTGCATGTTTGGCAAGGTGGCAAACACTTCAATGGTATTGGGACACATGGTGAGTTTGTCGGTTGAATTGATGATATATCTGTTTCTAGTGCACCAAAACACTATCAGAAGCAACTCTTTTATGGCGAACTAGTCCATTGATCATCTGCAACTACTTTTTAATGTTCTCCATACCCATTTGATGCAAAGGACATTCTATCGCCGCCCTGAGTTATCCATTCATTCAATCATGCAGTTATGATTGTCGTTTCTATCTCTTCGAGGTCAAAATTGGTATGAAAGATATGATTTTATGCATTTGGGCACGCACCTAATCAAATCTTCTTTGGCTTGGTAATGATTGTTCTCTACAAATTCAATGACAGTAACTGAACATTGGCTTAAAGTAGAAGTTTTCTCAGTTATGCTCAAACTATAAAAGCAATTTTTGTAATCCTTCTAAGGGTCGATCTTTTCTCTGATTCTATAGTAGTGCGTCTTATGCTCTGCTACTGTAATTCTCTTTTTTTCCTATAAATGAATATAATTCTCAGTTGCATCTCCTTTCATTAATATATCGTTCAATACCTTCTTGCCTTATATTGATGTATTGCTTTCATTCTTCAATTATATGTTGTATCCATCTATCTTTGAATGATATAAAATGAAGTTCTTTCCTTGTATCATTTCATTGGTTTCTAATCTATGCATGATTGTTGAGTCAAAGCTAAGATATAATCTATATATCTGAGGATTATTTATATTGAACTGTGCTTCCCTAAGAAAGGATAAAATTGAACAATACTATTTGGTGTATCACCCCCCTGTAGATTAAAATAGGTAGTTTGCTCTTATGCATTCCTTCCCCTTTTTCCTTTCAAGAAATAGTTAGGTGCACCCTGATAGTAAGGAAGTCAACCTTCTCTGAGAACTCTATCTCTAATTGCGAAGTCCCACACTTTCTAGATTGTTTCCATGTTATGCAAAGTTGCCTTTAGGTAAAAACTTTAGGCAAGGGTGTAAACTTTTGCGTCAACAAATATCATTCTACCCATTCACTTGTTATATGCTTTTGTGAAATCATTTTTTATTTCTACTATCATTTATAGTGTAGAATTCAACATTGTTGAATGGTTACTATTGAATGCATTGTATAATCTAGTCTAAATTAGGCATCTAACAAGCCATATCTAGATAAGAGGAATGGAGGACAATTTTCAAGCCAAGGAAGGCATATAATAGGGATTAGTCATGCATTATGGGCTAGCCAATGCACGAAGCAAATTTACGTAGCTCATGAATTGAGTATTAAACAAGGTTTAGGGATTGTATTTTGGCTTTTAATAAAGCATTAAAGGAGCATTTAATGCACTTTTGTAGTCTTAGAGAGATAGAGGTCCAAATTTTGTATTGAATGAATACAACTTTTACGGCTCGCCATACTCGTTTTCAATGTTAGCTTCCTCGTGCTTTTTAAAATATGAATGAGTGAATGATTTTAATAATGTCCATAAGTCCAAATAGTCAAAGGGACCAAGACAAAGCTTGCAACCTTAAGATATCTCCATATCTGATCTACTCTTATGAATCTTAATGCAAAAACCAGCCATTTGGTTCATTGTATCGTCCTCAAATAAGTTGTGCATGTTGTCAGCCTTTGAGATGATATCGTATTGAGACCAAATGTTGTCATAAACTACATATTCCATGAGAAAATAACATTCAATCTCTCAACTTAACTTGAAATTTGTGTCTTCATCGTGCATCAATGATGTGTCCTCAATTTGAGTTTTGGCCATACATACAAGGTTTACATTAATTTGGCTCCCTATCCTCTACTTCATCAATTGCAGCTTCTTGGTCCAGTGAAAGAAAAATCTACAATGTCCTTGTCCAACATAGAAGTGGTATATGCAACTTGCGGTTGTCTCAGATATGACATATTTTAATAACTAGGATGCTTGAAGAACTTAGCTTCTAAAGGATGGCTTTATTTACTTGCTTCCTAACAATAAAGGCATGAATAAAAGGTCAAACTTTCACTACCTCGTGCTTGGATGTAGCCCATAAAGTTACTCTTATCACTTCATTCAAGTTAAAAGAAAGTGGATCAAGGTGTAAGTTATTAACCTTCAGTCGAAGAAATTGAGATCTTAGCCTCATACTTGATGTCTTACCTTGTTCCGTGGCACTGAAAGTATAAACAAAGTGGCTTAAAACTCAATCTTTCCTACATTAGCAATGCATACAATCGTACACAGTTGCTACATTCAAAGCAAGCCAATAGCTTAAGGTTGAGGGGGTGAATCATCCAACAAATAAACAGGTGATAAATGTATGTCAATTTTCTTGAGAGAAATTATACAAATACAAAAATAGGTTCTAATTTATAGAACCTCAATCCACTAGTTAAGAACCTAACAACCAACGGTCCAATTGCAATGAAATTAACATAATATCAAATTGAGGTGAAGTTTATCATTTACAGGTGGTGTTATTAACAAGATTTACATACACTAACTTGAGGAGTGGTAGATATGTTTGGACTGCAAATAAATTTAAGCTCAGCTTTCAAGGCAATGCACTGTTAAAGAATGTAGCTGCTGCTATAGATGCAAATTGTTTATAAGCTAATACAGGAAGAGAACCATATTTCCTGACTTTCATATGTTTTATTTACAAATGATCAATCTTTATCATCGTGAATGAAATTTGGCTGAAAAAACTGGGTAAAAACTGTCCAATTCAATTTCCTTCAAAATTTCAGAAGCAACTGAGAGATAAGAAGAGTGTCCATCTACTACTTCTGTTACATCAACCTGTAAAAAAGGAAAGCTTTTGTATTAGATATATGTATCTTGTCCACACTTAATATACATGAGAAGGAAATGCCACATTCACTACAAAGACATAAAGCTTGTTCATTAGAATTCATTCACTTAAAAAAAACAGATGAGCTATGTAACAAACATTTTCAATGCCAGGAATGTCCACTGGTTGAATTCCAGCCAATCCTTGGGTGAGAAGGCTGCATGCATGCAAGAAAAAATAATGAAACTCATTTCATTAAACTTGGAGATCAAACACTGCAAGGTTTTAATTAAACTAAGAGTATTATCAATGAAACATGCCTTGCACGGAATGTAATGCCAAGTATCCAATCATTTGTTGAGTAGCAATTTACAAATCGTCCAGCTACCATCTGAAAAAGGAAATAACAGCAAACTTTGCTCAAGAATCGGTAATCTAGTTTTAAAATTAAAAACATTGGACTGCAAGTTCTTAGTTAACAGATTAGCTTCCACCTATAGCAATTAGTAAATAAATTATTGCAACATGTAAATCATGATATATGTAGATAATTAACAGTGAATATAAATCAGAATGCTTTATGTCCATATTAGATTAGTTATAGAAAATTGTTTTATCTGATTTATAGTATCATCAAATACCAGAATATTGTCCTCAACCCAAGATGTCAAAATCTACTAATCATTTCTCATTTCTACAACTATTTTTCCCATTATAACTGTAATGACCACAGCAGACATCCAAAAACACAATTTCAATCCCTTGGATAACTAAATTACCAGTTTACGAGTCTATGAAAATGATTTTCAGCTCTCCTCATGAAGCAAAACCCCAATCATTGCAATTGGGAGCCAGTTTAATTGTCCATTCTCTCAGCCCTTGGCTTCTAAGGTAATCCAACATAAGAATTAATCACTAGATCAACACCAAGTTGTAGCATTGATTAGATTATAAGGCTGCATCATTTTCTCTGATGCAAAGGGGGTGAATATATTAATCCAAGATTCCTTGATTAACACAAGGAACTTGTTAAATCTTGGCATACATTTGGTTCCAGGTTCTTCTAAGACCGATCTATGCATTTTACAATATCGATTCATTTACTGTGCAGGTTGACGAGGCGGTTTATGAAAATCAATGGAACTGTGCTCTTATGGTCTATACCATGTTGAAAATGTACTTTTCTATAAGTTCTTAGATTATTAAGGTATTTTAAAATGATTATCTTTTATTTCCAATATTCCAAGAAATCCAATTATAAATTGCATAGAAAGAACTTGCCTTATTTAATGGGATTCACCAATAAGCATTTAAGTTGTGACCTATGGATATAAATGATGTTTCCTATTATTATTTTTATATTAAGATCATTTACATATCGGGTGCTCCTTAAGAGCAACAATTACAACTTATTCAAGCTCATTTTGAGCAATCACACTAGAAACAACAATTGGAAGACCAAGAGTCACAACTTAGAATCCACTTCTTACAATGAGACGAATACAACCAATAGAAGACCAAGAGTCACAACTTAGAATTCCACAAAGATGTCCCTCTTGAGATTTGAACCAGGGTTTCCAAAATGAGAACTCATTGCTTCAACCAACTAAGCTAAACCTCTTGGACGTTTTCTATTATTTTTTTTAAATCAAGACATTAAATATAATGATATTCTGCTGTATAATTCTATATTGTCCCTAAAATGAACTAAAACTCCTACCTAAATTGAAGAGTTGAAATCCCATGAGAGCATGGGATCTATACCTTATTTTTCAATGTCACTGCATAGGGTATTACAACCTGATGTGAAAGTGGGGCAGCAAAAAGCACAAAATTTATCCAAAAGACAGCACAAGTGTGTGTGTGTGTGTGAGAGAGAGAGAGAGAGACCTTCCGAGCAGTTTGCCAGCATTCCTTATCGAGGGGAATAGGTGCTCCAAGAAAAACAACCCTTTCTACTATGCCAGCTGTTTAAATTATTAACAAACCAGGTTAAATATCTTACGTATTGCAGTGAACTGCAACAGTAAATTGCATGAATTGACCTGTCAAAGCATACAACGTACCACTCTCCTCTTTTTTGGCCAACTCCTGTAGACATTTGAATATCATCCGTGCTCCCAGTGAGAATCCAATTAGTGTCACAGGCCTACACCATTTCAACCAGATAAATGATTACATAATGTTATGTGCAAATCAGAAACTGGGTAATATAATTGGCCATTAATCTATAAATTTTTAAAAGACCTGTTACCCTGCAACCCCTTGAGCAGAACTTCAGCAAGAAGAACTCCAGCTTTGTCTGATCTGAAAACGGATACAACATTTTTCAATCTGTTATATAAGATCTGAAAATTGATTTAAATGTTGCCTTTGGAATGATGTATAAAACAGAGTTGAAAAAATAAATCTTTAATATTATTTCTTTGAATCAAATGGTTATAGATTGGGTCCCACTGACCAACTCTGGCCATTTGTGTTACTCTCTTTCTTGTTTCTAAACTCACTAATAAGAGTTTCTAAATGTTCTGAATATCTCTTATTCATATTAAGGTGAGGAATATACAAACCTGTCCACGGCTATGGACCAGTTTCCATCTATTAGATTTGTGGCAGAAAGCAACGCAGCAGGCCAAGCAAAGGCAGCTACAAGTGTGCTCAAGACTGTAAGCATTGCTCCTTGTTTCATTAATTCGGTTGTGATATCTGCAATTTGATAAAAACAATTCTTTTATTTACAGACTGGCATTTGTATTGATATAAACATTATAACATGTTTCTACATTTGATATTTGTAGAAGGTAAATACTGAGTTTACTTGATGTTAACCAGTCCTGAATTGCAGTGCTTAGGATAATCAAATTCTTTGATTCCCAACGAACAGCATATCTGCAGAAAAGATAATTATGTAAGAAATTACAACATTGAAACATTGTTTTTCTAAATTTAAAGATATCTAGAACTCACCCTCGGAAAAGAAAAGAATCAAGGATTTTAACAAAGAAGAATGCAAAGCAAAATAATAATAAAAGGAATGATTTTGATGAATTTCTATTGCTAATAAAATACGATTTGGTATTTCTGTTGTAAAAAGCACGAGATATTTATCTTTGATTCAACTCCTTACTTATATAAAATAATTCAAACAATGTATTGGTTACATAGGCATGATGATTAGGAGCAGTATGCCACCACTTTGAGACAAACATTTGTGTGGTGTGCCTCAACATGTCTTTATAGAATTATACTATAAGATTTGGCTATGAAATTAGCCACCCATGATCAAAAACCTTCAATGAAAGCACAAAAGAGAACCAATATGAGATAATTCAATTCAAAGGATTTAAAAATATAATTATGAGAGATTACTGGACTGAGATTGTTCATATAAGAATTACAAGAGGCTACTAATAGGATACACCATCAAGAGATATGAATATGCAACCAATGTGTGATAGAGAAGATGGAATCACATACGGGCAAACTAGGAAAGTACAAGTCACCTGATGCAAATGCAACCTGCCTAAGAAACCTTATCTTAGGTGCATAATATGCAATGAAGTAACTAACTAGATGCAAATAGAAATATATTGCACCAACACCCCTTATAAATAATAGCTTAGGTGGATAGAAAATATGGTTAAATTGGTCGGGGCAAATGTGTCATGTTACGTACCTATGTACAAAATTATTCCCTTGAAAAGAAGATTAGAAGATTTAGATGAAGAGAGCAGGACTACACAACCTCACTTATAAAAACAAGAGAAAAATGAAATCATGTGTGAGTAAAAGCTCCCCTCAAAATAGAGAAAATGAGAAAGATCATGTAGGCTGCCCGTTAATGAACAGTCTGTCATCAGAGGTCTTGTCGCATACATAAATTTAAATGTTAATTAAATAATAGTTGGCAATGTAATGACATTTGTTTCCAAATAGTTATTGGTAGTTGCCAACAATTGGTGGATCTTAACCAAACACCAATACCTATATATATACTTTTAAGTTGTCTCGGAAGATAACATTGATGGATTGTACAGATTACATTCTGGAATAAACTGATACATCGTTTTGGCCATATTATAATGTTTGTGTTATTTATGTTGCATTGTTGTATGGATAAGTTGCCAGTTTAGGTACAAGTACAAGAACCTGGCAATTGGGTATGTACAAAAATTATTTTTGGGGTTTGGGTTCATGTGTGTGTGTTATATACAAAAAACTTAAAGAAATGCTAAAATTGTAAAACTAAACCATTTGATAGTATGATACTTCATTATTGATCAATGCCAAAAATAACTATTAAATGCAAATTGATAGTTCATACATAAGACATATCATATATGTCTAGCTGCACAATTCAAATGAAAATCATAACAATAACAAAATTGACCATAAAAAATGTTAATTGTCTTCTATCTTCAATTTGGCTCATCAATCATCAAAAGGATTATTAAAAAACATACTCTTGCATTTTCAGCTGCTGCCAGTTCAAGATCATTTGAACTCAAAACATAGATGCACTGTGTGTAGGTATGTCGTCATCATCATGATCCATAGGGACTCTAGCAAAACCCTCAATGGTTGCATCAAAGTTGGTACACTCAAGGGCTACATCCCAAAGCTTTGTTTTACCACTTTTATTTTCTCTAT
Source organism: Cupressus sempervirens (assembly GCA_028749045.1). Lineage (NCBI taxonomy): Eukaryota > Viridiplantae > Streptophyta > Pinopsida > Cupressales > Cupressaceae > Cupressus > Cupressus sempervirens. The sequence goes on from CM053783.1 coordinate 28,572,136, forward strand.
TATCGTATCCATCCATCATAGACATCCCCCAAACACGGTGCATCTGTATCAGAAAACCAGAGCATAATCATAATAGGCTCAATGAAATCCAATACATATTCCATACAAACCCACCAATTGCCATCCACGATTGGGCCCTCTCTGCATTTGACTATTTCCAAACACCCCATCAATTGCTTATAACCATTTGACCAAATGCCTCTCGCACCTTCAAAAGTAGTCTCATAACAATTTTATGAGATGCAAAATAGGTTTCAACAACCTAGGATCATGTTAATAACAATTCCAATCTTGAGAAAGTCTTGAAATTTTATTGTGACATTTGGTAGTTTATCACAAACATCTAGATCTCTTCACCCTCTTGGTATATTTCTTCCACCTACCCTATTTCAGTGCCAATAGCTTGCATCACCAAGTTGAGGGAGCATACAGTGCATGGTGTCCAAAAAAGTGCTTATATCTTTGTTCAACCAAAGCACCTACAAACCTACGATCTTTTGCGTTGTTCATAATTACTTGGACCACATTCTCATGACCCACCATCTCTATGAACTCAACAAGGATTCTAGAAATGAACTCTGAATTTTTTATTTCCTCTTCATAATCAACCACCCTCAAAAACATTGTTTCTTCGGAGGTTTTTGCAATACTTACATCCATTAGAAACAATAGAAACACCTAATTCAACTCAAGAATCTCTACTTGGTTTTAGTGAGGCCCCTAAAAAAATTATTTTCTTTGCAATAAGGTGGTATGGACTTTTCAATACCTAGGACTTGTGAAACCTCAGAGGTGCACTATTATGTGCCGACACCATTTGAATGGAAGACCATTGGCATAAGTGGATCATAAAAATTGTTGTTAAGCAATATCTCTTGCTTCCATGTTAAATGTCTTGTCCAATGGACCTCTTCTTCAGTTGGGAATTTCCACTTCAGCTTCGAGTTCTAGAGAGGGTATATGCAAGAAGGGATATTTAGAGACGACTACTATATCAGTGGGTGAATTTATTATTTTTCTTTTCGAAAGGATAAGATCTTTGTTTCCCTCTTGCAACAATTTTATTAGCATCATCTTGTTCTCTTCAGCATGCTGCTATTTCTACAACAAACAACCCCTTCTTCATTGGGCCCTCACATATTCCAATCCATTTGCCAATAAGGGCCATTAAGTGAAGTTTCACTCGAATATACGAGCTATTAAATTGTGTATTACAAAAATTATACTTCGAAATATATCCCCCACCTTCTGAAATTTGTGAAAGCCTTGTCGTATGTCTCCATAAAGGAGTTCCTTTATCAACTTTTAATCTTTGATTTGCTTCTACACCAAGCTATGACTAGTGACCATTCTTGCAATCTGATTTTTTGCTATTAGAAAAACTTACACAATTTTAAATTAGAAAAAAAACCTAATAAATGCAAGCATACAAGTGCAAAATCAAAATACAAAAACATTATAATATAGAATTAAACTTGTTTCTTATATTAAATGAAAAAAAAATCAAAATCTTTAGTATTTGTTAATAGAGTAAAAATTATGGCTAAATGCTTACCTTAAATGCTTAAATCCACTCCATGAATGATCACCTTCCAAAAAAAACTCTTGCCCTTTCAAATGCCAAAACGGAGACAAAATGAATTGAGAACAAAAGAGTAAACAACATGATATATTTTTAGGTTGAATGGCCACAGTCTTAGGGTTTTGATGAAAAATCCACTTTTCGAACTATGTTCTAAGTCACTAGTGACTTTTCAATGCGTATGTGCTTGGATGTGCACAAAATGCACACCACATTATGAATGTACGGGTTGCGCCCACATGGTGCATGTTGTGCGCCTTGTGTGCATTTAAGTGCACCAATGTGTGTGCATCTACACTGAAGCACAACTACATCCGATGCATGGGGACAAGGTGTGCATCTTGTAACGTAAGCATATGGTATAATACTATTACTGTTTACTTTGCATAATCAAACTAGTTCCCTTCCGGAGTAAACAATTTGGTGTCGTTGCATTAAAAGAAATTAGCTCAAAGTTGTGTGGTTAATACCATTAAATCACAAAAAGGAAAAAGAAGCCAAGAGGTGGTCAAGACCCAGAGATCAAGCAATCTTTAACGATTGTAGAAGAAAGAGAACAAAGAAGAAGATTACCAGAAACATTTGAGGAAACTTTTGTAGAAAAATTCCCAAGTTAGAGCCATTCTTGAGAATGAAGTAAAGCCAAAGTGTTAGCCAAAGTCGTATTAGGGAGGAAAGGAAACCATCTAGAAAGGCACAAATCATACATGGAGTGAGTGGGAGGATATTGCCATACACTTCACACTTTCAGATGAATCATATACTGACCTTGTTGACCAAGCAGAAAGCCTATCAATGCAGTCAACATTGCATGAGTAATACAAAGAAGGAGATCAAACGAAAGCTTATAGTATGATTTCTAATGCTCTAAGTGGGAATTTTTCAGGTAAGTTAATCAATGATGAAGAGTTAATGGATAAAATCATTTGGCTCGATTGTTCTAAACTCAATGTTGTCTCGATCAACAAGCTTTATCTTATATTGGTTGGCTCAAGGATTCTTGAACAGGCCAAATAACTAATAGGGGAGTGAATCATTTATTCCAAAACACTTTCATAAAATTTTACTAAACTAATAAGCACACAAACCATTCAAATAATTAAGACTAGTAAAAGAAAGGCAACATAAGAACCATAACACCAGATGTAATGTAAAAACCCAAGATGGGAAAACCACAAAGAAGTTAATTCTTATGTAATGATCACAGATTAGGGTGACATCAATTAAGGTGATTTTTTACAAGGGCTCATTGTCGGTCAAGCTAACTACCCATATACAAAAGTTGAATTACAAAATGTTTTACTGGCAAAATGTGAACTGATCGAATTGTATCAGCCCATGCATGAAACAATTCTAGTTGATAGGACAGTAATTACCACTAGCAGCAGATCTGATACAGATCTTTAACTAGCATATACCAAATCTTATGTAAGACCTTCTCTGTATAGCATAGAAATACTTCACTCAAATTCTTTTTACTTACTATAGCTAGATGATATACACTGTAACAAACTTCTACTATATCACCTTCAACTTTCTCTCTCACTTGCATACATTCATAAGATACAAAAGATACCTCCATTTATATATTCATTCGATAAAGTAACAACATATATCAGCCAAACTACAAAACATCATGGCTATAGTACAAAAGATATTGCAACTTTATTTCACACACTACCACAAACCTAAATATAGGTCATACATAAGAAATCTCCATACTACATTACCATAGGACCTAAATATAGGCCACTGTTAAGATACATATGCTTCATATCACATTTACTAAAAGATACAAAATTTTAAAACCACTGGAAAACCAAGTCCAAGACTTGATCAACAAAACTTCTAAACCAACAGATACATTAGAATTGATAAAAACATGTCCAGAACAAGATATAACCATTCTACCAAAACAAATGATGAACTGCAAGGGTGTCCAAGTAGACAGGATATAGAAAGAACTCTATAATACATTGGCCAAAAAATACTTAACTTAAATCACATTCATCTACAATCATTGAAACATTCAGAGTTACCAAAAAGATGTATACCAATAGTAGTAACAAATAAATCAACATCATACCCCAAAATTGCACGTTGAATCTATTTTGCATAAAACCGAAATACAGATAACTCACTAACAACCAACATGCATTCAATGGATACTACCAACAACCAACTGATATAGCTATGCAACTAGTAAAAACGTTTTGACAACAATGTCAACATTCTCTCAAAATGTTCAACAATCTCCCCCTTTGGCATTAATGACAAAAGAAACAAAAACTCCCCCCTAAGTAGATAATACTTCAATGTTTTTTTTCTTATTTTGTCTCCCCCTTTTTGCTACAATGGCAAAGGGCCAAAAACGAGAAATTAAACAAATACAACAGACTTTGCAATAGAAACTTCCTTATACTTCTCTTTAACAATTGGAAGCTTCCTTTTCCACTCAACCACAACAGCAACCATTCAAGTGCACAGACTATCATGCTCCACTAGCATGTTGAAAGATGAAGTCCGGTCTGGAGATTGGGGTCATCGTTCATAGTTTTCAAAATCAACAAGGATACCAAAGTCATGCTCTCACTAGAGTTCAACCATGTGCTTTGCCAACCAAAATGTTTTCACCAGATCTTCTGTCTCTACAAATGTAGTATCTTAGCCTAAAGCTGACCAACCTTTATCCTTTGTTTTCCTCCATATTTGAATCAATCATGTGTCTTTCCTAACTCATTCAATTATTTTTCAATAACTTCAATTTTACCTCTGGAATTTTCAACAAGCCACAAAAGACGATACCTGTAAATGTTTGAAATTTATTTTATGCAGTCTTTTGTTTTGCCAATCATCCTGGATAATATTTGTATACCATCGGTACATTGCTTTTCAATGGACCCCTTGATTTTCTTGCAATCAGCTCAAGTATACAATAACTTGTTCTAATATATCTTGCCAACTCAACTACTAGTACACCTGACACATTAGAAACAATTATATTCTTATTGATCAAGCGATCAGTTAACATATCTTCGACCTTACTTCTATCTCCCAAAGAGCAACTAACCCATAAATCACCAACTCTATCAAGCTCTCCATCTTCTAACATAGACAAAACACCATCTGAATCCACAAAGCTAGATTCTGATGGAGAAACTACACCTTTCACAATCTCCTCTACTTTTTTTTTTAAATTTTTTTCCTTGTCTTCCTCAACCTTTGAAATGGATGGTAACAATCTCCTTACCCTTTGTTAGCACCCTAAAAAAATCACTTATTATGCTCATTTAGTGAGGTTTTCTACTCTAGCATGCCTTGCTCATGGACTATTTGTTTTGATGTCTTTTGATTTCTTCAAGCAAATATAGGGGGTTTTCTTGACTTGTTTAAAACATTTCATTTTGAAATTGTCCATATTTTGTATCCTTCATACTCAAATCAGTAGAATAGTTATTGATGGTTTTGCCATGATTAGCACAATAGTTACTGTTGGTTTTGTCATGTGCAGGATAGTTCCTAAGAACCAACTTTGTCTTATGGTTCATTTGTGTTTTGGTTCCATAGTATACCTTTGGCCAAATTACAGGGGAGGTCATGCCAACGAAGGAGAAAATGAAGTATATAAGCATAAGAATCCAAATCGGCAATAGATTTCAAAAGGTAACCCAATCCATTAAGGTTATACCGATAAGTGTTATTAAAGGAAGCCGCCTCGATTGAAGATCAAAAGGAATAACAAAGTGCATCAAGATATTGATAAAGGTCTTACTGATGAAAGGAATCAATATTACAAAGCAAGCAGATAAAATGAGTGATCGACAAGGGATACACTGATCAATCTATCGGTATAGTCAAGGCAATCGGCAAAGAGTTTGAAATGTCGTGCTGATGGCCAATGAGGCCATCGGTAAGACCTATGTCGATAAGGGATTAAGTGCATAATATATTGCCGGCAGGCATCGACATAGCGGATCATTATCGATGGGACTACTCACAAGCATCCCCAATACTCAATAAAAGAATAGGAACAACTTGTACCAATGAGGATAAGCAATATGGATTAGGGGAACTTACACCAATGATATGTAATTGACATATGGGGAAATCTATGACAATGGAAGACATTGGTATAGCTAACATTATAGGGGACACAATTGGAATGTTGTGTCCACCCTCAATGACTTCATTGGGAGAACATATGCCAATGAGAAAACATTTGAGGTAAGCATAAAAGCAATTTACAAAACTTATATGTAACATTTATATCGATGTAGAGATGAAAAGACACTAGCAAATCATATCAATAAGGCATGCCAATAGTAATGAAGAAAGAACATTAGAAAAGTTATGCTAATGATCTAGTCAAAATAGCTTTGCACTGCGGAGTAATGAAATGAAAGTCATACCGATGCCTAACGAAGGGGTCAAGATGACCTATGCCGATGGTGATGAACAATGAACTTATCGGAGAAATAAGTCCAAGATTTTACAGATGGCGCGGAAGGGTAAGTATGATTGGGATAAACTATGCCAATTCCAATGGTTGTCTTATCAGCTTTCCTATTTTCAAATAGCGGGATAAAGGGCACTATTAAATGCACAGAATGGGTAAAGTAATGGACTTACATGGGGCAAATTAATCATTTATTACCTTACAGATTTGCAAATCCAATATAATCAGTAGACAATGGGTGATTGCCAATATCAAAGTGAGCCAAAAGGAGAATTTACAGAGCAGAAGGATTAAAACAAAATCACAGTGTGAAGGATATTTGGAAACAAAGTTGCAAAATAGAGTCATCAAGTGCTACTGGGAGGAAAAGGCCACCAAAGAGTGGAGAATCAAAAACAAAAAGGCCTAGACTAAGGGAAAAACCCCTACAAGGAAATTGAATCAAGACATGACTAATCAAATGCAAGCCCGTAGTCCAAGGTCACGAAGGTCCAAACGTCATTTACCTAAAAGGACAAATTGGAAGACAGGCTCAGAATTGTAGGGGACATATGGATGAATATCAAAGGATATGATTTATTTATTTTCCATTACTTAAGGATTGACAACCTAGTTCCTACATGTCATCCATGGAAAATGAACTTGGGTAAGCTTGTAGTCCCCAATGTCTTTGTGAATATTGATTTACTTGAGGTGCTGGTAAAAAATTACTGTTCAAAGAAAAAATGCATACTGGATGCTCGGGGTAAATCGTTCATATATTTTTCTGCAAATACCCTAGTTCAAGTTTTCACTTTGGACTACTCTTCTGATTTTCCTCTGTTATTAAAAGAATTGGAAGAAGAGTACAAAATGGGCACAACCTATAATGACTGAAAGTTGGCAATACATAGGAATAGGGAAGAAGGAAAAATAAGCCCTCTTATAGACAAATACAATCCACCCTTCAATATGGGAATATTTAGACCTTATTTGCAATACACATATTTGTCTTGTGGGCAAATTGAGATGTAGAAGTCCTAGATTTTGTGAGTATAGGGCCAATGATATTAGCCACTGATATTCAGATATTTGAGCCCAGACCTTTTGATTATGTAGCCTACATAGCAGAAAAGTTACATGAGGGGTTTTTATCTTTGCAAAAGGGCAATGAACAACCAAGGTTCATGTATTACTCATTGTTAATGTGCTTGGTTTTGTTCAAAGGATATGCAAGAGGCATGTGGCGTGAAGAGTTCAAACTGGCTGTTAGGGATAAAGACCAACCAATACAATTATGCACTTCTCTTTGGGATTCCAGATATGCGAGATATACGGAGGCCCTAGGAGTTTAACACGATCTTGGTTTCTTCCAAAATTCAATCCACCTATGGATCCTTTCCCTCATATAAGGTATGGTTCATCTTGATTTAGACTTTCTTTATGGTGAATTTAGTCTCCTTCTAACTCTCTCCTAAAGCTTCCCAAGAAAAACTAGTAGAACTTCTCTTTTCATCAAGGCTTTCTTCCTCTATTTGCTCAACACCTTCCTATGTGCATTCATGGATCAAGTAAGAGTGGAATAAACCTAAACAACTCCCATCTCCCTGAGTTTACTTCAACTTGACAGTTTCTTTAAGCCAAGTCTTACTGAGTTCGCAATTGGGCACAATAGACCTACTAGGAATGAGCCCCAATTAGGCCTAGGTTTTCAATTTTTGAAGCTTTACTCAAAATCTTACCAAAGGACCCCCTAAACTATTGGCCGTTCCAGATACCCTTTTGGAAGGTCTCAAAGATTTTCGTCCTTCGTACAATACCCTATTCCACAATTAGGCCCCTTTTAGACTAAATAAGGCTTTGGACTAGTTTTTCTTGCAATATGGTGGCAAGTTAGATTCAATATTGACTATAACTTGGTCTATAGCCTCCTCTAACTTCATTTAACTCTCCTTTTCCATTCTTTTCAATTTGGCATTCCACTCCTTCAATTTGTGTTGTTTGCTATGCAATCTTCCTAGTCGGGCACTCTGTCTACTCACCTAGGGCTTGCTTGCAAAATTAGCAAGCGGGATCTTTTCACAAACTTCCACTTGCATCATAATGTACATTGCCCCTACTATCATTTCTCCAATGGTTGTAATTTTCCCATGGTGGAATTTCAAGATAGGGGCATTTTTGTGTTCAAACCCTAAAACTGCTGGTGAAGTGCAGTTTCGAGTTTGATTTTCATTTGGCAGCCCAAAATTTCAAACCAATGAAAACAACAGTACAGGAAATGAAGAACTAAATGAAGTCTAACTATTTACAGAAAAAGAAACAACTAGTCAATCCAAAATGACAAAGATGCTTGAGTTGTAAGTACTGTACAGAGAAATGAGAAAATGTCACAGTGTTAAGTATTGCAGAAATGAATGTTCTGACCTCCAACCTCATTACAATTGATCTAGTAGCTATAAATAAGCTTTCTATTCCTTTCACAACTGGGTGGTGGCCTTCATAACTAATTTGGTCCCAAAATGCAAAAATCGCACTTTCTTGCATGAGCAACATTGACAATGTTGCAAAGTTGTCATGCAATTTTTGTAAGTTACATCCAACTTTCAAACAACTTTGCCTTCCTTTGAGCAACTTCACCTCTTTTTGTTGATATCTTGTATCTCATGGCTCTTAACCCTTCTAAGGTCAAAATTGACCCTCAACATCCTTACTACCCCAAACTAAAACAATTGTCACGCTTTGACAACTATGACAATTTCTTGCATTGACTGATCTACCTATCACAAAGTAACATCAAACTGAACCAGAACAAATTGCCCAAAATGGTACCAAATAGGATTGCTTATTTAAAAATTGTTAAAAGATTAAGTTTATCAAATGCTCGGCATTTTGGCAATATACACAAACAGACATTCTTGCCTGGTACTCTGAGTTTTGGTGACTTTACTATTGTTTCAACCACAACCCATGAAATAGTTCAGAAAAAAATTGTTGGATGAATTCAATCTGACTGAGCATTACACTAGGAAAAGATATGATCTAGAAGGATTTATTCATCCTTGTAAAAAGAAGCAGAACTTGGGAGACTACCTCCATGAAACCCTGTTCACAGAGGACATTTTTAGAAATATGGTAGAGCAGGAGACTCAAGAAGTTATTGACAAGTATAACAAAGAGTTGGATGAAAATATGCAACAGTTGTTGGAATTGGAATCCCAGGAAGAGTCAGATGAAACATGTACCTCAGGAACAAGAGATGGTGTCAAGGCTGCAAGTGGAAAATATAGAAGAAGAACCTAACAAAGATGATCAAATTGTGACTAGGTTACAGATAAATGAGGACAATAGGATGGATGCCTATGCTTCATTTATTTTAGATGACATGTTCATTAAGTCCAAGGAACTCCAGACAATGAAGCAGACATGTTTAAGAAACTAAAGGCAGATGTTGACTGGGAAGTGCAGACTATGACTCCCCAAAGGGGAAGGCAATTGCTTATAGAGTCAAGAGTTATTCTCTTTCCAAGTTGGGATATTAGTGCTTAATTGATTTTTGATAGTTTCCTTCATTCTGAAAAGAAAGATTTCAAACTTGATATTGATGGGATAAATGAGATTTACATTAAATCTAGGTTTGACGTTAATGAAAGTGCTCTGTTATAATGAGCATCGTATCCATCCAATAAGAGGCCTAAAATTATAGATGTAGACAAAGCTTTTGGGCAAATGATAAAATTGAAGGTTGGAAAAACTGATCCTATCATTTCTGCTGACATGGGTATGGATATGGCTAAATTTAACAAGGTTCAAATAATAAAATTGATCAGATAAAGGGATCACTATAAAGCTAAGTCTGAAGAAGGGTTCAAGAGAACTGGTTACTCTGCTCCAATGATCACTGTCACAGAGGATACAAAACAGAAAGAGAAATATGAGGATTTGCAAAAAAAAGAAAACAGACAATAGAAGAAATGCAGAGCATCAAAGTGATCACAATTTCCCTTACGCTAGAAGAGATTTGATAAATTGAAGGAAACTTTGGAATACAATCATATTTTCAAGCTTAATACAAATCAGAAACTTCTTTCAAAGGTGTAAAATCATTATCTCTGTTGATTAATTTCTTATGATTTCTAACTCTAAGAAAATAGAAACTGATTGTGCTATTTTGTGGGATATTATTTTAATTATATTACAATTTGTTCATCATAATTGATATTTGTTGTCATGTTAATTTGTCTTGTTGGTCTTTTTCTAAGCAAAAGTTAAATTTAGTAAGACTAGTTGTAAAATATTAAAGTAAATTGGGCGCAAAGAGGCCTTTCAAGTGAAATTCATTCAAATAATGAATTTTAAAATTGTTTCATAAGGTTACACATAGAATCATAGAAATCAGGTTTCATCACTCGAGAAAAGGAAGGCATTGGTTTGTTATTAATCTTTGGAGTTTGATTAGCATTTGCATTCAATAAGCAATTCAATATCTATTTAATTCAGTTAAGCATGCATATGTATACACTGCATTCAAGTATCCATACAGTCAAGAACAATTTGATATTGGAAATATTCAAGCAATTTATGAACATTATAATCCGATTTCTCTCGAGAAGTATTGTCATCTTGAGATATCATCTAGAGAGCTAATGCTATCCACTATAAAAGCCTTCAACCATCAGATTAGGTAAAGGTATAGGCCCACCCGCCTTGGTTTTGCAAACCTAAACTGCAGGGGAAGAGGATCATAATCGATCATTCCTGTCAATTGGCCAAATCCTGTGGAAGATTTGATCGTAGAGTTTGACAAGCTCTTAGAATTTTCCAATATGTTGATTTGGGCACCAACAGCCTTCTCACTGATTTTTAGGTTCAAAGGGGGCCCCATCAATTGCAATATCCAAACTAATCTTACCAAAAGAGGAACCCTCCTCAACACAACTCACAAGAACAAAACCAAATACAACTAAACTAGAACGAATATTCATTTGTAAAGATGTAAAATATGACTTGCAAACATCTTTGTTTTTCAAAACCTCTAGATATCTCTAGATTTGTTTTCTAGCAGGGTGTTGAAACTCCACTCTTTTTTTTCTCTACCCAGTAAGACCTCAAGAAATAAAACACAATAGCATGCAACCAAAGACCCAAATCGAAATCCATAATTATCTGACATTTTGACATTCTCAAGCAAATTATCCAACAATTATTTACATAGATCAAATTAAACATACCTCACCGCTAATCTTCAAAAATGTTTATCAAAAGCATGCACTAATCACAATTGATACCTATTAGTTCCTACACTTCCTTGTGCATAATCGTCTTCTTTCCTTGAAGGTTATCAAAGCTGCACAACCCTATTATATCCTCAATTACTTATTATTACAAAGTAATTGGAAAATATTTGCTTGTTAGCAACAAAGACCGAGAGGTCAATTTATACAAGAGACTGAACGACGTTTCCATAGGAAACAATTGTAAAGAATAGAAACATTCTACTCTAGAAACATAAAACTAAATATTAAAAACATTCTAATATTGACACGAGATTGCAATTAATAACCACTAGATATTAAACAAACATAATAGAAACTATCTATTATTGTAAAACCCTCCCTTGATGGTTAATCTATCCAGAGCATGAAGCTGTAAAAACATAAAAGGCAGATTTTGTCTGCTCAAGGTGCTACACACTGTTCACTGTGGGTTGCGAACTAGATTCCTTAGATAGGGCAGCTAAGTGCTTCCGACATTCAACCTTCATGTGCCCAAACTTGTGGCAATAGTTGCATTGAATTCTTTTCTTCCGAGAGACTTTTGAATCTAGAGCAGAAGATGTCTGTTGAGAAGACTGTTGAAACTGGCCTTTATCCTTCTGAAAAGATTTGGTAGCAAGGGCTTGCTCTATGGAGGTGGAGCTGTAACTACTACCGAATTGTTGTTTTCACTGATCTTGCTGAAGCAGAAGTGTGCAGAGATCAGTGAACTTTAGATCAACGCCAGAAGACATGATGTTGAGAGTCCGATATAATGCTCATAGGACTTTGGTAAACTCTGAAGAGTGATAACCACAATATCCTCTTCCTCCATCTTGTGACCGATGGCAAGCAATTGATCACTGATTTCCTGAATCCTATTCAAGTGTGCCTTGAGCAAGGTTCACACATCCATGACAATAAAAAACAGAGTGTTCTTCAAGAAAAAAGCCTTATTTTTGTCAGAAGTCTCATGAAGACCTTTCAAATGTGTCCATATCTCAGCAACTATCTTATCGGATGGAATCTGAGAGAGCTGATCATCAGCCACGGATAATTTGACAAGCATCACCGCTTCTCGATTATTTAGATCCCAAGTATCCTGATCAGGATTAGGAGCAATGGGACACTTTGTAACACCCAGAACAAGTTGATCGATAGGAAACAATCGTGAAGAATAGAAACATTCTATTCTAGAAACATAAAACTAAATATTAGAAACATTCTAATATTTACACGAGATTACAATAGATAACTATTAGATATTAAACAAAGCTAATAGAAACTATCTATTATCATAATACTTATTTTGTTACGTCATAGGGTTTATCTAACACTAGGCTTCTATCCCATAACCGACTCAGCAAAACCATGATAAATGCCTTGCCCTCTAACCAAGGAAATTCTCCCTACATATCCAAGCCAAAGTTCTAAACTCTTTGCAACTCCTTTGTAGTTAAACTAATTTTCAGATGTTTGATCCTCCTATGATCGAACTTCTCTAATTTTGCCTTCTTTAGCATCCTTGATGCAACCACACCAATACCACAAACAACCAATTTGGATTCCATCTTCGCACTTGAAAACATTTCTCAAACCCTCACAACCTCTACTAAAAACTTTGATATTTTCCCTTGCAACAACGTTAAATGATTTCAAAACTTCATCCTTACAAACATGATCCATCATAATTGTTTTTCTTGCCAAGAATTGATTATCACTAACGCAACCTATTCGCGTTGCGCATATCAATCATTCGAAACAATTGTAATCAATAATTTACTATCCAACAAACCCGAGACAAACTAGTTGCACCTGGTGTCACTTCAGAGAAGGGGAAGTAACTTATATGGCATGCTAATACTCCTCCTGAGCCAAAGCTTTCAACTCAGTTGCTAGAAGAGCTAGTACCAGGATCCAGTACCATAGGGCTCCCTTCACCATCTTTCATCTTCCACACTGCAATTGTCTTCTTAGATTCACATGATACTACAACATTATTGTCATTTATTGACTTCACTAGAGCATCACCAAATTTGCATGTTTTAGCATAATGACCGGACTGACCACATTTGAAAAAATTTGCATTCCTTTGTCTTGATCTCACTAACTAAACCCTAGATCTACACAAATTAGCCTTCGTGACCATAACTGTGACACAAGAATTCCCATGAAAGATATTGTTCCCTCCACTTTTCTTAACCACAATAGAAACTTGACTTCTGCAGTGATTTTCTTTATGATAATTAAAGCATTGAACCTTTTGTTCCTTTCTCATTTCACATTCAACAACATTATGACCAAAATTCTTGCATGAAACAGCAATTGTTAAAAGATAAGTACCTTTTAGCATTTAGTTGCTTGACCAAGGGCCTTCTTATAGATATATTGCATTCCTAACCTTGCTTGCTACCGTAATCTTTGCTTCAACTTCAACTTCCTTCTCTTTGCCTTTGTCCTTTAGATTTGAACACTCACTTGTAAAACCCAATCCTTCCTTATTCTCATGAATCTTCTACAGGGTTAAAAGTTGGTCGAAAATAGTACTTCTTTCAAAAAACTTACCTTTAGATCTCAACTTCCCTAGTTCCCAATCTGTCTTTTCATTTTCATCTAACTTCTTGAAAATGTCCTAAAGAATCTCTTCAGCTTTTTTTCCATTCCTCTATTTTCCGACTAATATTGTTCTTCAAATCTCCTTCGGTCTTCTTCTAGTCTTCCATCTACTTGAACTCTTTCTCGATGGATTCCTTAGCATTTTACTATGACTCAACTTCTTTTCCAAATCCACTACCTTTTCTTTTGATTCCTTCAATTCCAGACTTACTTCATTATTCCTTTCTTTGAAGTTCCAAATTTGATCCCTCATCTTCGAGATCTATGCATTCGCTTCTTTCAGGCCTTCTTTCAACTCCTTATTCTTTGATTCAGTGCACTCAATGTTGCTCATTATGATTTGTTAGTCCTCATCAGAATAGTAATCTCCTTCCATCTATTCAAACATCCAAGACCTCCCTCACGGTTAAGCTTTATCTACAAGGGACCAAGCTCTAATAACAATTTTTAAACAAGCCGAAAAAATGAGAGGGAGGGTGAATTAGTTATTCCAAAACACTTTCATAAAGTTTACTAAATCGGTAAGCACATAAACTATTCAAAATATTAAGATAGAAAAAAACAAGAATGTGTAAGAACCATAATACCAAATATAACATGTAAACCCAAGATGGAGAAACCATGAAAAGACTAATTCTCATGAAATGAACACTGGTTAAGGTCACATAGGTTAAGGAGATTTTTACAAGGGCTCAATGCCACTTTGCTCAGCCCTGTTTGGATCACTGATGGCTAGGCTAACTACCCTTATAAAAAAGACGAATTACAAGATGTTTTACTGAAAAAATGTAAACTCACAAAATTGCATCTACATATGCACTAAAAAGTTTGAATTGATATCACAATGATCACCGTCAGTAGCAGTTCCAGTGTAAATCTTATGTCAACATACCACAGACCTCTGCAACACAGAATGTAGGACCTTTTATAGCAAAATAATGCTTCACTCAAATTCCTACTTGCACACTACTGCCAAATATACACCATAACAAACATGCTCTCTCTCTCTCTCTCTCTCTCTCTCTCTCTCTCTCTCTCTCTCTCTCTCTCTCTCTCTCTCTCTCACACACACACACACACACATTCATTGGATGCAAAGATATCTATGTTTATATATACATCCGATAAGGTAACATCATATCATCGAAGCCAAAAAACATGTCGGACATAGTACAAAAGATATTACAATTTTATTTAACACACTACCACCAAACCTAAATATAGGTCATCCATTAGAAATCTTTATACTACATTACCACATGATCTAAATATAGGTCATGCTTAAGATACATATGCTTCTAGCACATTTATCGAAAAAATAGTCAATTTTGGAGCCGTAGGAACACCATAACCAAGTCCAAGATTCGATCAAGAAAAACTTTTGAACCAATCAACAGATAGAACTAAAACCTCTCTAGAACAAGATATAACCATTATACCAAAAACAACCGGTGAACTACAAGAATGTCTAGGTAGCAAGGATACCCAAAAGAACTATCTAATACAACAGTCAACAAATACTTAATCAAAACTCCATTCATCTGCAGTCACCGAAACATTCAAATGTACCAAATGTTGTATTCCACTAGTAGCAACAAGTACACCCGACATCGTACCCCCAAAATGCAAGCACTGAATGTGTTGTGGATAAAACCAAAATATTGATAACTAACTGACAACTAATATGCATCCAACCTATATTGTCAACAACCAACCACTAAAGCTATGTAACCGGTAAAAAGGTTTTGACATCAATAGAAACAATGTCAGCATCTTCTCATAATGTTCAAAAGAGATGCCTATACTTGATTAAATAAACCTTGGAAATTAAACCGATTTTGACTCTAAATGGCAAATTGCTTTGGAAAACCAATGGCTTGAGCTTATTGAACCAACAAGAAACCATTTTAGGTTGATCCTTAACAAGCTTGTTATTGACACATAAATAGTCTTATGGAATATCTACGAGAACTTGTGATTTATGTAACATGCTTGAGACTTTTGAGCATTTTTCTTTAATTCTAAATATGTCATAGCCATTTGGTCTTTGATGTTTGGTCATCCTATTAATTGGCTTGATAATGCAGGTTTTCTTCATCTAAGACTCTCATTGGTTATATAGATTCTTTTAATGTTGCTTTAAACCATTTTTTAGTATTTGTGGAAAAAGAGGAACAAAGAGCGTTTATAGAGCAAAAGGAAGCACCTCACTGAGCTCAACAGGGAACTCACTTTGCAAAGTAAAATCTGCTGTTACGGAGATTCCAAAGGACTAATTTGTGATTTTTCTGAAGGAGTTACCTTGGTGTATAAATAAGATATTACATCTGCTCACTTCTTCCTCCAAGGAAGCAACAAGTTGAACAAATAAGAATTGCAACTGCGGAAGCAGTCTCCAAAGAAGAAGCATAACAAGTGGGAAGTTATATTTCCCCAGACACTACTGTCACCCTGCTTGATATCTATGGATGTAATCAGGCAGAATGTAGTAATAGTGCCATTGACCAATAGTAATAACTGTCTCTAGCTCGTTTTGATGCTACGTCTACACTTTCATGATGTCATAACAGCACTTTTATGATGTAAACTCTGATTATTCTTTGTTACTTTGGGTACTTAGTAATCTGTTCTGATCCTTTTTAGGGTTGCTGCTCTGCACAATGTACGGATTTTTTGATATACTATCTTTAATATATAAAAATATAAGCTTTGTTTTCTTCCACTATTCTTTTCAGAACAGCTTATTACAATCATGGTTGGAAATTAGCGGCAATATACCGCTAATATCGTGAGCAAAACAGCAAGGCAATAATAATCGCCAATGATATTTTGAAAAATCGCACAGTATTTGGGATGAAAGATCACAGTTTCCTGTGATATTTGGTCAACAAAAGCCTGGCCAAAGTCAACTTAGGAAACAACAAACTTTCCAAAATATATTTGAGGTTTTTTCATTTTCCTGCAGGCTGCGACGGCAAAGAAAAGGGTCGTGATGGCTGAGGAAAGGTGTGCCACCATTGGAAGTCAGACCATGTGACTATTGGAAGTCGGATTCTCCACCATTAGAAGTCAGAATCATTAAGCTGCACCATTCTTCATTCTTCAAAAATGGTAAAGTTTATAGTTTATAGAGCTACAAGTTATGAATTTATTAAACTATAAGTTATGACTAAATCTGTAAATTATAAACTTCTATAAAGTTTATAGAACTATAAGTTATAAGTCGATGATCATGAATTTATAGATAAGTTTATAATTTACAGATATATATATATATAGGTTTTAATTTTTTCAGAAAGGGTATTGTAAATTTATAATACTGTATATTAATACTAATATACATATGCATATGCATTGTTTATTAATTATTATCAGTATTTTAAAATTTAGGCAGTGCTCATTTATAAATTATAAATTCATTATACAGAATGACTATATTAATTAGTGTTCATTTATAAATCTTTACAAATAAATATTGATATAAGTTACAGATTTTCAAATGCTCCGTAAAAGTGCAGAGTTTTCCAGCTGAGATTTTGTCGATTTCGAGTTTTTAAAAAAATTCTGGGTCAGCTGCATTATTGCTGAGTCTGAGTTTTCTTTTTTAACTATGATTGCAATTGTATAACCTCACCACAATTTATCAAACATTTGCAGACACAACACTTGCCATTTGCCATTACATCAGATACTTGTTGAAACTTGAAATACACACAAAAATCGCTGTTACTATACAGTTCTGTACTTGGATTCATTGAGTTCTCATATGAGTTTGATAGTACAACTTGCCAAAACCTTCTCTACATAGCTTAAGCAAGCTTTCTGTGAAAAAGATTGGGGCAAAAAAAAACAAGTACCCATTACTCGGCAAGTAGTAAACTTATGTTGCCAACATTCCCTATGGATAAACATTTAAAATTATTTCAGCCATTTTCCAATGCTAGGAAAGACCATAAGTAGCTAAACTAATTTTCCAAGATTGGGTGGAACTTTTCAATGGCCAAACAATATGTGTCCACATGAGCACTTAGACCAGACAAGCAGAGCTTTTGCTTGATTATTCTGTCCTTTCTCCCATTCAGATAAAAAAGTTCATCACTTGAGCCAATTCCAATATCCAATGTTTATTTGCAAATTGGCAGGGTCCATTAGGATAGTAAAGCAATGAGTATGCTTCTTATCACTGCCCTTAGCTTGCCAATATATTCTCACAGCTCCAAGTTGCAAACACCGTCATCCGGATCTAATTCATCTCAACCTCAAAACATATCTGGACCCAATCAATCTCCAAAATTGTTAGTTTGAAAGACTGGACCTATACACGACATCTTGAGCACTCAACTGGAAATGAATGGATTTACAATTTCATACACCATTAAGGAAAAATTGATGACAAAAATCGTGTATTAAATAATACAAACACAAGACAAACAGCAAGAATTTGTTTTAAGAAAAAGCATCTAACATAGGCTGTTAGCAATATTAATAGGCAAAAGGGTCTAAAGGTATAATAGTTAAGATTAAGAGTTGCAAATAAAAAAGGCCTCTCAAATGTATGGCATGATTATTACACATAAGAAAATATTAATGTAATAATACTGTAGAGACTTCTTAAATTTACAACGCTGTAAGCTGTTGCAAACACACAATAAAAAGTGTTAAGTGTACAGCATATTGGTATAAGTAGGGACTTGAAAGTAACAAGTTTGATAATTTTACACTGCATATCCCCAAAAAAATGCAATTTTAATTTCAAACAATTATTGCAAACACATAATTAGGTAGTAATAAATATTTTATCTGTTAATTACAGTCATTTTCCTACATACAATTTTTCTACTTGTGGTAGTCTTCATTTTTCAACTGTCATATAATTTTAGTACTAGCACAAATTCATACCTCTCCAGATCACCATCGTGTCCTTCCCATGGCCTTGTAAAATCCTCTTCTTCAGAAATAAAGCCAGAAATCAGGATGCAAACTGCTAGACGCTGTAAAAAGGTTCAGATCATTTCATGAGGTCCCACAAGTTACAGCCTCTCGTGAAGAGAGAGAGAGAGAGAGAAGACCATAGATCAGATGTTTTCAATTTCAATAAGAAAGCCAAACCAGACAATTTAATATATTTTGAACTGTAAAAGATCTACTTGGAAAGCATAGTATTTAAGGATATATCTCACTCCTTGTTGATGATTTTCTCCAATGGGTAAAAATTCAAATTCTTCAACACCCCCTGTTCTCCTTGCCATTTTAGTCCCCGTAAGGCCAGCTCCAGCAGCTGCAGATGGTTGTTCCAAGATCAACAAGATTGAATAAGTGTTTAACACGTACCCATTCACAAAAATATACAAAAACTGTAATATTTGTCCTTACCAATAACAGTTTTGATTGCATGCATTAACCTAAATCCAGTTTAATGTTATCCCACTTATAACTGCTGAATTTAATGTGCTTTAGATCAGCTGACTGCCTGTTGCCTAGCCAATATTCATATTTATTAAGAGAATGTTAATTGATGCATTTGTCTCAAATATCCTAAAGGTCTACCAAAGCCAACAACTAAACATTATGTTCGTCCAAGCAATCTCCTCTTGGTGTCAATAATATTTTATCTTGTTCCTACTACACATTTATTAACATTACCTCTTGATACACTTATAATTTATATTTTTCTTTTGCTCCAAAAATATCTATTCCCTTGTACTGACCATTGATCTCAAAACCAATAATCTCAAAGAAACCCACATCCTATAATCCAGGAATACACATTTCTTTATCACCTTTTATGGTTGATTAATCATAGCTTCCATGGAGACAACTTTTTTCTAATTAAATCTTCTGAGATGACTTTCAGACAATTTTCTGCAAGTGGCCTTCAGAGGAAAAGTTTCAGTACTCGATCTGGCCTATAATAGTATCATACAAGAAGATTCAACAAGGTTATCTTGACTGAAGCGAGTTATAATAATAAATGTATCAACAAATTTAGCAGCAAAAGTGCAGAAAGAAAAAAAGATTTTCGACATTCAACAATGTGGAAGATGCAGCTAATCTGAAACTCTCATATAGAGACAACTTTACAGGAACATGGGTAGAATTACCAAGTAGTCTGCAACTGCAAGAAGATCCAGTTAAGCCACATGTCCAAGAAACAGCCCACAAAGCACAGTAACACTCCAAACTTCCCTTCTTTCCAAATTCCGCTGACCTATAAGATTACTAATAGGTCTTTTGTTGACTAAAACTTTTGTACATCACTGACTACGACTTAAAAAATTGTGATTTTGGCAACATTTCATGAGATTTTTCTCTCCTTTGAGTAATAGGGGAGGCTCCCTTCTTACTATAGATGGCTTCAAGGAACTTAACTGAAATTACAAAAAAGATGGTTCTCTTGATCAATTCCACTTTTTTTCAGGAATGATTTGCATACAACTATAACTTTCCAACCTGAATAAAAAATGTCTTATTGCTGCGATAATACCGGTGACCCTAGAATTGACGTAAGAACAACCCCAAAAGCAGCAGTTTACTTTTTATATTTTGTGAAACAAAAACAGAAACCCAAAGTCTTCTGTGTTCGTCTCGAATAAAGCCTCAAACGGAATAACCAATAAGGTACAAAGTCTCTTACTAGATCCTCTAAAATTCAATAAAAACACTTACAATTGAAGCCCAAAGTCTTCAAATCTAAGTGAGTCTTCAAATCTAAGTGATTGCAACCACTACTATCAATTACAATTTGTCTTGCCGCACAAAGTCTTCAAAAGTTCAAATTGGATCTGAAAGTAATAGGCAGCTCAAAGTCTGCACAATTAAATTCAAATCCCTCTTGATCAAAGCTCCAAAACTCACAATCAATATCTAGAGAATGTCGTCACATAACACCTTGAATCAACACAAAGTTTCAAAGCAAGTTGTCACTTTTATTGAAAGCAATCTGATTTACATCCAAGTACAAAGTCTTAGAATACACGATACAAATCTGCAGAATTTTCTTTCCTTGCCAAAAGATGATTATTTACAATGAGCTCTCTCCTTTATATAGGAAAATAGGAGAGAGAAAGCTCGAGGGAAAAGGGGAAATCCTCAACCACCTTGACCTATTCTTTAACAAACTTCTAACTTACTAATTTGACTTATTCAAAGTTGCATGCCTAGCGCAGTTGCAACTTGACTACATGAGTTGATTATACAGGGACATGTTACCCGTACTTACAACATAATTGCTCTTTGACATGTAATCATCCTACTACTATTCTACTTAAAGTATATGAAAATCTAATTTGAAGTATTCACATGGTATCAACTAGCTCTCCAAACTTCCATAGGGACTTGTGTACAACTGCAGCATCTAGTTCACCAGTGTGTTGTGCGATCATTTTAACCTTCCTAAGTATGCTTGCTGCTCCAGATATCTCTTTGTTACAAATCTCCATTTGATTTTGCAGATTCTTCAATGAATACTTCCAGCTTGCAAATGTATCCAGCACACTGATGTTGAAGTCATCCACTTCATGATGTAAGAAAATTGCTTCTTTGATCATGCTTTCTTGGTTAGTTATCCTGGCTACTACTGCCTTTGCATCTTTTACAAGTCCTCATAGAACTTTCTCTTTGTTGGTCATCACATGTGCATAATCATGGTACATTTCAACAAATGTGATGACTTCGTACTCACACAAAATGTCCAAATCAATCTCCATCATGTTGTTCGAGGCACCAAGATTTCATCCAGCAACTTGAGTTGATGATTGAGTGACTTAAGAATGTCATTCAATCAAGCAGTAGTCTCTTTCCCTTTTGCTACTATAACTTCTCTTGACATTGCCAAATAGTGTGCTTGCGCAACTATTATATGAAAGTTTCATAGTGTAAGAACATCATCATATGAGAAGTCCATAGCAAGTTGTTGCTGTGAAAACACGGATTTTGGATGAGCTATGGATAGGGAGAATGAATAAAATGATTTAGGACAATGAATGAACAAATGGGTCAAGCTCAGAATGGCTCAAATAGCCAAGAACGGGTTTTTTGGAGTGAAATGCATATGCAACAGCGAACTTTAAATTATGCAAGTGAGGAGTGAAGTGTAATGAAACGAAAACACAACATGCTTAAATAAGTGTAAGTCATACTATGTATCCGGCAAGCATGTGGGAAATTCTTTTTCAACCATATGGCAGCCATATGGAGGTTCATAGAATGCATATTGGTGGGACTTGCACTTGCATTCTCATGAGAGGAAAAGAGGGACTTGCTTCCATATTAGAACGAGATTTTATCCCCAACTGCATATGCATGTAAGCGAGACTTTGCATATGCAACTTAGAGAAGTAAATAGAAGGAACAACTTCATGCACACAAAAAGACATGCAAATCTGAAATTGGAAATGATAAAGAGTTGCATTCACAAACACATCAATATATACATCAATGCCTTAAGGAAAATAACAAAGGAATCATACCCTTTTATCAAGAGGCAAGAGAAGAGGTTGTTTTAAGCACTTGTGAAAAATCTCAAAATACAATCTAAGGGATTTCTTGGATTTAGAAAGATTGCAAGATGAAGTGTTAAAAAGACTTTGAATCTTGACTCGGTCCTTGCAAAAGATGAGTCAAAATTCATAGCTTTCCAAGTGTAGGAAGTTAGTTGCATCACTTTAGAAACCGTTTTGACCAAGCAATGTCCACCATGCAACGAATTTGGTAAATGACGTCCAAAGCATATCAAGCAATTTAAAAGACTTGAATGCAAGCTAGGAAGGATATCAAATGCTTTCAAACTTACCTTGATCCAAACGCTCATTTTAATGATGCAAATTGCTCAAAACTAGGGCGTTTTTTAGCAAAAACGTGCCCTAGATGGGTTGAGAAATGAAGAAAACACTCAACAAACTCCACTGTTGAGTAGCCCAATGTGTTCTTTGGGTGATTTTAGGCAAAACAACCTTTAGATCATCAAAAACAATCAAGAAATGCTCAAGATACAAGCATTTGAAAGCTGGAACACCTGATTTTGGAGAAAAACTCCCAAAAAAGTGAAGTTTTGAGAGCCAAAAACATGTATTTTTGGGTAAAAGTCGCCACTTTTGAGTGTTTGATCAAAAAGTCTCATGTTATGAAGAAAAAGTCACTTTTTGATTGCATTTGCATGTGAAAAATGTGCCCAAAAACCCTCCAAATGCAAGCTGCAAGTTAAAAACGGGATTTCCTTGTACAAATGCATATATTATAATGCATGCAATGTGCTCCAAAATCGCACTTTGTGTTTTTCATTAGAGACTTAATGCAAAACACACTTTTGAAGACTATTTACATGTTTTTGAAAGACATGCAATTGGGCAAAAAATCGCCACTTTGCCGTGGTGGGGTTTTAAAACATGAAAGCACATTTTAAAATGCATGTAATTGGGCCAAAAAATGTCACTTTGGCTTAGGCTAAGTGAAATGGGTTTTTAAATATTACATACGCATGCAATTGGGGTCCAAAATCGCCCCCTAGTAGATTTACATGTTATTAAAATATGTATTTTAACTTTAAAAGTCCATTATGTAGAAATTTTAAAAGATGTATATGTAATGGGTTAGAAAAACCCCATTTAAATGCATTAATATATATAAAATAAACTAATACATGCAACAACATATGTACATGAGTAATATTTTCTCACTTACATTAATTAATTAAGTTTAAAATATGTAAATACATATTAAAAACCTACGTAACACATTAAAATGTGTTATTGCATTAAAAAAGTCCATTTAAATTAATGTTGGAACTTATTATTTATTGGAAGTGGGTTTTCACATAGTGATTTGCATGTTGATGTATGCAATGTGTAATAAAAGTCTCACTTTGTGCACTAAAGCTGTCTCATGTATTTATATTTAATATTTAACTATAGTTTTTTTAATAAAGTAACATGAAAAATAGTCTAGAAATAGGCTATTTTCATAAAACATAAAAAACTATGGTCAAAACAACCCATAATGAGTTGAAATTTTAAAATAGACCACAAAATCCACTTTAAATATTAAATATAATTTTATATCATGCAACTGACAACAAAAAGTCCACTTTTATGAGATTCTTAATAAAAATATGTAGTTGACATAAAAAAACTCACTTCTTCTCTTATAACTTGAGCTAGACAACTCCGATTTGGACCTAAGTTAGCTTGAACCAAACGGAATTCCAAGGGCTATTCACCTAAGGCAAAAAAAAAGTAAAAACTATTTACAACACAGAGAAAAACAAACAAAAGACGTGAATGTTTACCAAAAATCGAGTGTTTGCAGTGCGAGAAGAAAAATTCTTATCAACAAACAATTGGGGATAATCTTGACAGAAAACCTTCAAAAAAACACATAGACAAGACTGCACAAAGAACAATTCAGAGATAATGAATTGTTTTTATGATGCCTCATCAATGATGCGCCTACAAATCCATGAGAAAATTGCGTAGGGTTGCCTCAATTTTGATATCTCAAAATTGAGGACAACATCTTTACAAGTTTATTTAGTCTAATGTATACACCCAAGATGCAGGGACAAGCAAATATTGCACGAATTCCAACAGATCCAAACTGGTTGTCAAAGAAAAAGGAAAAAAATTGAAACAAAAACTAGGTTTCAGAAACTGACTGTCAAAGAAAACATAGTTTCAGAAACTGACTATCAGACAGAAACAACAATCTAAAAAAGTTGAAACAAAAAGATAACACCATTTCAGAAATTGGCTGTCAAAATAAAGTGAAGGAAGATGAACTGAAGGGCCTGGATACTCATGGATACTCAGAGTGACTGGAGCTAACAGAGAAAAGAGGTAGTGATGATGAATTCGACTGGTGCCAAGCGTGTCTTACTAGTCCAACTGAAGTAGGACACATACCTGTCCAAACTAGGCATGGAAATGAGTTCACTGTCTGACAACAATAAACATCCAGAGGCTCGAAAATTTTCAAAAATATCAAAATGGTTCCTTTTTGGCTACAAGAACACTTGGGCTCCATATTCAACTCTTCTTATAACCCATTCTTGTACACTACAAAGGAAGTCATCTAATTGAATCATTCCTTTTGGAGAAATAATTGTTAAAGCTTATGTTACTTCGACTTATGAGTCATGATAAGCTGTAGTGGGAATTTTGAAGTGTGAGAACATTATGAAAGCTCGTAAGGTGTAGGATAATTCTGTTTATTGCCTAAAGATTCCTTGAAGGCCTATTTATAAGCAAGAAAACATTGTAATGACTCATAACATAGTAAAAACAAAAATAAATAATAATGCATTGAGTCTTTTAGAGAACACAAAAGTCCAATTTGATTTCACTTTGTCATGGCTCAAACATTATGCATGTCATATAATCCTCAAACTCTCAAAATTTAAAATTTTAAAGTTTTCAAGTTTAACAACACACTATAACAGAATAATTATTAATTATTAATTATAAATTATAAATTTATATCAGCAGTACAACTATTTACATATGATGGCATGTCAACAAAGCCAAACATAAACTACATCTTCTTCCTCCTCCTAGACTAACCTACTATTGGGCCTTAAAATAGAAGGTAAGTCAATGAGAAAGTGAAGAGACATTGTTTCTCTTCATTTTTCTCCATTGCATCTGACTACAAAGCTTCAACTGCTCCTCTCTCAAACACAAGAAGTTCTTCATCAGTAACCAAGAAATTACTATATTCTTTGTCAACCCGTTCATCAAAAGGAATTTCGTCATCCAAATCAATGACATCATAAGAAAGACCTGACACCTTATTCGTTTGAAGATAAGAGGTTGTATCGGATGAAAACAAGGTGATTGACGTGCTCCTATACCAACTACATTCTCTTCTTCATGTAAATATTTTTAAATAGGTTCAAAATGCATTCACACTGAGTAGCATTACAAAGCTAGGGAAAAAAATACATATACCAAGCCTCTAAAAATTTGCTGCATCAACACCATGATTCTCCCACCACAAAACTACAAAGAAAATATTTCTAAAAATATAAGAGCTTAGCAAAAAAAGAGAATGCATTCAAACTTTCAATTTCCAATTTCTACTTATATTATTAAGCTAATGATTTTAAAGGAACTCCCTTGGATATGGTTTTTCCGTCCTCTAAATTACTTGAGCTAAAGCAAAGAGCCTCCCCTCCACACCCTCATAGGCCTTCAACTTATCAAGAACTGTCTCCTATCTCATTTCTACCACCATGTTATCAATGCATGCGACGGGGCCTTCCATGACCTCATTGGCCTTATATCTGTTGATGTGTAGCATCAGTAGAATTAATGATGTTATGCGAATTCTGTTCATCAGACATATGCAAAATCTGTACCAGGTTCATCTGATAATAATCATTGATGTTATATATATATATATATGATTGTCTTAACATACGTTTGATGATAGTATCGGCAAACAATGTTATGTACATACTATCAGCGGACATCATCATGCATATGTTATCAGGGGTCTTGTGTTATTGCCAATCATTTAATATGTTGGATTATATTAACTAACAATTGGTTAGTTATGCCTCCGTAGAGGCATGACCTTTCTCATGTATATGTATACTAGTGCAGATCGATGGGAAAATAATCAATACATGGCATTATAAGTCCCAACGATCTGCATTAAAATTACAAGATAAATTCTCAGCATTCTCCTCTACAATCTTCATTGGAAGACAATCAGTTTATTCCTTCTGCAATACATGTTATCAACAATATTCATTGGAAGATATTTTGCGTCTCAGCAATTCAAGAACATTCACCATTTGAAGAACAATTCTGGTCTGCAGTTATTCAAGTACGAACATCTATAATTATTCATAACTAGTGTAATAGTTTTGTCTATCAAAGATCACTAAAATCTTAACATGGTATCAGAGCCATTCTGATAAGAAATTTTAGTACTCAGATTTATATAAGTTAAATTATATTCTTAAAATCAAAATGGTGAATCATGTAAGGCTAGAGGATAGACTTAAGGGAGCATCAAATTTTTCATCATGGAAAATTTGAGTCATGATAATTTAAGAGAAATGGAATTAGAGGAGTCTATAGAAACAAACATATCCATGCATGGAAATGATCCAGAGAAAGTAACATGGAAAAGAAACAATAACAAGGCAATGAAAATTATTATAGATTCTATAAAAGATCATATTCTTCCATCCATATCCAGTCTCAAGACAGCATTTGAGATGTTCTCTACTATCAGAGATACATTTGAAATCAACAATACTAGTAGATTATTAACCCTAAAACAAGATCTACTATATATAAAGATGAAAAATGGAGAATCTTAACAATATCATGGTTACCAAGAGATGCATATCCAGATGCATCTCAAAGACTTGACTCGATATGTCCCTATTCCCCAAAAAATGGTCCACAAAAGACACCTGGCATCCCCTGCATCTCCTGCTAGGATCCCAACGTCTCTCACGAAGACCCCTACCACAAACATGCAATGATAAAATAGAAAATCCTAAACACCCCACTGCAAGAAGCCATTAATGCTATAGGAAAGCCATACACGCCTTCGAGGAAACCAATGAAGCTCGTGCGAGAAAAGAAAGAGAAAAGAAAGTTGATAGCTCAATTTGTCTACTAAGCATCTCAAATATTTTGGACTTATTTGTAACTGTCTACTCTAAATTTCTGAACTATATCGAAAACTAAACTTGTATTTTAGATTTTGTCTCTTGTTCATATGGCATGCTATAAATAACATTCCGAACTCCATTTTCCATCAAAAGACTTATATTTTTGGGGTATTTTGTAAACATTTTGTATTCTATTGACTATTAACTTACATAGACACTTCATCTAGATATTTTTTTCTTGCCCTTAGTTACTATCTATTAGTAACTCAGGTTTAATGAGAAACACTGAAAAATTAAAAATTAAAAAATTAAAATCTAAAACTATTTTTCTGATTTTCATTTAGTATAAAAATAAGATGGACATGAAATTCTACACAAATATTTGTCACAAGCATAATAGATTTGTTAAACAATTCTAATAATTATTTTTTCATTCAGTAAGTTTGGTGGGGGAAAACAAGCTTGCACCCATTGAGAAAGCATTCTGATTGTGTCTTGGAGCCAAAAGGTACAAATGGAATAGCCACAATCACATGTAAGCTTTGTCAAATGCCATGGAAAAGCACTTACTCAAGGGTGAGGGCTCATGTCCTTCACATACCTGGAAAAGGTGTTGATCCTTGTCCAAATGAGGTGCAATGATATGATGTTGTGAGGAATCAATAAAGGCTTGATGCAAAATTTTCTAATTTGAGCTCTTATGCTTAAATGACAAGGGCAACTATTGAAACTCAAACCCCCCTAGAAGACAATATGATGGACAAGGTCAAGAAGAGGTTGATGCAGCAATTACATGCTTCTTTTATGGACATAGAATAGTGTTTAATGTTGCTCACTCACCTTTCTACGGGGAGATGGTCCAAGCTATCAATAATGGACCACTTGGGTATAGATGACCTAGGTATGAAAAGCTTCACACTACACCAATTGAAAAAGGAAAAAATTGAGTAGAGAAACAAACTGCACCAATGAAAAGTCGGTGGCCCAAAGAATGCAACATTGTGATAAATGGGTGGACAAATAACTAGAAATTGTCCACCATCTAATATTACAGTAACATGCACCAAAGGGCCTTATATTTTTAAGGCGATAGAATGATCAAGGCAAGAATATAATGCCAAGTTTCTCGATAATCATGATACAGCATTGAGACGGGGTGGACAACACATGCAGTCCAATTTGTTATTAATGTTGTTTTTGTTTGTAAAGTAGTAGGTATGTTAATACAAAAAGATTCCAAGCATAAGCATATATATATATAACCATCAGCGCACACAAGCCATTTGTCAAAAATTTGTCAAGATGGAACTTCTAAAACTTGTTGATACAGAATTTGCATCTTATTTTATTCTTCTTGACCATCTTTGTGAAGTCAAAGAAGTTTTGTGTTCCAGTAGTTAGTGATTCTTGGACAACTTGGAAACAATGTAAATTAGATAATGCAATTACGATGAGAAGTATGGTCCTCGAACGTTTTTGGATTGCTGATGTTACATTTGTTGTGAACTCAGTTGTCCATATGTGAGGTGATTATATCTGCAGTCTCGGACAAGCTATATTTGGTAGAAATTTATGAAGAAATTGATTCCACGCGTGAAAGAGTCAAGAAAGTAAGAGATGCAAAAGATCTTTCTTTGTATCCTTTGATATAAGAAAAGTTACATAAAAGATGGAACAAACTAAACACACCCCTTCATTTTGTTCCTGTGACATAATCCTAAATGGTAGAATATACAGTAGAACAATTGAAGGGCTTCATATGAGAACAGAAAAGTAATGAAGAGATCTTGGGCTGCAATAAATAATATTTATGGTCAAGGCGAGGATGCTTCAATTATGAGTCGATAGAATAAGTTTTCACATTCACATGGTGATTTTTCTTTAATGCAAGTTTTGTATGATATGCAAGCAAAGAAAGATTCTAGAGTGATGTTGGAACCATGGACGTGAAAGCCTTGGATTGCAATCATTTGCAATAAGAATGCTCTCACAAGTGAATAGCTCTTCATCTTGTGAGAGAAATTGGAGTACTTATGGTTTTTTTCATTTGCTAAAGAGGAACCAATTAGGGTCTAAAAAAGAAAAGAACCCAATGTACATTCATAGTTCATTGTGTCTTCTCTCTCATGGAGATACTAGTGGGATCAAAATTCCTCTGATGGAGAAGTCACAGCCATGGTGGATGAAGTAGTTGAAGTAAATAGCCTTAATGATTTATCCCCAATTCTACTACCATCAATGGAACCTAAGTTAGAGTCATGAGTATCTAGAGAGCACCATAGCTAAGGACCTCCATATGGATGATCAAACTGTACAAGAGTAGATGACAAATTTCTGGTATTTTTAAGTTTGTTATCAGCCTATCAAGCTATCAAGATTTTTGAATTTCAATATGTAATGGTAATCTTAAATCTAATATGTAGTGTGAGTTTTGAACTCGTCCATTTTTTTTGTTTTGAAAGTTAGCTGTCATAATATTTTTTTATAATTACTAATTATAATAAAAATTATTGGTGTCTTCAAGTGTCCTCATCTCCAATTTTCAAAAATAGTACATGTCCCCTGGCACCCTTGCTTCAAATTAATTAGAGAAGCTAAACTTTGGGTTCTAGTAGTCAGCCAAAGCATGCATAGGCTAGTTGAGTTAGTTTGTAAATTTATGATCAATGTTGCACCAAAACATTTCGAGCTCTTCTTTTTTAACCATAGTAATGTAAAATTGCCTCTTTGGCCTTATTCATGACCTCATAGAGATAACCCATCAACATGTCATCCTCATCCACCAAATGAAAAACCTTAACCCAAGGAATCTTTACCTTATAAATTGAAAATAAAATTTAACTAATATTAAAAAAATGATCAATTAAAAACAACAAACAGAAAATATAGTATAAGATTTTATGTTTTATTAGTTAATTACCTTGATCAAATCCTCTACATTTTTTAAATAAGGCATAAAAAAATTATTCTTCTAGCCTTCTCCCCTATCTTTTGGAATATGGTGAGTTTATCCAAGAATTAAGCACAAAAATTTGCTTGTGAGAAGAAATAGTGGGAAAAATGCTTTGCAAAGTGGGGAACTGGCTAGCAAATTATATCACTCTCAATCAGACAAACTCCTTGCTATTTGTGTGCTTTCTCATCAAAGAAACTAGCCAAGCATGGTTATAGATAAATTTGGTACATTTAGCATCTACAAAAGCACTTCTGATACATTCAACCTTCTCAATTTTAATGATTGTAGCTTCGAACGGATAATTCCAATCAATGAAATCAAATATTTGAATGGTCTCGGCCTTAAACATTTGATATCTATCCTTCTCTATTATTATCATGGAGAGTTATTATTATTGATAATAAATTATTAAGTAAATATATATAATATATATCTATATATAAATTGATTATAATCATGATAGTACATCGAGAAAATATCATTCGTGATATATGTTAAAGCAATAACTAATATGAGATAAGATATTAACAATAGACAAGTCTCTTCATGTCATATACATATTCATTGAAAGAGTAACTTGAAACACATAGAAATCAATAAGTGCTATTACAAGTTACAACAGAGATATATTATACAGTCTCAAGTAGAAAGCATCATAGTGTGCATATATGAAGCAGAAACTAAAATTTAACTCGACCTAACTTTAACATGGTATCAGAGCAATATGCTTTCCTAGACGCTTGTAAAATTTATCAGTAAAGAAGAGAGGAAGGATTTAGCCAAAGGGGGCTAAACTGAAAGGTGAGGGACATGACCATTCCTTTAAGCAGATCCAAGTTTTGAAGCAGACATGCATTATAGATGGGACATCATGGCTAACATTGTAGCCATCTTCAAATCCAATCTACACGTAAATTGTGTTGTCATGGCAGAAGCACCACCACTGCATCCTCTTCTTGGCATTTGCACAAGTAGATAGCACAATCTTGTTGACCTTGTTGTTGGCATTGATGCCGTGTACTATAAGTGAATAACTTCATGCCCAACTCACTACAGTTGTATCAACAAAGCAAGGAGAAGGAGAATGCAGTGGCATTGGCACTGCCACTTCCTCATTATTATTATTACCATCACATTTACTCTCTTGTTGGGTAATAAAATAAAATAAAAAAGGCACGTATGTGTAGATGAAGGCATACATTCTGAATCATCCAATCCGTAGAATTATAGCCAACAAGCGGTAAAAGTTTACGTTTACTGTCATGTCCCCTTTCTAGAGTGGACATTAGAGACGATAGAGTTGGCCTATCATTAGAGTCTCGTCGGCTAGCAGTGGTGTTTACGGACTCAGTCAGGGTACACAGTGTTCAGATCTGGAGTTTCAAACAATAGGAGAGCAGTTGAGAGTAGTTCCTTAATTGTAGGAGGAGTTTCCTACATTTTAGGAGGTGAAGATGGGTTACATTCTTGAGTCTCTATGAGATCATTCTATGGTTTCAATTTTGGGAGATTCAAAGACATTCCTACTTTTTAGGAGTATCTCTAATTTTGAGGGATGAGACTGTCAATTATTTCAAATTATCCGGCATCAGTCACAGGAGGTGACGAGTTCAATTTCACCTTATAGAGGTGTTTTGGCTATCAGTTTTCTATTTGGGAAATATTTAAATATATTTAAATATTCTCCTAAGTTAGCATTTTAATAATTTAAATAAGGCTAAGTTATAGCCATTTTGGAGTAATAAGGGGTTTTTTGGCCTCATCTAGGTGAATATCCCTTAGTGTAATAGCTCGTTGGAAAGGTCTTGAATTTTTCTAAATATTTCTCTTTTGACTCAGAGCAATTCGGTGAACGAATTTCTTTCTATTGGAAAAAAGGTCATTTTTTGGATACTTGACCACTTTAAAAATTAGAAATATATTATTTTATAACCCAACGCCACATGGAGACACTTTAGGGTTCGAGCTAAGTTTGGTGCATTATAAGGAGTTAAAGACAAAGTTCGAAGGCATGATTGACATATTACATCTTGGATTTGTGATTTGGGCTCTGATTGAGCTTTCAGCACTTGGGACGCTAACCCCACTTGCTTTGCCAATTTGGGACGTAGCCCCCAAAACAGTGGTTTGGATTTGTTGCAGTGAAACATTTTGGAGATTGTGCATTGTTTCTTCTGGAGAACGCAGTATTGAATCAAAGTTTTAGCTTGGGTTTGGGTATTCTATCCACATGTGTGCACTTTGCAGCTGTAAGGCAACATCTGGCAGTCATATTCCTTCCCACATGCAGCAATAGAGAGTTGGAACTTGGCCGTAGCTTCCTTCTGGGCTCATATTTCTCCTTCACGCCTTCAAGTTGGATTTATCCTTGGTTATAATCATCTGGTTACATATTAAGCGTATATTCAAAAAAATCTGCTTGAAGTGACTTTGCTTTAAATGTATTTGAAATACATTCTCAGAATTGGTTCATGTTATTGTACTTCTGTTATTACTTATTGAAAAATCATCAAAAATATAAAACAATCAAACCCTTTTGCAACTTTGTCTAGCTCTGGAAGAAAATTTTAATAAACAGGGAAAACAAATTTAAAAATATAAAATTACAGCAGATCAGCGGAAGAGATCCATCAGGGATCTTTCAGTGGTATCAAAGCCTAGAACCTGCTAGCCTGTTTGAAAAGAAATCAGTTTAGTTACAGGCTAATACCATGGCTAGAAATAAAAATGGGTGCTCTAAGGTTTCATCTTCGTTAACAAGCACAAGTAAGATGCCTCTTGCCAAGACATTCAATGTTGCAGTTACGAGCAGCTACTATCAGTATTGTTCTCTTCCTAAGGAGATACGCAACCTCCTTTCCTTTATAGAATTTATGGGTGTACCTGAAGCAGATGATAACTGGGTATCTACAAGCTCTTTTTAGCAACAAAAAGAGAAAGGAATATTAAATGATAATAAAGAAGCCATTGGTCACAAATTGGAAGAGATTACAATCAGGGGGCAAACCATTAGAGATGTTGGAAATGTGACACTAAGGTGTGAGGCCTATTCTAAAATTTGCAACAGTAGTTCAAATCATGAGGTAACATTTATTTCAAATGGAGATAATGATGTTGATGATGGTATTCAACTTAAGAATGGGATGACAAGTTTAGTATGCAAGCAATCTAATATTGAATCTCATAAAAGCCAAGTCGAAGACTCCTTTGAGCCACTTCTATCTAAGCATGTGAAGAATCAAGATGGGGTGTTGTTTGATGATTGGAATGGAAGCATGGCGGAGGCTCCTACAACTCTGATTTGGGGCAGTGATAGCTTACACCCTCCTCCTTGTAATATGGTAACTCTTTCACTTGGGAATAGTCATGAAGGCCTGTATGCAAGTGGTGTCCATGAGGCTTTCTATGATAATACACTTAAAGGGGTCAAAAATATAACAAAAACACATCATAATAATTATGAAGTTCATAACAACAGTGACACAACTTCATTACCTCAAGATATGACATCCTTTGGTCAAGAAGAGAACAATTATTTGTATTCTATATTTGAGGGTACACCTGGTGCAAGCATGGGGCGTGATGATGGGAACGGTACAAGTCATCATAAGCCTGATTTTGTGTACTTTGGGGTAGATGATGTAAAACATTGTCAAAGGTTGAATAAATATTGGTTAGATAGAGATATGCAAGCAAAGATACTTGCTGCCCAAGCAAGACAATGTCTCCAAAGAGTCAAAGAATGTCATAATCAGATAGATGAAGTAAGGAAACAAAGGGAATCATCCATTAGATCTTTATTTCTTCCAACGAAAGAAGAGGCCAGCGTTGATTTGGATGGAACAAGTAGTAATACAGAGGGTCAGGATTATTTTGGTGAGTTTGCACAAGAGAGTAATCCGAACATAGGTATTTCAGAGGCATTGGGTGATGAGACTTCATGTCATGATGAGTCTGATTTCTTAGACCATACCCTAGAAATCAGAGTAGTGTGTACTCATGGTGACACTGAATCCCAAGATCGTGATTTGGTTGTATGTGTAGACACATGGGGAGCTGATGAGAGTGAACATAGTGTGGTGACAATAGTTTCATCATTGACAGAGGAGGTGGTCTCAAAGGTACAAAGTTGCAGTACCATAAATGAGGATACATGCATTAGTGAATGCATACTAGATACTTCTTACAACGATGTACATGACTCTGACACAGTATTCTACCATTGCGTAGATTCAGAGGTAGTACACATGCCTAAGAACTAGCATTTTCAGACTCCTCAACGCTTGATTAGACAACTCAGGGTTGATGACAGGAGGGTAGACATAGTGGTTGAGCACTTTGATGTCCCTCGCCAAATGTTATCTACACTCAGTTGGAGTGCTCTTATGACTAATGAGCAGGATAGTGGAGGATTTTCCATGGCAGATTTCCATGCTCTTCATAAGGCTATGGGGATATTGAAGCAATACTTATACTATCCGTGTTGCGATAGTGTGCTTTCATCTTCAAAGGATAGAGTTATTGACTGTAGGCACCTGACTCAGCAGTTTGGGAGGATTGGTTGGTGGGACCAACAAACGATCCAGCATTATGTCAAACAGTTTCCAACATGGGCTATCACATCTATATCACAACGACCTCATCCGAGATCATGGTTACAGGATGATGGGGGTATTAGCAGACATGATGCTTTGGACAATTATTACTTTCGTGGTGGTATCACTGTGGTTGCAGATGTCAGCCAACTGGATGGTCCCGGCGGTGTTTCTGTAGCCGACGGAATGATTGTCGTCGGTGTTTTGTATTTTGTAGCCGACGGGTAAATAGTTTGTAGCGGACATAATGTTTGTGGCCGACGGACTCCTTCGAGAAGGTTCGGCGGATAGTATTTATATCCCGTCTGGAATCATTGTAAAGCATCTTCTATCATTCATCTTATGAAGCATAATGTATGTCTGGCATATGCGAATATAATTCTGCTGTTCGTGTTTGTGTTCATTGTCTGTCTGCATTGTTTCAATTTACCCGTACGGTATGCATTGTTGAATAAAACAACTCCCGCGGGCAGAAAATTATAAATTGTTTCTTTTTCTGCGGGGATGCTTATAACAGCAACCTGAAAGTCTATTAGCAGGGGCCTCACAGCAGTCCGCGGGGCTGTTAAAGACAAACAGCGAGAGTTTTTTCCTGCCGGCGTGGTGGAGGAAACTTTGGTGCTTTTCTGCAATTACGTGTTAGTAAATTAGAGGGGTTTCGAGAGATCTGTCGATATTTCAATCTGAAGAGAAAGCAGGAAGAGCAGTTCCTTGACCAAACGAACGGGTCTTCCAATTTGTTGTGTCTCCGTTGAGAAGAGAAAATCGCCTCCACACGTGGCGCTAATGGATTATGAGGCAGCCATTACAGCGACTCAATTCGTGAACCGGAGCATGCGGAGCAAAATGTTATTTTAGCTAGGAGTCTGTTACCACCATTAAAGATTTTGCGGTGGAGAATATTTGCTTTCAGATTTCATATTAGGCGTTCTTGAAGAGCAGAATTTGGCGCGTTGTAGAGCTCATAATTGCTCTGATCTGCTAGGAGATCAAGCCAGTAGCGATATCAAATAAAGTTTTTTCTATTACCTCCCTAAGTCGTCTGAACGAAGGCCTGGGGAGAATCGATTCTGTGTGCAGTGACAAGCTAGAGATGCAAAGTTGGGTTGTTTGTGTATTGTTTTCATTGGAAGGACTGTTGATTAAGATTTGTCCTCCGGTATCTTTCCGCGGGATAGGTGTGTTTGTACAACATATTCTCGGCTTCTTCCGCGGGGTGAGATTATTTGTAATGGACGGAGGAAATATATATAAGGAGGAATAAGCCATTTTTGCATGGAGTCAGCGGGCAAGCGAAAGCCGTGGAAGAGTCAGTTGGCAACTAATATGGAAAAAAATTCAAGAGTTTTGGCATCGGGGATTCGAGTTGCAGGCCCCTCGAGTTCTAGTAGCAAGAAGCAGAAGACCAAGGAGGAACTCACTTATCTCACCGTCCAGTTCGAGAGTCTTAGTGGGAGCAAATGCCAGAGGTGGTGGCAGGAGACCCGGGAGGCAGACCAGATTAAACAGATTTTGATGCGGGCACAAGTACATTGGGCCATCCAGCTTCCCATATTTTCCATCTGGTTGTTCGAATCAGTATTGCGCACCATGATAAAGACATATAGCGCTCGGAGCAGAACAAGTACATTCTTGTACAAGAAGCAACAGATGACGGTGTCCTTTAAACCTAGAGATTTCACTAGGGTTTTCGGCATCCCTGGCCCCGAAGGGAGGAAAGTGAAAATCAAGAACCATAAACTCTCACGGGAACGGAAGGAGCATTGGATAGATCTAGTGTGTTGGGACCTTACACCCGTGGAGCGGGAGGCAGCGATTCAGGGGTCAAAGTGCAGAGGGCTTTGCAAGGACTTTATTCGGGAGGGTTGTAATATCCTCCCCTGATTTGAACTTTGACTTGTAGAAATTTAACTTAAGGAATATTGTCAAACACTTTGTATGCAAACTCATAAAGCTGATTTCCTCAATAAATTGCTTTCCAATGAGTAGATTTACGAACAACTATGAAGTGACATTAAAATGCATAATACACATCATAACATTTTCACAAACACTTGGCACACATTCAACAGTATATGAAAAATCTGGAAACTCTTTCAATCTGCTGATAAAGGGTGATTTTTAAATGTAGATGTGCACTTACAGCTGCCTTAAAGGCTGCAACAACTATTCAGACTTGTATTCAACAATTATTATGCAAAGTATCAAAATTTGACAGAAGAAACCTGGAATTAGTTGCCGTAGTATTTTGCAGATGTAGTCGGCAGCCCTCCAAACTTCTAATCAGCCGGAAAAACAAGTAAACTTGATACCAACACTGTTCACGCCATACTGTAGCAAAATACAGTTCATGCCGACTGTAGCAAAATACTGTTCATGCGGCACTATAGCAATAACTAACTTCAGCTCTGCATCTCAAACCCTTGTAAATTTCTTTATGCGAACGCCCCAAATGAAGCCCAGTGTATTTCCTGAAGTGAAAACACCCTTGATCCTCCTGACTGTGTCTTCCAACAGCAAAGAAGGATTCTGTCCTCCAAGCCCGATAATCAGATATCTAGCAACATAACATTAATCTTCATCCAAGCATACAAAAAAAAAGCTCTTCCGTTTCTTTTATACTGTTCTCACAAGAGCTCAATCCTTCGTTTTCTCAATGTGGGATAAAACATAACTCCCTTTATGTACCTTATGTCTCCAATGTGTTATAAAAATAAAGGGAACTCTTTTAATTTAAATATTTCCCACAAACTATAGTCTATGCATTAATAAAGTTAAATATTTAAATTTAACTTTATAAAATGGCTTTATCAATGCATAACAAATCTTATCAATGATAAATAAGTTTTCCTGTCGATTTTAAACAATTACCATCGACATACCACTGTGACTGAATGTCCGGCCATGTCCAAGATGACTTACTATAAATAGTAAGTATGCCCAAAGTTGCCCCAAAACCCCTCAGAAAGACCTGCAACTGAAACTGTCTAGGCCAAATGGCCTCTAAACCCCTTTAATGTCCTAGTTAGCCTACGGGACTGTGGGGAAATAGGCTAACGACAACATCATGCTATGAATGCTAGAAAGGGGACATTACAAGGGTCACTGGCGGTGTATCATGGACGTCATCAAGAACAGGTTGATAGGTGCCACTCGAGCTTCAGACATAGCATTACCGCAGACTGTGTTTATGAATGGCATCATGCAGGGAGTGGTATATGATTGGGCCTCAGTCCTGGCTGACAGGATGGAGGAGTTTATGACCCTTCAATAGCGAACATTTTTTATGCCGCACCATACCATCGATCTGTTTCTGGACGCTGCAGCTAGCCAAATTCCACTGGATGATTTTGAGGCTCCTCCAAGGGGTAAGTTGGCAGACGGGGAGCCTCCCATATTCTATTGGCAAGACTTGGATACAGGAGGATCAGCAGCAGGCCACAATAAAGTACTCCGTGCACTGGATGCTTCCGGAGAGATAGATAACGAACGGGAGGGCACTTCGGTGAGTGACAAGGTTGAGTCTGTGGAAGAAGAGGAGAGCACTTCGATGGAAGTTGGCGGTGAGGCAGTGGGTAGTGGGCCCACATTCTTTACCCCTCCTCAACTATCAACTTCGGCACACTTGACTACCTTTCCGACAGTTATTCCACCGTTTGGCCAACGCCATGCCCCGGTCCTCATGTCTCCTCCAATGGAGGCCGATGTCCCACGGACAATGACAGAGATGGTCCCACAAACAGCGACAGATGTCCCGCGGATAGTCGCCGAGATATTGCCGACGGCTGTAGCGGAGGTGATTCCAGTTGTACCAGCAGATGTCACCGTCGCAGTCTCACAGAGAGCACAGTTGCCATCGCCGGAGCCTGAGCCGCAGGTTCGGTTGGATGTCATTGATTGTGATGCAGTTGTCACTGTTTCGTCATCTTTTTTAGCAAAGGCCGAGTCAACCCAACTAGTACCGGAGAACATGGAGCTCGCGCTACCAGACCAACTGGAGGTGATGGATAGAGCTAGTGTGTTTCTGAGGCAACAGTTCCGACTCACTCCTGCCAAGCGAGGTCCATCCATTCAATCTCCTAGGCGTTCAGGAACATCACCAGCAGTACCAAAGCCTCAGCTTCAAGAGGAGGGAATGCCACATGCCATGGTTGCGCCAACAGCAGAGGAGGCGGCACCGAATGTGGGCATGGCTCCCGCTGATGCAGAGGAGAAGAGTGATGCGGAATGGTCATTGGAGGACTTCGCCAAAAAGGATTACCAGGTCGAATGAGGACAGGTGTCGGGATTACCTCAGGACTATGAAGTCTGCGTTGAAGAAGGGACACGATGTGGTGATTCAGGCCCTGACTCGACGGAGGGAGTGGCATTTGATCAGAGCATATATCCGTGGGATCTGTCCTCGACGATTTCAGACTTGTTTTGTAGACAGGGGTTGGCCGGCGGTGGAGACAGCTGAAATGTTGGCAGATTGGGCTACTGAGCCAAAGTTGGGACCCAGTGACACCCCTCTGATGAAGCTGGCACATGAGATTGTCGGATTGTACAAGGATGTTTGCTATGGTCGTCAGCGTGCGGAGGCGGACAAGGTTGCAGCAGAGAGATCATTGGCAGCTGAGAGTGAGGCTAGAAAGAAGCTAGCCGCCGACTTGGCCAACCAGCAGGCAGCATGGGCCGCAGAACGAGCGACACTACTGCAGATATGGCAGCAGCAGTGCAGGAGAGGGACGTGGCTAGGCAAGGTACAGAGGCAGCGGTCCGAGATAAGGATGCCGCTGAGCATGAGATGCAGTTAGCTAGGAGGCAAGCTATGGATGCGACGCTTCTTCTAAAGGAGGCCGTCAAGGTTAATTCCTAGATTTAGATAGATCTTCGCATCAGGACAAAGCAGGTGTATGAGTTACGTCGCCAGCAACACACTTCTGGGACGCCCCCTTCTCTCTAGTATTTCTTT
Source organism: Cupressus sempervirens (assembly GCA_028749045.1). Classification (NCBI taxonomy): domain Eukaryota; kingdom Viridiplantae; phylum Streptophyta; class Pinopsida; order Cupressales; family Cupressaceae; genus Cupressus; species Cupressus sempervirens. The sequence goes on from CM053783.1 coordinate 28,612,150, forward strand.
GTTGTCTGTAAGTTGTCTCCATAGTTACACCGCCCTAGGAGACGGGGGGACAGGGGGACAAGTTTCCGAGACGGGGGGACAGAGGGACCTTGATTTGGGAACGGCGAGGGGACGGCGGGGGACGGCGGGGGACGGGGGGGTGGCGAAGGGAGCAGGGGTGTATGTACTATACATATGATACTTAAAATGCTAGTTATGAAAAGATGTACTACAATTATACAATATAAGATACATAGATGTAAAAAACATTGAACATTGCACTTAAGTTTTCAACTAGAACGTCATGATTCATGATCAAATAAGTTATAACAAACAAACAATGAACATTGCACATTGAACATCAGAAAATATTCGAAATAATAAATATTAGTCTATATATCAGTTTTCAGATCAATAGTATGAGTATCTAGATTCTACTATCTAATAGTAATCAATGATCATATGAGTCATGACTCATGACATAAAGATGATTACAATTAAGTATCAAGTACCATGAACCATGATATCAAAATAAGTATATAATGCAAACAAAAACTACAAGTCTCCAAGAGTCCAAATCAAAATGCCAAATCAATGATCAATGATCAATGATCATCCCCTGGAGGTTGAAACTCATCACCACTGGAACTATTAGTCTCTCCAAGATCAAGAGCTGAAAAGGGAACACCAACTAGCCCTGTGGTTGAATCTAAAGCATCCTCCTCATCAATCTGCGATGGCTCCTCAAGCTCTACATCCCATCGTGATGTTGGGCTTTCCTTGTACACACTTGTGGTGCAGTCATTGATACGCAACACACTGTGTACAGCCACTAGCTTCTCTGCTCTTTGAGAGGTAAGTCTATTCCTCTTAAGAGAGTGGATGAAGCTATATGTAGACCAATTCCTCTCAGAAGCTGAAGAACTAGAAACTTGAGATGAAAAATAATTGGCTAATGTAAGACTCGGGAATTAGAAGTTGAACAATGATCATTGAACAATAAACAATGAAAAGTTAAAAGTTGAGGAACTAAGTACCTGGGACAACAAACGAATAGCTAGTGTGGTGGTTGTAGATTTCGGTCCATAAGCTGACCACCACAAAATGGGATCCTCTTGTGCCATAGTCTTGATATCCGCCTTTGCCGCTTGTTTGTAACCCCTAAGAGTAGCAAATTTGGTCCACTCAATGCGAACCTTAGCTGCTGTCTCAGGGTCATGCATCCTGTCTATGCACTTGAAGAACCCTTCCTTCACCTGAAAAAATTTAAAAAGTACAAATTATTAACAAATAGAAGAATCAAGATACTAGTAATGTGAATGATTTTAATTCATAAAATGATAAGAATCTAAGTCTTAAAGTGTTATATAATAATAATAATATAAATCACCTCATCATCGTGAAGTGGTGTAACTCTACCAGGCCTAGTCATGTACCACCTCGGATTCAATGCATATGCAGCCATGTGTAAGGGTGTGTTAAGTTTGTCCCATCTACGCTGAATAATAGGCCGAATGTGATCATTGTAGAAGGCTAATGTGGGGTCCTCTCGCACAACTACCCTCATCTGCCCAAGCATAGAATCAATGCACTCATACACCTCTCCAAGTGTGGGTGCATCCCCATCTCCATACTTGATCACCTCAAAGACTGGCCTAATAATAGAAACAATGTATTTTGCATCGCTCCAAAATACATCACTCTTAACTATATCCTTCACCCTTATCCCCTGCTCTGACCTGGAACCATCCCACCTATTCCATTCATTTGTCATAACCATTAGTTGCAGTGGCTCCTGCAAATCAAGCATTCTCTCCAAGAGAATGAAATAGGATGCATATCGTGTCTCAACTGGCTTCAAGAACTCCTTGTTGGCGAAGCTCCTAAATAGTGCATGTGAGGTGTGGTGGTTGCGAATATACATCTGCACATCTCTAGCATCACTGACCACTCCCTTTATCCAACTAATCTTCCCCATGTCCTTTAGAGCATTGTTCATAGCATGCACACAACAAGGAGTCCACCAAATATGCCGATATGTGGCCTCAATAAGCCTCCCTGCAGCTCTGCACACATGAGCTGCATCTGTCACTACTTGGACCACATTTTGTGGCCCAATCTCCTCAATGGCTTCCTGAAGAATCTGAAACTGAAAATCAGCATCTTTTCGATGCCTCGAACAATCAACCGCCCTAAGAAAGAATGGGCCCTCTATACATGTGACTATGACATTGATGAGTGGACGGTGTCTAATGTCCGTCCACCCATCCATGACAAAGCTACACCCCGATTCCTCCCAAACAGCCCTCATGGTCTCCATGGACTCACCAATCTTGGCATACTCATCATCCAAGATTTTAGTCCTCAATTTGTGCTCACCTGGTGGCACATATGATGGTAATCCCGCCTTCGCTACTTTCTGAAATGCCTCCTTAAAATAAGGAGACCGAGCAATGTGAAGTGGAACGCCATTGGCAAATAACATTCTCCCAATGTATGCATCTAACTTCTCTCTCGTCTGGGCTGCAAACAATTCTGCTATAGGGTTGTTGTCACTAGACTGTGCCCTGCGTTTCCCCTTGCTTGTCTCAGCTGCTGCTACACCTATAGAGCTATAAGTAGAGGAAGGTACGGAGGCTGCCCCTGGCAATGAAGTAGATGAAGCTCTATGCTGTGGTCTAGAAGAAGACATGCGTCGGTGTTGTTGCCCCTGTATTTGTTGCTCATGCACCTCCTGTATAGTCTGAATCTGTTGCCTACCAGCCAAAGTAGTAGGCACTGGAAGGCCCAAGTCCTCTGGAACTCCCCAAAGCTTGTTGAATTCAATTCTAATCTTCAAGTTTGTGGATTCACCCAAAAACTTACATGGTTGGACACCTTTACCTGTCCAAAAGAGGAAATGTGCATACACTCTAGTGATGCTACCATACTAATCTTCACCACAAATATTGCATCTCCACTTTCTTGTGCCACCTATTCCTTGTCCGCTTGTTATTCTAGTGGCAAATTGTTTTAAAGGAGATTTTGGATCAAACTTACCCCTAGCCCACTGTGCCAAAGCTGGGGAGGGCAATCAGTAGATGGAGTACCAGATAGTATAAAACCAGTACGCATGGAAGTGGAACTAGTTTGGGCCCCTTGCTGATCTGGCCCAACCGGAATCGCAATGTCACTCTCATGGTCACCCCTCTCAACAGTGTTATCATCATCCTCAACCCCAACCTCAGGCTTAGGCTCATATTCTGATTCACTGCCACTATTTGAATGAAATTCCATCTCATCATCACTATGAGTATTCATTGTGACACTGCATTTCACAAAATGAAAAAACAAAAATTAAATTATTGAAATTTATAATTTATAAATGATAATCATAACCGACGACTTCCACTCTCTTAGAACTATATTGGAAAAAATATATTAAAAAATAAAAAATAAAAATAAAAATCGGCTCAGAAAAGCCCAAATCCTACGGAACCATTGGAAGTCAATTTTCATTTTATACTCTTTTTCTTTTTCTTTTTTTTTTTTTTTTTTTTTTTTTTTTTTGGTCTTGTAATATAGTTCGAACAGAGTGTAAGTCATCGGTTTAAACAATCGGAAATAGATATTTCAAAGAGTTCAATGATAACAGAGGTCGTCTAAACAAACAAAAACATTCATAAACATGCATTTCAAAATCATACAAATTCGTTAGAAAGTTAGAAACCCTACCTTTTGCTTTAAAAACTTCAACAAGATTCGGTGAACCGGAACCTAGAACCACCCTCCTCTTCTTCTTCTTGCTCCTAAGCTCTCTTTTTTCACTTGCAAACACTCTCTTCACTCTTGCACAAACCCTTATCTCAGCTCTTCACTCTTCTTCTTCTTGCTGTTGCAAACAATGAGAAATGCAAATGTGAATCAAAATGAAGAATAGAAGGGTTTTAAACAAAGGAGGAGGAATGGATGGGCCCCACAATCCAATACAATAAATAAAAAAAGTTAAAACATTTTAAAAATGCGTTCAACTTTTTGTTTTTTTATGTGTCTTTTTTGCTTGCCGCGGGAGACGTCCAGGCATCCCCCCACAACGAAGGAGACTCCTTGCCGTCCCCCCACACCCGTCTTGGAGACATCTCCCCGTCTCGGAGACGTCTCCCTATCTCCGGCGGCGGTGGCGCTTTGAGTGGCGCCGCCCGAAACACCGAGACGCTGTCCCCTCGTCCCGGGGACGTCCCCGTCTCCGAGACGGCCCAGATTTTGGGGGGGGACGCGTCCCCGTGTTACACTGGTTGTCTCCTAATTTTGTTAGTCGTCAGGAGACGACTATTCTTTTTGGGGGGATGGTGTCAGCCGACTGGATGGTCCTAGCGGTGTTTCTGTAGCCGACGGAATGATTATCGTCGGTGTTTCGTATTTTGTAGCCGATGGGTAAATAGTTTGTAGCAGACATAATGTTTGTGGCCGACGGACTCCTCCGGGAAGGTTCGGCAGATAGTATTTATATCCCGTCTGGGATCATTGTAAATCATTAATCATATATCATCTACTATTACTAATATTATGAAGCATAATGTATGTTTGGTACAGCCGACCCCATCCGACATTGTAAGACATGTGAGACGATCTGGCGGGCAAATGGAATCACAGATGCCAACAAATGGGTCAAGCAATTTCCGACAACCCTACGAGGTGTGGCGATTGATTGATTTTCGGATACGGATCTACAAAAGCTAAATAGTTGGGATAACATTAAAAAGGAGTTCCTGGCGGAATTTAAACTATTGTGGGATGATAATGAAATCATAGCAAAGATTTTCAATACCAAGCAGGGGAGGAATGAGACTGTCTGTGTCTACGCTAGGAGATTAAAAGACTTAATAAACAAAATGGAAAGCAAGCCGGCGAACGGACTTCAGAAAAGATGGTTCGTGGAAGGCCTCCGCTCGAAGTTGCCAAGGAAAATGAAAATTGTGCCACCGTCGTCATATGCGGACGCGTATAACAGAGCATTGGACCTTGAAAGTGAGTACAAGACAAAGAAGAAGAAAACTAGCTCCTCTGATTCTGATGACGATGAGCCTGCCGGAGATGATAGCAGCGACGATGAAGGCAGCAACAAGAAGGTTTGTGCCCTACAGAAGGATATGATCGGCATGATGTAGTCTAAAAATATGCAAAAGGACCCAAAAGCCAGTGAGTTGTGGTGCACGGATTGTAAGACCGACAATCATACTAAAGGATCGTGTCTGAAGAACCAATTTTGTGACATTTGTCAGATCATAGGCCATTCCACAAAAGAGTGCCCCTTTAACATGAAGACAAGAGGATCTCCGCAGGTGTTTCTTACACAGGAGGCTTCCTTGTCCGGCAATAGCGGAAATACGAATAGTACAGGTGCCACATCCGGCGGATACAGGAATAATAGAAGAGGGCAAAATACCAACAATGCGAATAATAATAATGGGAGCCGAAGTCGAATCCAGTATGATGCAAACGAACGACCGATCGTTCAATTCCGAGCATGTAATTTGTGGGGTCATTTTGCACGGGATTGTACAACGGCAAACACACCCAAACTACTGTGCAAATGGTGCGGACCCGGCAATCACGAAGATTCCAACTGTCCAAAGTCTGGAGTAAACTTGATCACTGTCGACACGGATGTAGAGGAGGTTCTGGCAATTACACGAAGGCAAGCGGAGGAAAAGAGAAAATTGGGGGAAGCGCATGCGGAAATTGTAAAGGCATCATCGGCGGGGACATCTCAGTTGAAGGACATCACCGACACCTTGGCAAGGAACTTCGTAAAACAAAACATTGTACGATAGATCTTACAAACGGAGGTACCGATCAAGATAAGTGACCTTCTCCTCACAATGCCCCAGTTACGGATGGCCATTCTAAATCATGCACCATTTCCGAAAGCAACGGAGGACACAGGAAGGGATAGTAGTGCAACGGCGGCAACAGACCCAATGCTTTTGGCTCTCATGACGAGAAGGCATCCGGCGGTCATCGAGATGAGAATTTTGGGAAAGGTTCTGACACACACAATTGTCGATGGAGGGTCCGACGTGAATGTGTTACCGGAGGATACTTGGAAGAAGTTGGGAAAGTCGACCTTATGGCCACCTGCATTCCAATTGCTCATGGCAGACCAACACAGAATCAAACCGTTGGGAATCTTGAAGGCACAACCGGTAACTATTGGAACGCAACCATTTTTACTGAATTTTGTGGTTATTCCATTGAAAAGAAAAGGATATGATGCTATTCTAGGACGGGATTGGTTGGTGCAAGCAAAAGTAAAATATGATTGGAAATGAAATACCCTATCAATGGAGGGCGGAGGCAAAAGATTCAAAATTGACCTGCACACGCAAATGGTCGGCGAGGAGGCAGCATCGTCAGATTCTGAAAGTGAAGGTGAGAGTGATGACGAAGGAAAGAGGAGAATGGAACCGAACGAAGGAGTATTGAGACTTGACGGAGGATCGAATGACGACGACCTGGACTCGATGAATGGCCTTTACCACTGGCAGATAGAAGACTACGAATTGTTTCCGAGTTGTAATATGCTAAGGGTCAACGAAGGTGAGAAAAAAGAGGAAAATGAGTGTCTGAAGGAATACAGAGCAGCAGAACAAGGAAAGGCGGTTACTCCTGAAGCTGAGGGGAAGAACATATAGTCCAAACCCAGAAAAAAGAAAGATCCCACCATTCGATACACGGTGAACGGACTAGATAGGAGGAAAAGAACGCATCGCACCATAAAATTACTTGAAGGGTACCGACAGCAAGGAAATAAGCTAGATGCACAACGATCGTAGGCACAGTGGGCGACGGAGGTAACACAGAACAGACATAAGGCCTAGCATCATAAATTCAGTAGGTTTCAACTGGGGCAGTTGGTACTCAAGTACAACAGTCGGGATGAAAGCAAACAGGAAAGGTTTAAGGCAAGATGGGTTGGACCATATCAGATCCGGGAGGTTAGTGACAATCGAGTGATAAAGTTGGGGACATTGAACGGGCAAGATATACCTCACGCAGTCAACGGATCCTACCGTGCCAGGAAGATGCCGTCACTATCACCGTCGCAGAACGATCAGATGATTCCCTCGTCATCGTCGTTGCAGAATGGCGACGCTTGGAGGAAAAATTGAGGTACCTCTATATTTTAATTTTTGAAAAAAAAAAAAAAAAAAAAATTTGGCTGCAAGCAACTCTCTGTGGGAGAGACCTCGCGGGCAACTCTTCGTGGGAGAAGCCCCGCGGGCACATGTTCGCGAGCAACTCTCTGCGGGAGAGACCCCACGGGCAACTCTCCACGAGAGAAGCCCCGCGAGCACATGTCCACGGGCACATCTCCGCGAGAGTTTGCCCCGCAGTCAACTCCCCGCCGTCCCTGTCTATCCATGGAAGTCTTTTTCTGCGAGGTTTACTTTTTCGCGAGATTCTTGTCTTTCCACGGATCCATCTTCCTTTCCCGGCACTATACTCTTCCGCAGAGTTTTCTATTGTTTACCCGCGGGCTCTTGTCTTCCCGGTGGAGGTTTTCTTGTATGCGGACTTCTCAACACACCTCAACGGTTGCATGCTAGGCTCGAGTGATTAATGGAACAATCGAAATGATGAAGTAATCTATATCAGACCAGCTCCACCAAGCTCAACGGACAAATTTTGGTCTTGGAGCAGTGCTTAGTCTAAGACAGAGCCGCCGAGCCTCACCATCGACCCCAAGACGTGGTGGAGCTCTCTCGACTGAATCTGCAGTTTTTTACGTCTGCATATTTGGTCATGTTTAGGGACTAGTGTATCCTATTTTAAAAAATAGTTCAGCGAAGCAGTTGGCTCCGAGAAACACAGGCGTAACGAGGTTATGCGTTCTACATCTTCCGCAGACATTTTTCTTCCGTCTAAGGATATCTTGCTCCCCACGGATGTTTGTCTTCCTGTGGATGTTTTCCTAATTCCACGTGATTAGGTGGATTGTCTTCGTTCCTTGTCTTGGTACTCCTGCCACTAGCTGCTGGAGATTTCTTCAGAGGTTACCCGGTGTGGGAGGTGTGCTTATGGCTTGGCGATTGGTCTTCCCTGAGGCATGAGATTCTTATTGTTCTGGCATGGTTATATGAAGTAGCGAATACAGATCAGCAGAAGGAAGCAGTCAGAAGAGGAGCAGAGGAGCAACTTTACAAACAAAACAAAAAAAATTTAAAATAAATTAAAAAAAAAAAACGACGACAGATTCAAATTGTTCAGAATGAGATACAGATGATGTCAAAGGGAAGGGGACGCATCAGTGGTTGCCAGAAAGAGGCAGAAAATGATAGAAATGGTGTGTTCCGTGCATTTCTGTGTGGGTTGCAAAGTGCTAATTTGGTTGCAGCGGACCCCGCGGGGGCGCTGCCCCTCGACCCCGCCGGGGGCATTGCCCCCTGGACCCCCAGTCCTTGCAGATATCAGTCGTGGGAGTCTGACCAGTTGAGAAGAGTTGAAGTTGCTGCAGGGATGGACTTTCTGTGTACCAGAGGCACTGGGAGTACGTGTTGGCCAGGAGGTTGTCTTGGTGGATGCGTAGAGAGCTCGGAAGGAGCTAATCATCCAGTTGGAGGCAGTGCAGCGACACTTGGCTCAAGGTATCGAAGAATTGAAAACAGAGAAAGCAGCACAGGTGGCTATCAAGGTCAACTTCATTAAGGAGGCAGTGTTGTGTTAGAAGAGGCTACAGGCACGAGACGAAGGTGACAGTGATGTGTCAGAAGCAGATTTATCTTGTTGTAATTAGTCCGTTAATATATTTTGTTTGTTAATTTGTCTCAAATATTTTGTTAGTCATCCGGAGACGACTTTTCTTTTTGGGGGGGGATGGTGTCAACCGACTAAATTGTCGTCGGTATCCGACGGGATGATTGTCGTCAGTGTTTTGTATTTTTTAGCCGACGGGTAAATAGTTTGTAGCGGACATAATGTTTGTGGCCGACGGACTCCTTCGAGAAGGTTCGGCATATAGTATTTATATCCCGTCTGGGATCATTGTAAAGCATCTTCTACCATTCATCTTATGAAGCATAATGAATGTCTGGCATATGCAAATATAATTCTGCTGTTCGTGTTCGTGTTCATTGTCTATATGCATTGTTTCAATTTACCCGTATGGTAAACAACGGAGAGATATGGCATGATAGAGGTTTCCAATTATCCCTGTTTATACCTGATGGATGGGTGCTGGTTTAGATGGTGTTGGAATTCGAGTGTTGTTTTGTTTGACGCCTTGTCTCACAGAGATTCCAGTATGTTACAACCTTGGTTGTTGGAACACTCTCATCCAGTATGGGATCCTGCTATTATCCTATGCAGTGCATTTGATTGGGCGATCCTTGATGTGTTGCTTCATATCACACACCTAGACGTGTATATCAGAGTGGCGCAACAGGAGTTTGTTCATTGCTTGTGGACAAGCAATCTCTAGGAAGGGAGGATTGTCATGTCCCCTTTCTAGAGTGGACATTAGAGACGATAGAGTTGGCCTATCATTAGAGTCTTGTAGGTTGGCAGTGGTGTTTAGGGACTCAGTTAGGGTACACAATGTTCGGATCTGGAGTTTCAGACAATAGGAGAGCAGTTGAGAGCAATTCCTTAATTGTGGGAGGAGTTTCCTACATTTTAGGAGGTGGGGATGGGTTACATTCTTGAGTCTCTACGAGATCATTCTAAGGTTTCAGTTTTGGGAGATTTAGAGACATTCCTATTTTTTAGGAGTATCCCTAATTTTGAGGGATGAGACTATCAGCTATTTTAGATTATCTGACATCAATCACAGGAGGTGACGAGTTCAATTTCACCTTGTAAAGGTGTTTTGGCTATCAATTCGCTATTTGGGAAATATTTAAATATATTTAAATATTCTCCTAAGTTAGCATTTTAATAATTTAAATAAGGCTAAGTTATAGCCATTTTGGAGTAATAAGGGGTTTTTTGGCCTCATACGAGTGAATATCCCTTCGTGTAATAGCTCGTTGGAAAGGTCTTAAACTTTTCTAAATATTTCTCTTTTGACTCAGAGCAATCCGGTGAACGGATTTCTTTCTATTGGGAAAAAGGTCATTTTCTAGATACCTGACCACTTTAAAAATGAGAAATATATTATTTTCTAACCCAACGCCACATGGAGACACTTTTAGGGTTCGAGCTAAGTTTGGTGCGTTATAAGGAGGTAAAGACAAAGTTCGAAGGCATGATTGACATATTACATCTTGGATTTGTGATTTGGGCTCTGATTGAGCTTTCAACACTTGGGATGCTAACCCCACTTGCTTTGCCTGTTTGGGACGTAGCCCCCAAAACAGTGGTTTGGATTTGTTGCAATCAGAAGCATCTTGGAGATTGTGCATTGTTTCTTCTGGAGAATGCAGTATTGAGTCAAAGTTTTAGCTGGGGTTTGCGTATTCTATCCACATGTGGGCACTTTGTAGCTGTACGGCAACACCTGGCAGCCATATTCCTTCCCACATGCAGCAATAGAGAGTTGGAACCTGGCCGTAGCTTCCTTCTGGGCTCATATTTCTCCTTCACGCCTTCAGGTTGGGTTTATCCTTGGTTTTAATCATCTAGATATTATTGTATATCTTCATCTGGTTACAAATTCGGTTCTATATTCAAAAATCTGCTTGAAGCGAAATTGTTTTGATTGTATTTAGAATATATTTTCAGAACTGGTTCATGTTATTGTACTTATGTTATTACTTATTGAAAAATCATCCAAAACATAAAACAATCAAACTCTTCTACAACTTCCATCTAGTTCTACAAGAAAATTTTAATAAACAAAGAAAACAAATTTAAAAACAATAAAATTACAGCAGATCAGCAGAAGAGATCCATCAGGGATCTTTCATTTACTGGGAAGGAATTGAACATACACACAGCAACAGCCCCATATTGAGAAAAAAGTAATGGAATGAGCTTCAAATACAATATACAATTGATGATTTCAGAGGAATTGCATCAATTCATTACAAGCACCTAAGATAATGATATGAGATATCATTGACTACTGAAATCATGTATGTGATTTACATATATCGATACAGCAACAAGTTTCCTTAAGACTATGAGGCATTCGAGATTCATCGTCATTCTTTTACTGACTACATGAAGATATCATTGAATATATCTGTAGATGAGACAAATATGGAATCATGCATTCGAAGTAGTATGGCCTATTCATATAATGGCTTCTTATTTTAAATTAATCCCAGGCGCAATTGGCGGATTATAGATCACTACTGCTCAAGCGATATTTCTATAACAGATATCAATGTGGCTAATAACAATGGTGAACACTTCATCCAAAGAATATCAAAGCATTATATTTCTATTGTCAGAGACATGCATTGTACATTAGTGGTGGAAATACTAATATGGAATGAACATTGTATTGATCCAATTCTAAGGCTTGCACTATGAGCGGCTATTGTTGGATTGAATGAAAGAGTTCATGTGATCCATTCCTCTATGACATTGATAATAGCCTTGGAAATTGGAAGTTGTCTAAGCTCCTATTTGACAGCATACCAATAAGCATAATTGTTGGCAATATGAAAGACAGGTTTTATGGAATAATCAAGCTCTGTAATGATATAAGCGGTTGTCAAATTTAAATGTGTGATCATAGCTTGCCACCAGATGAGACCACATATTTGCAATGCTTGGGAAATGATTTTTTAAATGGAAGGAAAGACATGATCAAGGATGCATCCCTGACACTTTTTTGATGTCTCCATGTTTTTGGGATGCCTTGAAAATGTGGGGCATGTTGTGATATTGCCATCCAATCCAAACAAACAACCTTTGCCAAAGAGTTAACTGATTTGGTATTGTGACGACTTAACCAATAAGCAAGTGTGATCTGGAACCCTTCATAGTACAACAATTAGTATTTACCAACCTTATCAACATGAAGATCATGATTATACCATTGACTGCATCAGACTAATACGATCAACATATTAGTAAATCCATATCAGGCAATTCCATGAGATAACATCCCACATACCAATCATAAAGTAATATCGATTGCCATCAAGACAAAATACTGAGGATATGACAGTGATCTAGCAATAATCATAGTTAAGATCAACCAATAATTAACATTTCTAAATCATAGCAATCATAATAAACAAGTATAAAGAGTGATCAGTGCTATGGGTATCAATACAATGTATAAAAGGCATCAGTTGATCCATGCCAAGATAGATATGAGATTGACTAACCCTTGACACCAAATGGGGATATATAAAATAGTTGCTACAAGTGGTGTGATTAGTATTAAGGAAGACAATTTTGAATAAGCAGGGTCATATCTCTCGTAATGTGATTTGTCACTCTAACTAGAAGATACAAGAGGGAGATGGATCACATTCTCTGAAATTATCACTGAAACATTATCCCTTTACTGTACATATCTAGATCTACTTGATTAAACCTCTACCATTTGCCATTAATAAGATGGCAAAAGACATTCAATAAATATTGGGATCCGTTAATCGAGCATTGACAACAACATTTCCAAGCATACACAGGTAATTGTGTAAAGCTTTTAAGTATTGTCTTTGGGGGTTGGTATGAAATGGCTCACATACAGTTGATGGTTGATCCAAAATTGTTTTCAAAAGAGTCAACCCAATATCAGAATATTGGAATGAGGATGGGTAAACTGCTTTAGAGTTATCCATTTCATCAAAAGATGCTTTAGTTCTAAGGTCAAAATGTTGTCATGGATTAAAGAAGCAACTCTTGTCGAATATCATGATAATATAAGAGGTTCCAAGTTTGAAACGTTTCTCAAATTTGATTATGCTCAAACTATACAAGTGTATTACATGCGAACCACCAGATGTTAAATGTTGGAGGAGAGAGTTTAAGCTCCTCCCATTTATCGAGGGTTGTGAAGGATTAGAGGTGTTTCATACACTCTACAATGATGATATGGAAGGGCTTACGAAGATGGAGAGCTGCCCACTATTACAAGAAATCAAATCAAGTTGGCATTTTAAACCTCCACTACAGGGTCTCTTGCCCGTGGGACAAAGAGGTTGCTCACTCTCCCCTCGACATCATAGTGTTACTCCAGATCATTGAGACCTCTCTACGGATAGACTCATCATCCCCGTCCTACCTCCAATGGTTCCTCGAGACAGCATAGGACCAGCACTCACCTTCGTCTTATGCCTTATCCTTTGCTTCATGGTTACTTCTCACCTATGGGATGTATACAGTTCTTTGTTCTTATGTGCTTTTCCTTGCTCTTGGTTTTCTTGTTTTTCTCTTTCCGCGGACATCATTTGGTGATCCCGTTGTTGGGTGTGGCCCTATTGTACTCTTCAGTCCCTTAGATCCATTTGTGGTCTCTTGTTGGACATAAATAAATTTATCTTATAACTATTTGGTCTAGGACTTGATCTTATGATAGTAGCTCCTAAGTGGTCTTGGATCTAGCACCTCCAAACACATATGAAACATGTCAAATAATAAGAGACTCTTGGAGCAAGATATCTTTGATGATTAGGATTATGATTATCCTTCTATAACAAGAGGAAGTTTGACATTTCATTAGAGGAAACATTAGATGAAGAAGTCGGGAGGTTGATGCATGTACTTCAAGTTTCAAAAGGGAACCGCATTATCTTTAATGTCTGGTGTTTTCAAGCTTGAGAATAAATCCACAATTTAGTGCATTTACTCATGTTACCATGAACCAAGATATGCTTCCATAATACAAGGAGCAGATAGAGGATATGCTTCAATTGACCTTTGAGATCTTGGTCATATTTATTTAGATGGAGTAGACCATGTTGAGATGGATTCTCTAGTGATCGGGAAACTATAGCAATTAGAGGACTATGATTCATGAGATGAAGTTCTAGGTGTGTAGATTGAAAGGCCTTTATGCAAATGTCTAAACCATAGATGTATACTTGGAATACTATTCATTCAGAGTACATTATCATTGAAGATTTGACAATCAATATTTTCTCCAAGCCTTCTGACTAAGTGAAGTTTGTAAATTATTGAAGACAAGCTTGGAGTTATCGATCGGAGCCCTTATTGAGAGGGAGCCTCAACATCAGTGATTACCTGATGTACTTTAAACATCCTACTCTATAAGAGAGAAGTTTGAGGTTAAAGCGCTTGTTCCACCCTTTAGGAATGTCCATGGTGGATTCACCCTCTGATATGGGTCATGGTGGATGTCATGTGAGTTATTACATGATTTTGTAGAAAAATCACAAAAGGTGATGATCTTTTGTTGATGTTTGATTGTGGTTACTATTTTAAGGTGACGATCTTAACAATAGTTTAACCCACTATCATGATGGATATCATTGGGTGATGTCTATGGAGATCATGACAGTGCATATCTCTTATGTAACTCAATAGTGTTCATACTAATATAAGTTATATTATTGAGATATGGCATGGTGGATACTATGAGACATAGTATCAATGGAGACACCATGAGCAGGTATCTTCTTTGGTAGACATCATGAGACGTGATGTCAGTGCACATACCAAGAAAATATGAGTAAGGCGAATATCATATGGTTGATATTTGTGTGCATACCATACTTCTGATGTTACCATGAGGTAACTATAGTACACTGTATTGTTTATTTGGATAGAAATCATCCTCCCTACCTAAGAGGAAGTGTTACGATTGTCGCTTCAATCGGATGATTAATCAATGAAATAAAATGTTTCAATGGCCTATCGGCCTTAAAAATTTGATATCTAGAATATTATAATCTTTGTTTAATGGTCATCTTAATTAGTCTTGCTCCCATAGAGGTTATAATGTATCTAGCTTATGTTGAGCTTTGTGCCATGGAAGACTGTTTCCTATTGATCCATGAGATCATAGTCGATCCTAAACTGAAACAACATTCCAATGTGCTTTTTCGATCAATCATACTTCCAGCCCAATTTGAATCAGAGTATCCATGTAGATCTAGGTCTACAGTTTTTATATTTACGACCATATCCAATAGTACCTTGAAGATATCTCAATATATGACACGTAGCAACAAGGTGTATCTCCTTTGGTTCACACATAAACTAGCTTAGAGCATTCATTGCATAACATATATCCGGTCTTGTGTTAACCAAGTAAATCAATGATCCAATTATCTATATATAGAGAGTGAGATCTGTAAATTTTGATTATGTTGTTGCTTCCTTCAATTTGTGTAAATTTGTTTCCATAGGTGTGGACATGGGCCTACAGTCCAACATTCCAAACCTCTTCAGAATATCAATAGTATACCTTTAAGAGTGATACCATCTGAATTCTGCCAGACTTCCAACCCAAGGAAGTAATGTAAAATGTCTAAGTCCTTAATCTCAAATTTTGAGGCCAGGTCCTTAGATTGAGTAATAAGGTAATCTTCTCATGTGATTAGCAGATCATCAACATATAAAATAAGTATTAACATATTAACGTTAATTACCTTAAAGTAGAGATTTGGTTCTACATCATTCTTGGAAAATCCTAGTGCCATAAGATAGCGATCAATTCTCTCATACCAAGCTCTCGAGGGTTGTTTAAGTCCATATAAGGCTTTCTTTAATTTGCATACATGTGGATCCACATTATGTGTCACAAAGCCTTTTGGTTGCTCTAAATAGACTTCTTCTTCAATAGTCCCATTCATGAATGCAATTTTCACATCCATTTGATCGATCTTCCAGCCTTTAGCCATTTCTAAAGCTATTACTACTCTAACTGAGGTGTAACGAGCAATAGGTGCAAATGTCTCTTCATAATCAATACCCTCCTTTTGTGAGAAACCTCTATCAACAAAACGAGCTTTGCGTCTCTATACTGACATCTACAGCGTGTTTGATTTTGAAGAGACATTTGGAAGAGACAACATATTTCTCTTTTGGTCTTGGCACTATATCCCACACATCATTTTTTACAAATGGACTAATACTATTTTGTCATAGCATCTTCCATACTTGATGTTTGAGAGCTTCTATAACATTAGTTGGCTCAGAATTAATGTTCTCACTCATCAAGGCAACATAGTTGGAGAACCTGCGGGGTCTCTTACTTTCTCTAAAAGTTCCTTTGGGTGTTGCATAATGCTCAACTTCCTTAATCATCTTTCTAGCTCAAAGTGGTCTTCTTTTGTTGTTGTTGGGTTCTTCTACTGGAACAGACTGATTTTCTTTTATGGTTTCTTTAGGAGACTCCCCATGAATCTCAGGAGCAACATCCCCCTCCATGTCTTTAGGAGAATCTTGAATTTCTATCTCACGACAACTCTTGGATCTTTTGAAAGCAATGTTTTCCTCAAAGATGACATCTCTGCTAGTTGAATTTGTTTATGTCCAAGTATGTATATTTTGTAGGCTTTTGATGTTTTACTATTGCTTACAAATATCCCTTTCTTGCCAATGGGTTCTAACTTAAACCTCTTTTCATTAGACACATGAATATAGATAAGACAACCAAAAATCCTTAAGTGACTTATGTCAAGTTTTACAACAATGAATGCTTCTTCAGGAGTTTCGTTATCTAGATGAGAGTGTGGAGTCTCCATTTGTCGCAGGCTCTTGCAGTTGGCTTGGTCAGTTCACCATCGCAACCCTTGTGAGCTGATGGTGGGATTTGAGGGTCTCAATTGTAAGGTTATAGGTTTTTCAGCAGCCTATAGTGTGTTTTGGCTCTATTTGAGGGACTTACTATTTATACTAAGTCAAACGGTGGTTTCAATGAGTTCAGGTGAGTTAGAGGAGTTGAGTGATGCTCTTAGTTTTTATTTCGGGCTCCTAGTTTGGGCTCCAAGAATCTGGGAAGGAGCATCTATTTATAGTAAGTCACCCGATCATGTTCCTTCATCATCTTTCGTCATTAGGATCACTCTAGTGTTGTCAAATTTTGATTTTGATGCTTCTTCAATTGTTTTTGCAAGACGGGTGAATTATTATCATTCATCGAAATATGTTGGAGTTGTTATTTTTTACTGTGTTATATGTTGGTCACCTCAATATCATAGCTCATTGGAATCGAGTCAAAAAAAATTAACTTGTGGGCACAAGAAATAATGGCCTTGTGTGTAAGAATATTATTATGTTATGGTGGAAATGGTCATTTTTGGGAGCCCAAAGCAATTAATAAAGTATCTTATAATGGCACTTTGTTATATTTTAATGTTGTGATGACAAAGCTTCTTAAGTGGAGTTCATTTGGGAAACCTATGCCATTTGGAAATTATAAATACAAGCCCATTTGATGAGTAAAGCATCTGAATATTTGATTATCTTATTTTCTTCTGTTGTCTAGGTGACACTTCTGAGGCTCTGAATTTGTGTCCTTGCTGAAGTATAAGGGATTGAGTGCTATAGATTCAATTTTGAAAATTATTCCGAGACTATTTGGCAAATTGTGCTGAGTCATACAATTTGTCATTTCTCCTACTGTATTAATTATTGCTAAGGAGAACTTTAAATTTTCTTGCTGTTGGAGGTTGTTCTGAAATTTGTAAAGGGATTCACAAGAATTGTTATATCAAATTGTGTGCCAGTTTATTTGGAGTTGGTTGAGCACCCATCTATATCTGTTGTTGGGTGTTATTTTCTATTTGCACTTTGGGAGCAACATTTTCCATATCTGCAGCTGCATTTGTTTGTTGAAGAATTCTTTTGTTGCTGATGGTCTTCATTTCAAAAGGTTTCAAAGCATGTTTTATCTATAAGTTCATGGATTGTAACTTCTAATTTGTCTAGGTATTGTTGGTTTAGATAATAGGGGATATTTTATCAACTGGGTTGTTCGTATTTTGTGAAAATACTCAATATCTAAATTGATATTAAAATCTGGAATTTTCAAATGTATATTCCCTATGTAATATCCAAATATTTGAGTTGAAATTATTATTGCAATATCTTCTATTTTGTTGCTATATTGTTGTATCAAAAATTGCAAAACCTCACAAACAAAAAAAGAAATCAATTCTTCAACACAGATTGTTTGAGAGCCAACAGGGCTCTTTACATCTACAATGATTCTATTCCTTCTCTCAGCAACTCCATTTTCTTGAGGATAGTAAGGCATAGTAAACTCCCTCTTAATCACAGCATTTACACAAAATTATTTTTAAATTATGAAGTGTATTCCTTCCCATTATCTGTTCTCAATAATTTGATTTTCTTCCCCATCAAATTTTTGTAAGAGCTTTTAGCTTCTTAAACATTTTAAGGATTTCCTCTGACTCTTTACACTTAAGAAAATATATCCAAGTCTTTCTAGAAAAATCATCTAAGAATCCTCCCACGGAGGATACAAACATGGGTCTACATAAGTCGAAGTGAACTAATTCTAATACATTTTTAGTTTTACTAGTACTACTTTGGAAAGTCCCCTTTGTATTCTTTCCTAGGGCACACCCTTTGCATGCTCCTTTATGAGATTGGTTCAATTTGGGCAATGAATACACCAATTTTTCTAGTGAAGATAAGGCACTAAAGTGGAAATGTTCTAATCTTCGGTGTCAAATTTCATTTGAGTCAAGAGTCTCGTGAATTAGGACTTGGTTTGAATCAATGGAAAGTTTGTAGAGACATCCTTGCCTTATTCCAATGGTTTGTGCGTTATTTATGGTGGAGTTATTTGGCCATGCTAGAACTTTTCCATCCATAAAGGTAACCCTATATCCTTTGTCTTCAAGACCAAAAATGGATACTAGGTTCTTTTTTATTCCTGGAACATATAATACTTCAGTGAGTTGAAAGGAGATGTTTGATTTCAAATTATGGTGCAAGTCCCAACCCCTTTTACCGGATATGCTGAGTCATCCCCAATATTACTTCTTCATCAAATTCTTCTATCATAACGTCTAAGTGTTCTCTAAATCCTATGATGTCTCTTGATGATCCATTATCAATTACCTAACTGTTAAGTTCATTTAAAACCTAATAAGGCTCAATAGAAAACAATTTTTTTATAATCACGTTCTATATTAACCTTCCCAACTTTAGCAAAGGATGCTTCTTGTTTTGTTCTACCAAGGCGCTTGATTTGATAATGTCCATATTGATCACATCTGAAACATTGTATTTGAGATATGTCCTTTTTCTTTTTGGATGATCCCTTTCCACAAGAATTTTTCTTTCTTTCAAAATTTTTCTTCATCCTTTTCTTATGAAAATAGTGTTTAATATCCTCATCTATTGGTTTCTGATTGCTTCCTTCGGTCATCAGTCTGGATTCTTCTTGTAAGCAATATGTTTTCAACCTATCAAATTTAGGGGGTTTTGACCTTGCGCTTGTTCCTTGAATAAATGACTCCCATGAAGTTGGTAGGCCACCTAGAGCTATTAATGTTAACTCCTTGCTATCAATTTGATTTCCAACTATTGAGTGTTGATCTCTTAGTTCAGTGATTCACATGAAATATGTGGTGATGGATTCTCCCTTGTTCATTTTACATGATTAAGTTGCCTCTTTAGAGCAAGGATTCAACTAGTGTTGTTTATTTCAAATGTGTTTTCAAGAGATTTAAACATTAGGTAAGCAATATGTTGTTCTGATAAGGTAGGTAATATATGATCCCTAACTACACCTACTATAAGTTTCATAGCCTTCTCATTGTTCTCAATCCAATGAGTTTTCTCAAGATCATTTTCTGGTTCTATTTTGTTTTCCTTTACAAATGAATCTAATTTATTTTCTTTCAATATCATCAAGATTCTTAATTCCATGATAAAAAGTAGGTTGTTGTAATGATCCTTACCGACACCTACTCTGGAAAAGATTTTTCTTCCGCTACATGCAAGGAGAATGGAGGTTGTACTATTCTATGGTGTACAGTATGTCAAGGGCAATGATATCCGTACACAAGGTGGGTCGTACAGATGCAATGTTGGTCGTATGGTAGCTAGGAATGGTCGTACAGATGATATAGGGAGCAGATAAAGGTCGTACGGTTAAGAGGGGGCAAAAGATGTCGTACGATAGTGTGTTCTGGCCATAGTATAAGGGAAAGTGCAGATCATATGGTGAATGGGGAAAACAGCAAGTCGTACAGCTGGGTTATGCGAGGCACAGAAGGTGTGTTGGGTGTTGTGAATAGCTAATGGAGTACGAACGGGAAGCCAACAACTTATAGATCATGAAATAAAACAAAACAAAGATTTGAACAAGTATTATCCTTCAATTAATAAATTGCCAAAAGATGGTGCTCCGATTTGCCAAATCCGAGCAAAGTATTACATGCAACGGAATAGGATGAGTGTTGAATCCCATCGAAACCAAACAAGCCAAGTAGGGAAGATCTTTCAATTCCGAAATGGCAAATAACAAAGAATCCCAACAAGGATTTGCGGTACAAAGAAGTATAATCAAAACACCTACCTAATGACTACCAACAAGCCATGCTTAAATACTCGTCAGGAAAACTCTCTGAGGGTGTACAAAGATAGTCAACGACAACACAAACTACAGAAACAAAACAAAGATATATCCGAGATATATTAAATCAATCAGCTGGCGAATAACAGAGAATCCCAACAAGAATTCGCAATACAAAGAAGTATAATCAAAACGCCTACCTAATGACTACCACCAAGTCGTGCTTAAATACCCGTCAGGAAAACTCTCTGAGGGTGTACAAAGATAGCCAACAGCAACACAAACTATGCAAACAAAACAAAAATATATTCGAGATATATTAAATCATTCAGCCCATTAACAATAGTTTGATTAAAGATTTATTTTATAACGAGGGCATCATAGTTCTCCCGTCCCAAATTTTGCTTGTCCTCGGGCAATTGCAATGTTGGATGTTGTAGAATGTGCTCACCCTCCCACGTCGCATTGTACAACGGCAAGTGTTTCCAACATACCAAATATTCCTTCACCGTGCGATTCCACAGAGTCTTCTCACATACTTCAATGATCTCAGCTGGTTCCAATATGAGCTTTCCTTCTTCATTGAGCGGCGAAAGGTCTAAAGCTACCATGATAATCTGTCCCATGGCTTTCTCCAAGTAGGAAACATGAAAAGTGTTATGAATACGACTCCCCTTCGGAAGTTCTAGCTCATAGGTGACTTCACCAATGTGATGAAATACAAGATAAGGACCATAAAATCATGGCTTCAATTTTTCTTTTCCCTTCTCCTTCAATGAGGATTGTCAGTATGGCTGGAGCCCGAGATAGACCAAGTCACCTACTTCAAAACTCCTCGCCATTCAGTGTCTGTCGGCGTACATCTTTTGTTGATTCTATGCCTGTTGTAAGTTTTCCTTCAGGCATCTTAGGATGTCCTGACCCTCCTAAAGTCAGTCCCTTGCCTTTGGTGCACGACTGTCATAGAAAACTGTGTCAATGAAGGAAAGGGGTCCGTACCCATATAGTGCTTTGAATGGTGTCATCCCAATGGACATGTGGTACGTGGTATTGTAACAATATTCTCCTAGATGTATCCATTTGACCTATGCCCGTCGTTGTGCCGAACCGTAGTTCCAAAGGTAACTTTCGGGCCACTTGTTGACAATCTCCATTTGTCCATCTGTCTAAGGGTGATAACTAGTACTTGGTGACAATTTTGTCCCTACCAACCGAAACAGTTATGTCCAGAAGATACTGATAAATTGCCCATCCCAATCACTAACAATGTTTTGGGGTAAGCCATGCAGTCAAAAGATTTCTCTAAAAAATAGATCGGCAGCTTGTGCAACATGAAAATCTAAGGATATGGCGAAGAAATGTGCGTACTTTGTCAGTCTGTCAATCACTACGAAGATACAATCCTTTCCATTCACCTTGGGAAGCCTAGTTATAAAATCCATCAAGATACTTTCCCACTTCTGTTCTGGAATTGGCAAAGGTTGCAGTAACCCGACAAGTAGAGTATGTTCGGATTTGTTCTGTTGGTAGATCGCACACTCTCTTACATACTATATACGTCTCCTTTAAGACCTTTCCATAAAAACCTCTCATTGAGATGTCTATAAGTTTTGAGGAAGCCCAGAGATGCTACCAAGGGGGAGTCGTGTACCTCCTTCAAGATTTTTTGCTTCAATTTGGATTCTAGCACTAAAAATATCCCATTTTTATAGTAAATGATGTTATCCACAACTTTCTATCGATCACCCTCAGTATTGCCATTCATTAGCTCACAGGCAAAGGAATATTCTACCAACAAATGTGCTTTCCAGTCAACTGAAATCTAGGTTACTAAGCAAATGGCAGGTTTCCTGGACAAAGCATCTACACCCACATTGTTCTTTCCTTTCACATATTCAATGTCAAAATCAAAAGCCTAAAGCTTGCTTACCCATTTTTGTTGCCTCTCATTCAAGTCTCGTTGCTCTAGAAAATATCTCAGACTATCATGATTCGTACAAACGACAAACTTGGCACCACCAGATATTGTTGGAACTTGGTTAGTACATATATGATGGCCAACATCTCTTTGTCATAAATAGAATATAAGCATTCTGTTCGCGTAAGCTTCCTGCTCTAACGGGCTACGGGGTGTCTATCTTGCATCAATACCACACTAATGCCCTCTCCAAATGCATTGCACTACGGAATGAACGGTCGAGTGAAATAAGGTAATCCAAGTACGAGACAAGTGCTCATTACCTCTTTCAGCTTATCAAAAGTGAGTTGTGCCTTTTCATTCCACTAGAAAGAACCCTTGTTAGATCCGTTAAGGGTGCACTGAGCTAAAAGAAGCCTTTAACGAACCTCCTATATTAACTACAGAATCTGAAAAATCCTCGCAATTGCGTGAGTGATTTTGGGGGAGGCCAATCAAGGATAGCTTGAATCTTCTCCTGGTGAACTTGAACTCCATATTTATTGACATGTCCCAAGTACAATATTTTTGTCATACTGAATTCACACTTGGAACGCTTGGCGAACAAGGACTGATCCTTCATGATCTATAGGATTTCATCCAGATGATTCAAGTGCTCTTCCCATGTCCTGCTATAAATAAGAATATCATCAAAAAATACCATTAAGTACTTATGCAATTGTTTGTTGAAGATGTGATTCATGCATGATTGGAATGTAGCAGGTGCATTCGTTAATCTGAACAACATGACTAGGAACTCATAATGCCCATAGTGACAGCAAAAGGCCGTCTTTTCCACGTCTTCTTCCCTCATGCAGATCTGGTGGTATCCGAAACAGAGATCTATTTTCGAAAAATAGACTGCACTATGTAATTCATCCAGCAACTCATCTATCCTTGGAATGGGATATTTATTCTTTATTGTTTTTTTTGTTCAACACACGATAGTCCACACACATGCGCATCATCTCATCTTTTTTGACCAATACCACTGATGATGTGAAGGGACTAGAACTAGGACGGATCCATCCTTTCTCCAACAGTTCTCGAATCGTCTTTTCGATCTCACCTTTGAATTTCTTGGGATGGCGGTAGGGTGTGGTTATGACCGGCTTGGCTCTCGCTTCCAACTCGATAGTATGTTCAAACCCTTGATTAGGAGGTATGCCAGGAGGAATATCTATAAAAACTTTATCATGATCACCCAACATATTCTGAAGATCATCATCCTGGGAATGTGTTCGTTTCCCTTTTATAGGTTATGTCAGGACAAAACAGTGTGCAGCCCAAGCAACATCATCATGCCGAAAAATTGCCTCCATCCGATGGGCAAAAACTTCCTTCGAACCCTCATTTGCCATTTTGCGGAGAACTACCTTCTTTTTGTCGATAACAAAAGTGAACTCC
Organism: Cupressus sempervirens; assembly: GCA_028749045.1. NCBI lineage: Eukaryota > Viridiplantae > Streptophyta > Pinopsida > Cupressales > Cupressaceae > Cupressus > Cupressus sempervirens. Next base: position 28,635,897 of record CM053783.1, read on the forward strand.
ATCGGTTTGAAACTCTAAGTGTATTCTTCAAGTGTCTCCATCCACTGTATGCTCAGAATAACCTCCATATCATCGAGGTCCACTATGAAAAAATCCTCAACCACCATGTGATTCGGCATTGTGATACTTAGTTGAGAAACAAGGTGTGTGTAAGGTAGAAGAGTCCCTCTGAAAACCTTGACCTGAAATCCTACGTTTGTCTTCGTAGGTAGTGTTGGTTCCCAAAACTGTAGATTGGAAATCCAAGAGCCTGCCACTTCTTCGATAGGACTCCTCAATCAGTTCTGGCCAACGAACGGGAATACTTCTTGATTCCCCTGTACTTCAGGTTCTGCTACACCTTAGCGGGTAGACCTTCTCCTCGAACCTGATCACTTGATTCAGAACTTTTCTAAAGCGAATTTAAACTTTGGAGTTCTCCGGCTGGCAATGTCCTTGAATTCAAAAATGAAAACTGGATGCTAGATAATGGTTAAATGTTTTGTATAATTGAATAATAATTAAATTGATGCTTGTAGAAGGAATATATAGATTTTTTGACTTCAATAATAAAAGACCAGTGCCTCTGCTCATCCGAGTAATAAAGTCAACTTCAGTGAATTTTCATGTACAACTTTATAATGTTTTACAAACTTTACTGCCAACAATTAAATAATCAAGATGCGACAGATCAAATATTATACGCAATCTTAAATTAGTCCAGATTGAATTTTAACTCCTCTGGTAGGGAGACAAGTTGGACACAGATATGGAAACAATTTAATATTTCACACTATCTGTGATGATCGAATTTAAATGCTAAATGACCTTGTCCACTTATCTGACATTTAAATTGTATATAGAATTCCAAATAATAATTACAAAGGATGATTCATCTACAGTTTAAATCTCCACGCCTTTAAAAATAAACAAAACACATCTTATTTTATTATTAAAATAAAATAATGGAATTTATATTATAAAATCGTATTATACTCCTTATCCCTTCGTACAATAAAAAATATAAAATACTTTCTCTTGGGAATATGAATCTAAATGTTCGAATATCGAATGTCTTCTCTTTTTTGTAATTGCCTATATATATATGTGGACGAAGGGTTAAAAGAATAGCCTCTTAACCGATGCATCCCTTTACAATAGAAAATAATAATCTAATTCTAATATTTGGAATCGATTAAAATATAAACTAAACACAAATATTATTTGACTATCACATTAACATATTATCATCAAGGAGGCTCGGGAATAGTCTTCCTCATCACCGTCTTTGAATATGTTTTGTATAATAAACAAGATAAAAGCTATGTCTTTTAATCTCTATGACTTGTGCGTAGAAGAGTCTGAACACATCACTCAACACAGTTCTATCCGCCACACAATCACTTGCTTCCATTCCTTCGAACTTCACTTTCAAAGCAATCAAGCTCGCACACGGATTCTTCATGAATATCAAACTCCGAAGATACTCCTGATGCCGTGTCATCATTGTGAACATGTCTTTCACGGATACCCACCTTTTAGCCGCTTCTCTAATACAATACATGGTATGATTGTTGCCGTGTAATTATGATTTACCGTCTTAACTGTCACAACTCATAATGGACGTCGTTATGTATTTGTATATTGTCTCCACAATAACATGACAATGGCATTTTTAGTATTTACAGTGTCCATTTATGGCATGCAATATATGTTCAATGTTGGGTCTTCAATATTATATATCCATTCTAACATCTTCCTTTGATACCATTTGTAATCGATGCTTCAAAAGTGATTGCTAAAACATATATCTTGTGCCGACATCACCCATATGCTATGGACCTTTATTGGATAATAGTCTCCTTATCACATGCTTATTGTTATAGTGATCTCTAAAGCTTTGAGGCATCTGGATGCTTATATCTGCAATTTCCCGTGAGATAATTTTGTAACACTCGATTGTTACCTGCCTTCGAACCATCACAATAGATCGCACATATGTAGTGAACATATTCTGGAACATTAAAACTGACCTACATTGTCTAGAAAGATATAAAGATAGACACCACAAGCATCATTTGCAATTGATGACTTCAATCCTCCATGTCTTGTCTTTTCTCTTGTTGCTATCATCAAACTTCCCATTTTTGCATGTTTGGAACAGTGACTACACCATCCTTGAAATGCTATAATCTTGTTGCTGAGATTTGTTAATGGAATCAGAAGATCACTCTGCCATAAACTTCTATCTATGTACTTGCAAGCAGAATACTCTTTGATGATTTCTTGCCTGCTTGACATTTTGAATCTATGCTTTCTACATATTAAACTTTCTTATTTTAATATCATTAATTGCTATCTTCTAATATATTTCTTTTTAGACATCAAGAATTATGTGTGCAGAGGTGACTCGAATAATTAGAATACCATTCATTCTTCATGGACTTCTCCATTCTCAGTTATCTATTAGATATTTGTGCGAAAGCTTGAACATTCTTATTGGTATCCATCTGATTCACATACTACCAGTCATGATGAAAACATCCCATGTAATGACCCTTGCTCAAACTGACCACAATTTGGCCTAATTTGCTGCTTGTAATTTTGTTAAACAATTCGTGTGCAACCTTGTAACTTGCTGGTCTGAGTGCATAAATGTTTTCCCAATGATATCCAATGTATATACTACTTGCAAAAGAGTCCTATGATGTTTAGACAAGGTCCTAGATGCAATGCAGATTTCTTTTTGTATTTTGAAATGCAATAGATGAAGTATCATGATCTAAATGTGCAGCTACAGCCTATAGTCATTATATCAAATAGTTGGCATACATCCCTTTTAAAATTTCAAATAGACAATAACTCAAATAGAGGATTCCCAACTTCAGATATATTATTGACAATGCAACAATTCTACAATGGCAATGAGATGAGACGCCAAGACTCTTGGCTTACATACATATGCTTAAATCTGATATGAGCTTTCACCTACAACAGTACCTCCTAAAATGCAACTAGATGACATATAATAGCATGAATTGAACAAAGAAACCTGGTTCTTAAAGTCGCCTTGATTATCCAATGAAGATGCAAGAAATGTCCCAAAGAGTGATGGCCTCAAAATGCCCAATGTAAATGTCTGAAACAGCCACCCCTTCTCCTTTCAATATTTGATGCCAAGGAAGAGTGTAATGCTTCTCCAAAATTGTGCCTAGGCTGAGGATGCTTTGAATGATGCACCAAGTTACTATAGCAAACACTGTAGCGAACATTGTAGCAGACACTATTCATGGGTACTGTAGCAGCCAACACTAAATCTGATCTACAAGTAATAACCTTTAAACCCTTTATTCAGAAAGTACAATAATACATCAGCTATTGTACTCAAATATTTTTCTCAATGTAGCACAAATAGAAGACTGAAGTATCTTCCTCCTAGCTGCAATAATTCAAGTGATATTTTCCACCCTCAAAATTGCTATCAATAGGAAGTTTTCATTTCCTATGACAAAGAAGTAATCTGCAAAAACCCTAGGCTCCACAAGATGAAACAACAACAACAACATCAAATCTGCCTACCAAGAATGAAGCCCAGGATGCCTATTTATTCTTTTTTCTCCACTTTCTCCAAAAACCTCTAGAACATTATTTTATTAAGTGACTTTACAAAATATTTTATAATTCAAGTCACTTTATTAAATTAATTAAATAGAAAGTTACCTTTTAATATTTATTTAATTGATAACTTTATAAATAATTAACTTAATACCACTTATTTATTTAATTAAAATAATTAATTAGTCATCCTCATAAAATATTCATTATTTTGGACAACTTAATTAATTAAATCAAATTACCTCCAAAACGGGGACATTACATCCCATACTTGTTCATGTTTTGCTTATCAAATATGTACATTATTCCATAAATTGGTTTGCATCTGCGGGTTAGTACACACCTATCATAATGAAATCATTGAAACATGTAAATATAATGTTATTTGTGGGATAAAAAGGTTAGATAAGGTGCTTAAATGGAGGCCCAAATTTGCCAAAAATTTTAGGCTCCATTAGGTAGACCTCTTCGTTTCATCAAAGATGAATTTATGAAGTTAAGAGTAGCTTCACTATCGAGCATCACCATAACCCTTTGTCCTTAAAGGGCTCCCTGTACACGAAACACAGTGCACCTTGGGTTACCGGCCAGGGCAATAGTTCCTCCGCGTCGTACCAATGCTGCAATTCTTTTGGTACAGTTCAAACTAACCATTTTGGTATCCTCATGGGGTTGGTTGTCTTCGGTGGGTATATCTTCTTGTTCGTCCTCATCATCAAACACAACCCCAATGTAGTGGATCTTTTCTTTCTCGAGGCATATGTGCCCAGGTTCTCATGGTCCCTTGCAGTTGAAACATAGTTTCTTCCTTCGGAGCTCTTGTCTGGTAGCTTCGTCCAATGACGGCTTCCTCAACGGAGGTTTATTATCTATGTCCTCGGAAACATCAGCAATTTGGAGTGTAACCCCGAGAGAATGATGCTGATGATGATGCCATAATTTGTGCCTTCTTAATGGCCTCCGATAGGGTGGCAGGATTGAACCCTTTTACCCAACCTTTTAATGGTTATGTTAGTCTATCCATGAAGAGTACTATCCATCTTCTTTTAGAAATGTCCGTGACCAAAACGGAGAGTTTCTGGAATTCAGCAATGTACTGGTCAATCAATCCAGTTTGCCTCAACTATGCCAAATCTTTGAAATTGAGTTCTGGATCTTTACCATCAAATCGATCTACCAATCTCTCAGTGAATTCCGCATAGGTGTTTATTTGATCATGCCCCTACATGATGGTGCCATGATGCCACCATTCATGCGCAACTCCCTCCAAGTGTAATGCAAAAAATTTAATTGCTTCTTTTGGCATAGGATTAAGATGGAAGTAAGTATCGACCTTCATTACCCATGCTTGCGCAGATATGAATCCAGATCCGTCAAATGGAGACAAATTTACTTTACTCAACTTCCTCCTAAGATCATCATCAAAATATCCTCTATCTCCGCCTCTCAAATATCTCATTCTCAGATCTGCATAATCTTTGTACAATATATCTTCCTCCAAATTTGCATTCTTCTAATCTTCTCTCAGTTGTTTTTGCATTTCTTCAAAGGTCAGCTGCTTCCCTGTGGGTGGTGCCTCCTTCCATGGGGGAAAAGATGGCATGGACGGTCGAGAATGTGTTGGATGAGGGATTGCTTTACCTGACATCGAGTCCGCAACGTGACCATTTTGTTCTCTGGATATTTTATTGTTTACCAACTTCTTGAGAGTCTCTTTCATGAGTCGCTGAGTATCATTGACCTGTGTCTGATTCTTCTCAAGTTCTCTCATTAGTGCCACGAGTTCAGCAATTGCGGGTTCCGGTTCGGTAGCCATTCTATCAATGGAATGGGTTCTTCTCTTTCAGCTATATACTCTCATTCATTGTCCATAGTCTGACAAGATCGAAGCTCTGATACCACTGTAATGATCCTTACCGACGCCTACTCTGGAAAAAATTTTCCTTTCGCTACGTGCAGAGAGAATGGAGGCCATACGGTTCTATGGTGTATGGTGTGTCAAGGGCAATGGTATACGTACACAAGGTGGGCCGTACAGATGCAATGTTGGTCGTATGGTACTATGAAGTTGCTCATACGGCAGCTATGAAGGGTGGTACAGTATGGAGGGGATGGTCGTACGAATGATATAGGGAGATGGTCTCGAAGAGAAGGTAACGCCACATAGTGCAAGCCGTACGGTAGAGTGTTTTGGTTGTACTGTAAGGAAAAGTGCAGATCGTATGGTGAATGGGGAAAATAGCAAGCCGTACGGCTAGGTTATGGGAGGCACAAAAGGTGTGTTGGGTGTTGTAAATAGCTAATGGAGTATGGACGGGAAGCCAACCGCTTATAGATCATGAAATAAAACCAAACAGAGATTTGAACACAAATAATCCTTCAATTAATAAACTGTCAAAAGATGGTACTCCGATTTGCCATATCCAAACAAAGTATTACATGCAACGGAATAGGGTGAGTGTTGAATCCCAACGAAACCGAACAAGCCAAGCAGGGAAGATCTTTCACTTCCAAAATAGCGAACAACAGAGAATCCCAACAGGAACTCGCAATACAAAGAAGTATAACCAAAACACCTACCTAATGACTACCAACAAGTCGTACTTAACTACCCGTCGGAAAAACTCTCCGTGGGTGTACAGAGATAGCCAACGACAACACAAACTATAGAAACAAAACAAAAATGGATCCAAGATATATTAAATCAATCAGCCCATTAACAATAATTTGATTAAAGATTTATTTTATAACAGGGACATTACAGTTGCACCATCAAGACAATCCTCAAATCTTATTACAGTTGACATTATGAAGAATGGAATGTGATTGTAATCTCAAGAGAGAATAAGTATTAGAGTTTTGAGTAATCTAAGTTCTCAAGTATAATCAAATCTTCCTTAGCAAGGCTCTAGTACCATGTTAAAATGATTAGATTTATTCTAGATCAGAATATTGTAATTTTTTCTAATTTCCTTGAGCAAATTGTCTCACAATCAATTTGTTTTTTTGCAGATTATAATCTCAAAGAAAGTATTTATTATTTCAATGTCTATGTAATTCTGACTTCTGAATGATAAGTTCAATGTTGAATCTAAATAATTGATAATGATTGAATACGTGGACAGACTAACACTGACTGATTACTGTGATGCTCTCTAGACCGATCGGGTTGTGTATATGTATAATTCGTAGAGGCATGTCAATGAATAAACATGCCTCCACATGAGTGGAGACATGTCCGTTAATTGACACGTCTTTTCACTTAACCGATACCTTGTGTTACCTTAATACTGCCATTTCAAATCAGCGCTAATTAACTCTTAATTAAGGTATCTGTAATCAGCAATATGAAGTCATAAACAGACTCAGGTCTGTTATGGGATATGCAGCATTATCTCCTATATCAATTTGTACTCAATACTAATTAACAGTAATACAAATTGATCAGAACAGATCGATAACATCAGATTTATAATTGGAGATACATATCAGATTTTGTGGATGATAATAATGATTGATATAATGATTTGTTATTTAATGTGCATGTATATATCAATATATACAATGTATATTGGTATATATGCATGCATGTTGTATACAGATCATTGTATTTTATATTATCATCCATTGTTATCTGAACGAAGCTATTAATTCAACATGTGGAATAGAGAAATTTGGTGTCAATGAAGAGGGAAGACAAAAATCTAATCCTCCACAGTCTTACCAGTAGAAGATCGTGGATGGCAAATGTTTGGAGAAAAAAAGAGACTTCCAGATAATAAGGATTGGCATTCATTGTCGCTGGCATTGTTTCCTTTGTCTTTCACATTACCATATTTTTTCCTTGCATAATTGACATGAATAGCATCCACTTCTATCATAGTTGCTTTCAAGCACGTTAGGCCATGCCTTCACATCCTCTCCAAATATTTTAGATAAGTGGATTTCTAATCTTTCAATTCTTCAGTCATAAGAAGTTAGCATTTACTACAACAAACTTAGCCCTTATTAGAGCCTCACATTCCATAATTGCAGGAAAAGTCTTTCTTACCACTCATTTATGTTGAACTTGATATTGTATGAAAAAACATATACCAGAAAAGTTTTTTAAAAAAGAAAATTTTATATGGCAAACCGACAAACATTTGTAAGAGAAAATGGAATGCAAATGCAATAGTAAAATGTTAGGAAATGATACGGAAGGGGAATAGACAACATTTCCCCTTCCAACTTTTCTGATTTCCGAATTTAAAGAAAAATCATAGATACATACAAATTTCAATCCTTGAAGATGCATTAAGATCTTCCAATTGCTTCTGTCAGCATGTTTTTGTCTTGCGGAAGTTGAAAACATCCTCTGGTGAGCAAAATGAAACCAAAATATCATAAAATGGATTGAAATGGTATAACCATGAGGGTTTTGTTACAACTTATTGCTAGGTAAGTCCAAGGAAAAATTCACAAAGCAATAGGCCTAACTTAATCTTGTTTCAGCTCACAATTGAGTTGATTAAATGTGACAACATTAGAAATTTGTAAGTTGTAGCAAGTCAACCAGTGTTTCCTACAATGGTGTTAATCATAAATGGAATCCAGACTTGTCTGATGAATATTGGCATATCATTTTAAAAATATTATGGTTAAGTGTTTTAAAACCCTAAAACAAGCTTGCTCGGCTTCTTAAAAAGTTATGGCATGAAATCCTATTTTGTTATGTTAATGACTTTGATGATATTCTTAATAAGTTTTTGTTACTCTTGTCCACCAAGATTCTTTGTTATGTCTAACGGAACAAAAATTATAGAGTATTCCAAAATAGGAGAAGATGTCTTATAGAGTATCTTACTAGAATCATACTTTTCTTTTTTCGTAATGCAAGTTACAATGATGGTGAGAAATCCTCAAAGATGGGGTCTTCAAGTTTTTGGAAGAAAAGTCAACTATTGTACATAGAGAGAAAATTTCAAATAGAAAATACCACTTGTGGCCTCCTGATAGAAGAGTAGTGTAATGTCTCTTTTTTCTCTAAGTTATCGGGCTCGAAGCGGTTCTGAGTGCAATCCCAGTCTAGATACACGAATGGGTTTGCGCTCGATTCGTAGAGGTTCCATGATTGGACTTGGATGGACCCACAAGTCTGAACACAAACCCTGTACAAACCAAGAACAAACCCATGGGAACCCAGCAAGGCCCCAGGAGGACCGGTTCGTAGGCCAGCACGGCTGCCAAGGACCCACGACATCCAAATGGGTAAAGTGGGCCCAAACTCACTTAAAAAGAAATTTTTTTAAAAATTTTCTGCAAATCCTAAAATTAGCCTAATAGGGAGCCACCAAACTCATTTCATTTCACATTTACTCTCTCCATATTGCAAGTTTGAAGTGAGGTGATTGTATTCATAGGAGATCGACTACGGAGTGGCAAATGCCTTCCAAAAAGAAGATGAGTGTTTAAGGTATGTATTTCAACCATATTATTTAATTTTTTAATAGATTGTTTCAAGTTTTTGATAAGTTATAAAAAATTCAAGTTTTTGCAGAAGTTTTGAAGTATATTTTTTTTCATTTAGTTATAGATTGCAACAATGAGTTGTCAAAGCTTAGTGGGTGGGTAGGGGTCTCAAAATTTTAAAATTGATAAAGGATTTCCATTATAAAGACGTGCTACAAGAATTTATCAATGTCCTAGAGGTGGGGGGTTTATTAGGTTGTAAATTTTGCAGCTCACAATAGAGAAGCTCCTACTTCAGAGTCAAACTTCATTTTTTGGGCCCTAGGGGTAAAGTGATTGTCATGTCCCCTCTCTAATCTAACTAGTAGAGTCATGAGAGTTGGCCTATTATTGGAGTCTTGTGGGCTAGCAGTGGTGGATAGAGATTCATATTGGATACTCAGTGACCGAAGTTGGTTCTACAATCAGTTTGAGAGTCAGTCAGGGCAGTTCCTTAATTTTAGGGATTTTCCTAAATTTTAGGAGGTTGTGGCAGTGATCAAATTTGAGGCTCATTGGGACCAGTATATGGTTTTAGTTTCAAGATGACAAGTTATATTCCCTAGTTTCTAGGAGCATCCCTGGTTTTTAGGGATGTGACTGCCAGTTGGCCCACATTGCCCGGCATCAGTCACAAGCGGGTGACAAGACCAATTCATTGGTTATTTGGTTGGTTTGGCTTTCCAATTGAATAAAAGGAAATATTTTTTATATTTCCTAAATTTTCTTTTAAATAAATTAAAATAAAGCTATTTATATAGCTAATTGGATTAATAAGGGGATTTTGGCTTCATCTGGTGAGGCAGGCCTATGTGTTATTGCTCATTGGAAAGGTCTTGAATTATTATAACTTATTTTCATCATCCGAAGACCTTCAAGCACCTAGAGTTATGTTATTTGAGGAAAGGGGTGTTTTTCCTATACATAAAGGCCTTTTAATTGAGAAGATGACATTTTATAATAAAGCAAAAGGCATATTCTCCCTTTAGGATTTGATTGGCTTTGAGAGAGAGATAAAAGGAGATGTTGGATCATTCTTTCATCATCTTTTACATCTTCATTCTTGGTATTTGTGATTTTGCTCTAAGGAGCGATTCTAGATGACTAAGAGTGATTCTAGACGACTGGGACGCAAACCCACAGCCTGGATATTGGGACGTAATCTCCAATAGATGGTTTTCGCAGCATTCTACTGTAATGGGCACCCCTGGATGTCCCAAAAAAACTAAACCAATTTGCTCAAAGGAATTTTGTCAAACAGTTTGCATTCAACCTCTTATTTCTTCGTTTAATGTTTTAAACCCCTTACAACTCCGGAAATCAAACATTTATTTGTTTGTTGTGTTTTGTGCATGGAATTGGTATCATACAACATAAACAAGAAAAAAACTACAATAATATGCAAAAGTGGAAATGAACTGCTGCTAATAAAATGTTATTTTCAGAATTCATAAAACCAAATACATGGCAGATTTATCAACTCACTAATTACTTCAGCAATATTGACATAATACTCCAGCCCATGCTTTCAAACTTGCTGCTACAGTGCTTTGACGTTCAATCAGTCCACTACCTTCGTAATATCATTCCCTCAAAGCGACATAAGCGTCGGAAAAGTAGTGAAGAAGATATGAGCAAAATACCAAATCTGCCTGTAGCTGGAAATGCAACTAAATTGCCTGATAATGAAGCCAATAACAAAGAATTCCAAAGGCCAAACCCCAAGGGAATGACGTCTAGAATGTTACAAGAGAGGATAGACGTCCTCAAATGCCAAGAACGGAGCTGCAACTCACACACCAATTTCTTCTCATATTCAACCTGGCTAATGAAGCCACAAATGCTTCCTTTTATTCTATTTCCAAGGGTCCGCTCAACTCATATGGGTAATGTGGGATAAAAGATGTGTAGTATATAAAACATATATTAAAATACCCCTTATGTCTCCCTTGGGTACACATCCCCATAAAAAATAATTAGAGTAACACTTTAATATTTTACAATTAAATTAGACGTTACTTTAATAAAACTTCTGGCATTAAAATGTATTAGCAATCGAACTCCGAATAATGTGCGTGATAGCTCATCAGAAAGCTCTCACCGAGGAGTATCATATCCAATCACCAAAATTGACCTGCACTGTGTCCTGTTGACTTACTAAAAATAGTAAGTATGCCTGAAACTAAGTAAATCAACTTCGTTTTGGCCCAAACTAGAAATGACTAGGTCAAAACACTCCAGGATCCCATTAAACCCTTCATTAGCCCTCGGGACCATGTAGAACAAGGCTAACGCACACACACTTGGTCAACTGCTAAAATGGGGACATTACATCTACAGTATTGTTTCAACAATTGACAATGATTTTTAAGTTCATCGTTTGGGGGTGCTTGTGCATTGCACGTTGGGGGTCTTGTTTGGGATGTTGGGATCTTCTTGCTGCCTTGGCATGACTATAGCACTCGTACGGTTATCTTTCAGCTAGTACGTGGTTTGTTGGTTGGCTTACGTCAGCCATCTCTACCCTTTCGGTGCGTGTCTAGTCCATTCTTGCAGCGGGTGTCATCATTCCTTGTTTGTAAACACCTTTGCTAGCATACTGGTTCCATATCTTGCCTGGTACGATTTGTAGCTATTCTAGTTAACTGAATATTATATAATTGCACATTGTTTCTAGTCTATTTCATATTTATTGTTGTTGCTAATTATTGTTTTACTTATAAGTGGGATTTCTTAATTTCCTCTTTCCACTTTCTTGTCAAACACTCATCTTTTCTCATTGGTGGAATTTTGTCTCACACGGATCAAGCCTTATTATCCCAAATTGGTTGTGAGAAGCCTCCCACCTTCACAATTTACTATATAAAGAGCCCTCTTCTTCTCATTTCATAAGAAGAATAGATGTTAGTGGGTATAGTATTATTATATTGCAGGTTTAGAGAGCGATTTTGGAGGAGTTTGAGCATTAGGGTTTGGATATTGGAGCTTCATTGTAACTTCTCTCTTCTTGTCTTCTTCTCCATGCATCCATGGCTTCCATCATCATGCTTCATCCTTGCATTTTCATATTAGCTTAGATTCATATTTGTTTTCATAGATTAATATTGCATTGTTATTTCCTTTCTTGCATTGTTATCATTTAGATTAGCTTGCATCTTTATTTGCATGCATATTTTCCTCTTTGAATCTCTCGTTTTATGGTGTACTTGCATGGGCACAAACTAGGGCAAACTAAGGGCCTCTATTACAAATCCTTGCACTCCATGAATAGAGAGCTATGAATCACCATTTGAGATCTCATTCTTGGGCAATCTTGGATATAATGATTCATAGAAGTGTATCAACATTTTAGCACACTTTTTTGGTGTGAAAAGACCATCCAGTTTCACTCCCTCCAGATCAGTCAAACACCGTACCAGTCTCTTCAGGCAGCGACACTCCTCCAGTTGTTCACGGCAATAATCTATGACTCTGAATCGTCCACGGTTATATCCTTTTGTGACTGATTTCTTTGTATCAAGGAAGGATCCTTAGTCCTTACCTTGGTTTTCTTGGTTCATGTCTTATTTTGTTTCTTCTTAGTCACCGTTTGGTGCTCTTGCTTTGGCCAACTCTTTTGTTTGTATGCTCAATCCCATAAACCCTTGTGGTTTTTTGTTAGACATTAATATTATTATCTTATCTTATCTTATATCTAGAAAATACAAAAAAGAAAAGAAACAATGCTTCTGCAACTTCTGTCTAATTCTCTAAGATCATAAGGAAAGCACAGGAAAATCTATTATTTTGATTAAAATCTACAGAAGTTCAATCAAAGGATCCTTTTGGGATCTTTCAGTGATGTCCCAAGGCCAGACAACAAGGGGTTGTCAATTGGGAAAATAGCAGCATTCATAAAAGAACAAAAAGATGCTAACAAATTAGATGCAAAAGGGAAACAAGGTAGTTATAACAGGAAACAAAAAAATAACACTACCCACTCAGCCAGCCTCTAGACATCCCTTCTTGCCTATACCTTCTAGGGAGGATGAAGAAGTAGCAAAACCATAAATCACCACCTGCAAGAGAGGCCCATCAGATAAGGCATTTCAAATTGAGTTGAGAGATATTGCAGATGAAAAATTTGGGTATTGCCCCTATGTGAATGATCTTTCATTCAACTTAGTGAAATCACAATATCAGAGGGAGATGGTGCAAGCAATAAATAATGCACCTTTTGGCTACTAAGGCCCTAGATATGAAAAGGTGTACACTAGCTTATTGCATAATGAGCGAAAAAAATGTAGAGACCCAACTAAAACCAATAAGAAATTCTTGGGTTCAAATGTGCATGTCTATTGTTTCTTATGGATGGAAGGATTGTAAAAACTGTACATTGATCAATGTAATTGTTGTAGTCCGTGAGGGGTCAACATTTTTTAAGGTGGTTGACTTTCAAGGGGAGTAAAAGATACATCGTTCATTGCCAGGATTCTCATTGATTCCATAGACTCAGTGCTCATGACAATGTTGTCTAAGTAATTGCAATCAATGCAAAAGTTTGCAAGGCTGCAAGTGCTTTGGTAAAGGCTAGATATGATCACATCTTTCAAACACCGTGCACCAGCCACTCCATCAATTTGGTGATGCAAGCAATTAGCACCCAAATAGAATGGCTGAAAAAAATACATGAGGGTGAGGAGATTCAAATGGTTGTGACAAACCACCATACGTCACAAGAAACTTTTAGAACTTTCTTAAGACTAGGATTATTGAAGATAAATTTTTTAAGTTAATTTATTTACTTTCATTTATCATTTTAAGTTATGTTTTACATAATTGAATAAAATATTTTTTTTGTTGTTTATATATTTTAAATGTGTAATTAACTTACTATTAACATGTTCTTAGGTGGTTGTAACCCAATTTGCATCGCACAAAATCTTCTTAGACGACTTGTAAGGGTGGAAGAGGCACTGCTACAGATGGTTATTAGCAACCAATGAGGTATCTGGAAGCAATCCAATACCACAAGGGCCCAAAAAGGTCAAGGCAATGATATTGGATGATGATTGGTGGACTCGTGTGGATTATGTATTGGAATTCATTGAGCCTATCATTTTTATGCTTCAGCTTGGTGACACTAATTAACCATGCTTGGGGGACGTCTATGATGCCATGGACACGATGTTGGAGAAAGTAAAATTGATTATTTATAATACAATTTTGTATCCTTGTTTATTGAGAGAGAAATTTTTAATTAATGTAACTTACATCAAAATAACTTACATGAACATCATTTAATATCCAAGGTCATACAAAGAAGAGAATGATCCTAAGGACACCTTATAAAAAAGGTGGAAGCAATTGTTCTTCACTACTAGAACAAGATGACCACATTTGCACATCCTATCATATGCTCTATCTCCCAAGTATTATAGTGCAAAGGTACTAGCTATTTTGGGTAGATTGCTACCATATAGAGATGCTAAGGTTGCTAGTGTGTATAAGAAGGCATATGGTAGACTCTTTAGTGATCCTGAGGTGGGGGCAAATGTTAGGAAAGAATTTCAATTGTTCACCTCGGAATGAGATGCAAACCCTATTGCTATCAATGACCAAAGCAAAATGGATCCTATTACAAGGTGGTACTATAATGGGCAAGATTATAAATTTATATGTACCTCCAGCCTTTTGCAATAAGATCCTATCACAAGTTTCAAGTTTTTTTGGTCCACTTGCATTATAGAATTTAACACTTAATACTTTTGAATTTATCTTGTATTTTTTATATTTTATTTTGTTGGTTTTCTATCTAGATTTTGAGTTCTTCTACCCCTTAGCAGAATTGGAGTGCATGCTCCTTTATGCACTTAGGTAACCGTAACCTATTGGCTGCAAAGAAAGTTGAAGACTTGGTGTTTGTTCACAACAACTTGTGCCTCGTGGCACGTGGCACGTAAGGATCCAAAATACAAGATGGGGGTAGCGAAGCTTTGGGATCTAGCACCCAAAACTGTCGATGTGGATTTGACCATTCAGGATCTTGCTAAAGCCACTTTGCTTGATTTAAATGATAATGATGATTACACAACACCCTCCAATGCTACTAGAATTGGTTAGTGTTCCAATGATGATGTTGATCTACAACTTGGAGCTGTTTGATGGAGCCCAAATTTTCGCAAAATTTAGGGTTTCCATTTAAGAAATAATGCTGGAGATTTGATGAAGTCTTGTCATTGATTCATGTTAAGATGCCAAAGCATATTGTTGAATTTGTCAAAGAGTTTGTGATTGTGTACTTTATGGACTATAGAAACTTTACAGCAGATCGTTCCTCTAGACTACATGTTCCTCCAATCGGACATAAATGAGAAAATTTGAGTAATTTTGGTAGATTGGCTTATTGAGGACCACTTGAAATTTGGTCTCATGCATGAGACTCTGTTCCTAGTAATCTATCTCTTTGATAGATATATCATATATCTACAGTGAAAGTGTGGTAAGAAAACCATTACAGCTTGTTGTAGTAACTTCTATGTTTCTGGTATATAAACATGAGGAAATATATGCTCCTATTGTTACATACTTTATCCTTGTTTCTGATGATGTGTACAGAAAGTCCGAAATTCTACATATAGAGAAATCTATACTCAATACATTGTAAGTCAATATTACAGTTCCAGCTCCTTATGTCTCCACGGTTCCAGCTCCTTATGTCTCCACGAAGAGATTTCTTAAGGCAGCTGGAGCTGAGAGAAAGTTGGAGATGCTGTCCATGTTTCTCATAGAACTATGCCAAGTGGAATATTTTATGTTGAAAATATGTGCCATCAATACTAGCAGATGCAGTTCTATACACTGGTCTATGTATCCTCAGAAGAGCTCCTTCTTGAAGCTAGTATATGGAGTTTTGAAAACTAAAGATATGCAAACATCAGGACGAAAGAAAAAGGACAAAGTGAATTAGCAGGATAACGTTGCTAGCCATGGCGAGGAGTATTGTTGAATACATGTTCTATCACTATCGAGTTGTCGTCGGCGAATGTGAAGATAATCAATCTGATGTAAGCTTTATGGTGCATCATTAAGAATTATCATCCAGTGTCATATCTATTTCCTTAGATAATGACGAGGCTCGGAGTAGAGATTTGTGTTCATATCAAAGCATATGTCATGGACTGGCTCAAAATGCTGCAACTTGTGCGTACTTATCTGATCAGGAGTTGCTCTTACTTCTACTCATCACACATATAAATTCCTATCGACTTGCATCACACACTGAGCCTATTTGAACACGATGATGGAATGAAGCAAAAGGTTCACACAGACGTATGTTGCTGATAAGGAAAAATCCACTATGTTGTAAAGTGATGTCGTCGCCAACCTATGTGCGTTGGAAATAAGGACACTGCCACCTGAAGTTTGTCGAAGTTTTTTAAAACTATTCTTGCACTGCCCCTTTTGCCATCAGCAATTAAAATCTGGATATGGTCTTAGGAATCAAACAAGCAGCACATGAATCAATACAACAGCAAGAGAAAAATATTGGACGGTGCTATAAAGATGAAAAGTCAGATCATTCACACCAGTCAAGAGTCCTAGCCGCACATCATAGTAACACTATGAATACTCAGAATCATACACAGCATTCTTCCATATGGAGCATGGTCTCTGTTAAGAGCAGATTGGTCCCATGATGTTCACTCTGCATCAACAATTGAAAGAAATTTGTGCACTTCATACGGCAAAGCTTTCATGTGAGAATTTGGTGGACTTTTGGTTGGCACTAGGAGAGGGAACACCACTCTCTTTATTACATCTGAAAGAGGAGGATTTTATTGAAAGGCTTATGTTTGGGTTTGATAGCAAGTGATTTTGCATAGAAAGCAAGAGAAAATGAACTGGAAGTGTGTATGCTGTCAAAGGGGAGAAACCCGATAGCTTTATAATACTAAATCTTTGCAATCCTGAGGCATGATAGTATCCATTAGCGAGACAAGGATTTTTTGCCAACAATGAAATTTCATTAGACCTGGCAAGCAAATAATGAAATGAGTTGAGGGATGCTACACAGAACCGTCGGGATGGATCAGTTGGAACGAACGGAAGCAAAAAAGAATAGCACTGATTCTACAAGCCACAGGTATTGGGAAAATTAACGTCATCATCGGGTATGTGAATATCAACTGATGACCCTACCAATGATGATGCAAGAGATATGCTTGTAAATTTTACCAACTCTACAGCACAATAACGTGTTGAAGAATTTATGCCTACTCTGGATATCACCCACAAATTTAAGGAAAGTCTTTCATTCATTGAAAAGATTTTAGGAGAGGTTCATTCAGTGATAAATTAAAAATAACTTCAGATTAATTATTATTTAGGAAAAGGTGTGTCTTTTGTAAAGAGACATACATATTTCAATCAAATATAAATAAGAGTTTCTCTCACTTGAAAATTAAAGATTCGGAAAGAAGATATATTACATGAAGCAATAATAGGACATCTAGATTTTGTACGGAGGAATAAGGATGTGAAAGTGTAACTTTAACATGAATTCAAATATGTTATTGTTTTAATGAAAAATAAAAGATTTTTGTTTGAAATTATTTTAGGCGGAGAGTTCAAAATATAATTTTGATTCATCCTTTCTGATCTGTAAGAAGATTATTGAGTTATTCCAAAAAAGATTATGCAATGGATTTTTTATTGCATTCTTTGTTAGGGATAGGCATGAAATATATAGGTGTTTCCTCATCTCTATCAAATCAGGCTTTCCGCTAGAAAAGTTAGATTCCTTTTAGACTAACGTTGTATTGCATACAAGAATTATCTTCTGGATTTGGTGTATGGGGATAATTGATGATATTTAAAATAAATATTGTCTCATAAAGTTGTACATAGTCATTATTGTAATGACTCTATTACCCAAATAAACTAGGCACTAGTCTTTCAATTCATTGAAACAATTATTGGATTCATAATTGTAGTTAACAATTCTTTCCTATATCTCCTCCTTACAAGCATCAGCTCAGTTATTATATAAACATTCAATCATATCAAACCATTCATTTAAGTTTATTTTGATCGAGTTCAAAGACCTTGTTGGCCTAAGAACTCATAACGCTTAAATTCGTTATAAAAGAGTTTTGAACCAAGTGATCAAGTTTGAAGTAAAGTTTCAGCTGCCTAGGTGTAACAAAGCCTGAAGTACAGGGGAATTTGAATTATTCCAGTTTGTTGGCCATAACTGATTTGGAATCCTATTGGGGAATTGGCAAGCTCCTGGATTTCCAATCTATGGTTTTAAGAACCATCATTGTTGAAGACCCCAATGATCCAGATTTTTTTGATAATCCATTGGATGATTAATGAACACTTTCATGATTCATGAACGTTGAATCTTGTTTCAATCTTTAAAAGCTATATTTTTGAATTTTCATTTTGTAATTCAGTAAGTCAATTTGACAATTTTCTTTAGAATCATGAACATAGATCAATGATCAAGTATTTAAATTTTTAATGTTTTTCGTTGTTGTCGGTAAAGTTGTATTATCTCTTGGGGATAGTTAAATATGTGTTAAGAAGTTGTTAGTTACCGAAGGGCGTTATGACGCAACGATTGAGTCACAACCCTTTAGGTAGTATATATATGCTTTGTCATTCATGAGAAAAGCATCTGAGGTTATCTCATGTTGTTTTATATTGTTATGTGATGTACTTCAGAGAAGCATTGCATTTGTATTTGCTTTTGTGATACACTTCTATTTTCGTAGCATGTATTAAACTCATTTTACAGTAACCAGTATAAATTTGGTGGCGTTGTCTTTAAAATATTCTGGGAAGTAGCAGTGATTGAATGGGGAAGGGATTATAATGGGACAACCAGTAGCTAATGGTCATAACAGCGACGAAGACAAGAACCCCAAGTTGTTTGAGGGTGAACTATAGTTAGCAAGAGACTTTGTGTCACTACTTCAAACATCCATAGAAACACGTGCATATAGAAGCCGCACTAGAAGGAATTCTTAAGAGTGTGTTGTTTGGAGCACACTCAGTGTTAGCCCTATTGTTAACCGATTGATGAGCCATCTCCCATAGTTACTTGCACAATCATTTCTGGCGCTTTAGAATCGAAGGGAAGAAATTAACCAAGAGTAATACAACTTTACGGACAACAATCTTTGGTATTTGGCATTGATCAATGATCAAGAATCATAGATTCATACTATGAAGTGATTTAATTTTACAATTATGTATATTTCTCTTATTTTTTGTATGTATAATGCATATATATATTATATACACAAACGCCTATGAACCATAATGAAAACAATTCATGAACCCATGTACCAGTTTCTCGTATCCAAACCCATCCCAAAACCCAAACCAGTAACTTATTTTTTTCTTATTATGAGACACTTCTTGAATTCTTCACAACACAATGAATGCACGGAAAACTTTAAGATAATTAAGTAATATTTAAATGGTGCTTAATTACAAATGCATACATTATTTTAATTCCAAATGCATACGCAATGTAGTTTTGACACAATAATTATGATTGCATAACAATCAAGATGATGTGTGTGTGTGTGTGTTGTTTCTGATATACAAGAGATTACATGCAACAACTGAGAGAAATCTCAGTACCTTGCACTGCTCATTGTCTCCGATATACAATTAAAAATGTGCAAATATGTAGGCCGTCTCTGATATAACTTTATATGTATGCTCCGAATATTGTGGTAAGCTGTGTCTGATATGACAATATTAACATGATCAAGTGATAATGTCATCTCTGACTGTAGACTTTATATGTTTGCACCAAATGAATGCCAAATGCAATGTGCTCTGTTACAGAGCACTCCTTACAGGATATGAAATGTAATAAGTTCTCATAACATACCTTCATCAAATGATGTAATCCTCATAATATATGTGTGCCATGAGAGAAATAGGCATGTATGAAGAGACACCTTTCAATCTGAATGGTAACGATAATAATCAGGGAATGATTATTATGGTAATCCGTTACCAACCAATTACCATACTAATGATGCCATTATATGTTTAGTTATGCTGGGTAAAGATGGTCGCAGATATTATACAATTTATGAAGAATATGGTAAATGTGATTATGATGCGATTATAAATTTATATGCAAGGGCCAAGCTAGCAATATGCAATGTATGCTGTGGAACGATTATATGAAAGATAATGGAAAAATATAAATGCAGATAAAACATCTGCCTGGATACATGTAAGTCTGATAGCATGATGTCGTTGTCTATGTATGTAGGTATGACAGTCACTGACTGTTGTGCACATGTATATGGCAGATGCAGTAATGATCTATTATGATATGTATATGCAGGGTGATGGGTGTAGTATGTGAATGCATTTTCGATTACTATCTGAATGAAATGCATAAGAAGGTGATTCCAAGATGATGGGTGGCTTCAATTGTCATCAAGTCATCAGTCCCACATATAGCCAATATGCCATGGTGAGATTTACAAGCAATCTTTAGGTCACTTATAAAAGGCATCATAGTCATGTTGTCTACATGGTCAATAGATGTCATGGTGATTATCAAGCTCCATCAGTCATCATAACCTTAGTGCTTTGTTTCAAAAAAAATGCAGATTATTTACAGGGGACAAGATATGCCTACTCCTTGTCCAACTTATTTAACATTTATACTGATATCAGAATGTTGGAATATCATAAGTCGATAATCAATTTGTAAAATAATACAAAGAATATCCAAAAGAATAATTAAGATCAAGCATTAAATATTCCTAAACACTGACGAAAATATGGTCCCTACAGATAAAGATTTAGTGGATTCTGAAATTGTACATCAGGAATCAATAAATACTTTAGACATTCTAGAAAAGAAAAAAGAGCCTATTGCTAATAATTTCAGTCCAATTATTGGAACCTCTGACTATGACTTCTACAAATTTAGTAACAAAATAAAATGTTGTTTGGAATAGACTTTCTAGTGTAATTAAGCATGGATTGTTAAATTTTTGAACACGTACTATCTTTACAATCCCAGACTTGTAGTGTTTCCTACAAAGGAGTATTTATTGTTTCAGGGTTTCATCTTGGTATGTTCTCCTAGAACCCACCTATATTGTAACCTTTTTTCTCATTTGGTAAATTATCTTCAATTCAAATAAAAAAATAGGCTCCACATCATCAGCAATCCAGTCTGAATAAGGATGTATGTAGTTTAGATCAATGGTTTACATGTTTAGTATCCCTCCATCTTTTTGGCACACAAAAAAAAGCATCATACAAAAACAAGATCATTAAGGCATTTTTTTACTCAAATCTATTGTATTTTTGTGTAAATGGCCTCCCGTGCACTCCAATTGTACTCACACCCCAAATCATACATTTCAAAGTTGGTCGATAAGTCTGCTGACCCAATCCACAGTCAGTATCACCTCAAATTGAACACAAATGGCTCAAAGTGTCATTAGGTTCAAATGTTGAAAGTGAAGGAGTAAATTGCTAGGTCCATTCGTCACATAGGTACTTGCAAGTCACTGAATTTTTGTACTATGCTTGCAGTATTTCATCTTTGTGCACCAAGTTTCTTATATTT
The DNA here is from genome assembly GCA_028749045.1 of Cupressus sempervirens. Classification (NCBI taxonomy): domain Eukaryota; kingdom Viridiplantae; phylum Streptophyta; class Pinopsida; order Cupressales; family Cupressaceae; genus Cupressus; species Cupressus sempervirens. The sequence goes on from CM053783.1 coordinate 28,657,588, forward strand.
ACTCAATCCAATTGATAAACCATAATAGTCGGGTTCCAGTAAGCTCTGAAGAACTTGCCATTATTCATACTTAAATTTTCATCATTTATGATAACAAAAATAAGTATTTAGAAGCGACTGCAAAGCTTAGAATGTAGATTCTTAATAAATTCAGCAAATAAAAGGTTTGAAATGGTAAGCAGCTAGGGAAGACACAACTTTTCTGACTATCGCATGTATGAAATGATGACACTGATGATATGGGTCCTCTTAATTCTGTAGCCTAGACAACTTGTAATGTCAACCCAACTAGGATTATTATAAATTTTCTGATTTTTTGAAACAGGTGACAAATGTTGTTTTTCTAGGATTGTTTTTGAAAATGTAGTAACATTGCCAATGTGATTGATGCTTTTCAAATGCATTTGGATCTCATATAAATATGAGAGGAGACATGTCTCCTCAAGACACATGTCCCTATAGTTAAACATCTTTAGTTAACTATATGTATAACTCACCTTTAAGCATATACGTAATATTAATATAATAACCATATATTTAATATATTATTATATTATTATATAATAATATATAATGTATAATATATATTATATTACATATTATTTTTATCAATAATATAAGACATAAAACAATGTTCATATAAATCATGAATACAAATACTCAATGTAATGAGTATATCACTTCGACAGATGCTATACTTCAACACTCACTCTTAGCAAGGGAGAAGTGACAAAAAAATTAAAAATTTATGAGATTTCAGTATCAAGGATATCTATACACAACATATTATCTAACTTTAACACTCTAAAATAGTGACTTGTCAAATAACTACAATCACAATGTTATAAACACTTTCATAACATATATTATGATCTCTAATTGTCTGAAACAATATCTAGAGTAATCATAATGCTTTTGTTATCAATAATTTCCGGCATATGCAAAACAAAAAAATTGTCACAATAACAGGCCTATCATTTGCAAGATCATCATCTTACAAAGATTACCTTTTGTTTGTTCATTATCATGGTGTCCGGCAAAATCCGGCCCAAAGAACCATGATAACAGATCTACCATTTATAAGATCATCATCTTAGAATGGTTACCTTCTGTTTATATATGTCAATGAAAGATCGTCAACTTTCATTACATATCATATGTGAAATAATAACCACCATGAACCTAGTTAGAGGGTGGCACAAAGGGTTTTCACCTCATACTTCTCTCTCATAGAGAAGAGCGCATTATAATGAATTTCTCTTAGAACTTCTCATCAAAGAGAAGATATCATCCACAAAGGATTGTATCTCAAAATTCCTCCCATTGATCCTAGGAAGTCAAGTCCTCTAGTTACTTCCTCAGAAACTCTCTTTACCCAAGGATACCTGTCGAACTAATCACTCCCTCATGATATACATAGGAGTAGGCCCATCAACATCATGTAGTCACCCACATGTATTTCTAGACTTCCTCAGAGTATCAATCTTCTAAGCTCATGCATTGCCTTTGAAGAAGTGTCATACTCCCTCTTAATGTAGAAGACTCATAATAATCTCAATCATCAAAGATGAGAGCCTTATTTTATCCATCTTGGTCATCAGGTCATTAAATTGAGTCTATACAATTTTTGGTAGCATGTGTAAAGTACCAACCTTCTTTTCCTGTAAGATATCCTCAAACATAAAGGAAGAGATCAAAACAAATAACCCTTATAGTATATATAGAATTACAAATAAATGAATAAATAAATGTAAAAGATACAAGTACTTATCTACCCATGAGGGTCATGGAATATCTCCTTTTCTAAGGATGGTTCAAGTGGGAATGAAACATTGCCTATTATTCCTCCCCACAATGTAAAATTCCCAATCTAATATTGTTGAGCACATTTACATTACATCAAATTTGGCGACTTCTTTATAAGTTCCAACTTGCTCTTTTCATCCATTGAAGCTCCAAGTATTCATTAAGCTTAATAGTACAAACTTGCCCATAATACGCCAATATCTTGATTGAGTATGATTGTGCCACTTGAATGACTCTATAACTCATACATCAAGTATCATTTATCATTTATCGTAGATGATTCAAATGAAATCACCACCTTCATATGATGTACACAAGGGGTAGGCCCATTCAAATAGTTGCATGAATTACAGTCCTCTTGACTATTACAATTTATCGATCACAGAAGATTCCATCACAAGATTGGTTTACTCCCTCCGAATCAATATGATTGATATCATTGATGATCGATAAAACCATATCCTCTATCAGCTCCCTCTGATGGATGTGTCAGAATCCCTCTAAACATAAATCTTCTAAGCTTCTAAAATAAACTTCCCTTTAACAAAGTGTTAGACTCTCTCTGAATTTGATGTTGATCCTCCTTCTCCTGCAAGAACATTCTCGAAGGCAACGATCAAGGCAAATGCTCGTATAGAACATAAAAACTACATATAATAATTATTCTAAATATTATTATTGCAAGAACATTAGAACTTTGATTCTACTCAATGTTCTTAAATAATATTAATATTTAATACAAATAAATTTTAATCTTATTTAATATGCCTTTTCATCTCTTATAGTATATATAAGTAAAAGAATGTTAACATTAATAATGTTAGTAATTTAACTCAATAACATAACTCTTCATTTTATGACATTGATTTTTATTCCAACTTTAAATTGACACATAGTCATGCATACAAAAATATGCAAGGTCCCTATACTGGCACTAAGAAACTTGATTCTATAGATTTATTTAAAGAACATATAATATTAAATTATAATCATTTATCTAATTATTATTCTTGAATAATAATTTGCTCTTATTTATATAATGTAATCAATTTAATATTCATATGTTCATACTATTTACATTTGCATAAAAAAAATATTGATATATTATGCTTACCTTTAATGTAGAGCTCACCTAGTTGTTTGCGGGTGTGTGGACTGATAATCGGAAAGGGTGTGATTGTATTTCTTTTATGTAGGAACCGTAATAATTCTTTCCTTATTAAACCACATAAGATATTGGTTTGTATCTATTCTTCCCTTCACACAAGGTCTAATGACCCCTATACACCCATTGATCCATCGGTGCCCATACTTTCAGTCGACTAAATATGTAACAGACTTCAATGTTAGTGATTAAAAATATCATTCCTTTAGAAGCGATCTCGATAATTATATATTAACTTCCAATAGATTTATTATCGCTCCACCAACCATCACTATTGCTTTGCTTACAAGGGCGAATCTATGTTTCGTATATTCTTCCCTTTGTATTTAGTATGTCTGACCATATTGTAAAGGTGTGAGGGTGACTTCAAATAACATGGATCGTGTCTTTGGTCGGTGGTTGTGATTTATCTCTAATTTAGTATTTCTTCTGAAAATAATTCTTTCGCTCTTCCCAATGGTCTCCTCCTGAGATTTCCTGATAACATATTTTTTAATTTCTTCATTTAAAGATACGATCCATTTGTGGTGGAGTTTCCAGGCTTCCAAGCATTGTTGGGCCAGATATGTCAATAATGGATCAACTAGTGCCAAGATACATTTTGAAATTATTGAGCGAACTTTTAAATATCCTCTGCTTGATATATAGATAAATAGGCAGGCGCAGAGATCCCATTATTCCCGCCTACATCAGCAACTATAGTTGTGATAACTCCGTGTAGGTGAAAAAGGTTTATTTGCCTTTGCTCTGCAGGCCCTATTATTAAATTATTCCTATATATATTACAGTTCTTTGTATGTTTGTTTTAATTTATCTCTGTTTTGAAGTCTAATTTTTTGTGATAAATTTTCATGCATACTCATATTGCCCTCTATGTCCCTTAGTGCTATGGTCCTTTGGTCCCTTGGACTGCTTGGTCTTGTGGACGTCATTAAAATCTTTCATTCAATCATTCATGTCAAATACTACTTTGTGAACAGTCTTTCATTCAATCATTCATGTCAAATACTACTTTGTGAACAGTCATATCATTATACTGATAGGAATTCAATCAATCATCTACATTTTTTTGCTTTCTGGCTTTTAACTACTCAAAAACTACAAGCATGTATGTAGAAAGTTTCTCCATTTCCTGATTTTAGAAGTAGCACTTCCAGAGCACATGCCTGTTCTGGAAAACTTTCCTGTTTACTCAAATCAGATAACATTGGTTTCAAATTTATAGCAGTATTAAGAGATTCAACTAATATTAGTCAGAACTACACGAACATAGATAATTTTACCTCCAAACGAAGCAGCAACAGCTACAGAACCAGCGACTGAACCTGCTGCAGTTGCAGCTGCAGCAAACCCACTAGCACCAATGACAGGTATAATTGTACCCAATGTGGGTGCCAAAGCACTCAACCCCGCAGCAATAGCTGGTGCTGCCAGACCTGCCATTTATGCACATATTCATTGTCATTCATTACACTGCAGCCTGGTCCTGTGGAAATCTATATCAACAAGCTTCATGAATAGTATTAAATTAATGCAGAACAAAGGAAAAAAGCTCTTTATGAACATGTAAGTTTGGACCTCCAGTAATAGCCAACAAAGCCCCTCCAGTCAAAGCTGCAGCCCCAATTATACCACCACGCTTCCACTTCGACCATTTACCACCTTTTGTTTTTTCATCCTGCTCTTGGGCTTCTTTCTCCTTCAGTGCGGCCATTGCTGAGCATGCAACCATAAGTTCCATTGCTGCCTGCAAAGTGTCAGAGCCCAATATTTACTTGAGTCATTCAATTAAATACTTTGATGTTTTCTACAGAGAGAAAGATTTGGATGTGATAACATGTCCTCAAAAAACCAGTAACAATGTATGAAGGCCAACATTAAATTATATTCAACTCACATTCTTCCATAAACAGTATTAAATCTGCAGTAGTTGATACTCTTAATGGAAAGTTTCATAATAATTACTTTATCGTCCCCACCAAATGCCACACAATTCTTGGTGTCTCTCGCTTTCTATTTTTGATGTTCTATTTACTTATTCTCACATAGTATGTTTCCCCTATGCCCAACCACTCAATTCACCCTGCATCATACCTGTCCAACATATGGCAAACCCCAAGTGTGTTCACTGCCACTCCCTTGTTAAACAGAGCTTACCATTATATTTTTCTAGTTTTCCATGGCACGTCAAAACAATGGATATAGATTTCACTACAAATCTACAAATCTAGAGTATAGTAATCTTCACACATTTCAAGGATCAGAAAATTCATTGCCCTGCTAGACACAAAAATCAGGAAATCAAAGGAGACAAGAGCCTATAGCATAAGTCGTCACAGTTTGATTTTCTAGTAGTGAGAGCCCTGGCGAGGACTGACACAACTGTAGGGACAACTGGTGCCATTACGATGTAGAGGTATATCACCCATCTCCAATCCAACACCCACTTCATTCTTTCTGTGGATCATCATTGTATGAACTGGTGGATGGGGAATTGAAGTCAATTCAAAGAAAATTTAAACCTTCCAAGAGAACAAGCAGGCCATAATCAGTAAACCAGAATTGAGAAATGCATTAGAGAGCTAATGAAAGTAACTTAGCTTTTAAGGACTGAATGAATGAATGAAAGATTTTAATAACGTCCACAAGGTCAAAGCAGCCTATGGGACTGAACTTTGTTGTTTCAGGCTGGTTCTGTGCCCAAGAGGGACTAAGATTGCATTTTTCATTGTAGAAAGTGGGTAAGTGTGTTTGCCTCACTTGTACAGGAGTTTTCTTACAGAATTTGGTTTCTTCAAGTTATGAGTCCTTTTGCCTTCAATCGTTTTGTTGTTTGCTATCATTTTCCTTTTTACGTTAATTGTTGCCTAGAAGTTCATATACTAAGTTCATATTTCCTTCACTTAGATATGTATTTTGATGACTATTTTATATATAACAATAGTAGATTACAAATCAGATTGAAATCAAAGCAATTTCTTTCCTTTGGTACAGGTTTGTGAGTGATTTTGTAAGTTAATGCCCACACAAGATCATGTGTGTCAGATTTGATAGCTTTGCAAAGAGACACTGAATCTTGTAGGTGGAAAATAAAGGTTTAGGAGCATGATGAAATCCAGCAACCCTTGATTAAGAAGCAAGATTCATCAAGCCAGAAGTTGCCAATGCAAGGATATCTTAGATAATGGAGACCATGAAGGCCATAATGTGGTTCTAATAGAGAAATAGTGAATGTCCCCTAAATAGATTTATAACAATCACTGACTTTTCTTTCTAATTTTCAACAGTACTATAACACAACAACCATTATTTTATGCTTCCACTTCTCATCTTGCAGTTGCTGCATTTGAGGGCTTGGACAGTGAGAATGTTGTTGCTGCAGCTAATCCCACTAGCATTGGCACTATTTGTGAATCAACTAATGCTACTGATGATGATGATGATGATGATGATGATGCTGATGATGATGATGCTGATGATGATGACGATGACGATGATGAAAAAGATAAACCATTAGATAATTGGGACTTATTAAAAAAGTTCCAATTGTTGAAAATTAGAACAATGATACTTGAACACGATATTATTATATCGATGTTTTGCTAGGTTCCCCGAGTACGCATCCCCTGGCAAAATACTCATTTCCTATCTTCATGTTGTACCAGGGACGTGCAGACAGAAATTCGGTGTCCCCTATGTGTTCCCTTTTCATTCCCAAATATGAAACGTTTCCTTTTCCCAAAATAATGAGTTCCAGAATGTGGGGTGGGATTGGGGGTCAGAGACAGTCGAGGGGCAGCTTGATTGCCTTCAGTACCCAATCTCGTCCCCAATTTCCCAAAAAAATCAGACATCTGCGTGAAGGAAAAAGTGGGGCAGGCCCCACATGGTTTCAAATATGAAATAAAAAATTCCTAACCCTATTTTGGATGCTAAAAGGGCTAAGTCTCTTTCATTTATTCATTTCATTCATTCAAGACAAGAAGAAGAAAGAGTAGCAGCAGCAAAGCCTTTATTTTTGAGTTGCAAACTTTTAAGAGTTGGGTGTAGCATAAAATCTTCTTCATTCTAGGTATGTCTTTCTTATTGTGGCCATTTCTTTGCATTTCATTTTTGTTTTGCATTTGTTTTGCATTGTGCAACATACAAAGAGGGCATTTTGAGTGAAGTTTTTTTTTCTTTTTAACTTGCAGCAGTGTTATACATTTCACAATGATGAGCAGTAGTATTAAGAGTAAGGGCAGTGCTAGTAATGATAGTGTTGAAGTAGGAATTCAATAAACTCAATCCCAAAGGAAAAAACATAATACTAGGGCAGTGCATGGGGGTCTTCAACTACTGCTAGTATGAATGTATCAGGGCCAACATCACCTTCGGCATTTGATTGACCTTCTAAAGCCCTCAAAAAGCATCGAAGAGGCCAACTCAACCCCAAGAAGCCTCTCCTTCAATTTGCCACAAAAGTAGACAAAGATTAAACAATTCCAAGGATAGTAGGGAATGGGAGTGCCGTTTATGCAAAAGAGATTATTTTGGCAGCTATCCATGTTATGGTGAATCGATGTTATTGTACTTGTATTAAACAAAGAAGATGAAAGCTCCTTATATAGATTTACAAAGACAATGTTTCTTAAAGAAACAATCGTGAACTAAAGACGAAAATAGAAACTACTTACTAAACTAAAAACTAAGTAAGAAAACCATTAAAGAAACATCAACTAAACTAAAAACTAAGTAAGAAAACCATTAAAGAAACATCATCATCATGAGTTTCGGAAACGGGGGTAGATTGGGTATCAGAGATGGTCGAGGGGCGGCTTATTTATCTCTAGTACCCAATCTCGTCCCCCATTTCCCAAAGAAATCAGACGTCTGCATGAAGAAAAAAGTGGGCAGGCCCCACATGATCTCAAATATGAAATAAAAAATTCCAAACCCTATTTTGGATGCTAAAAGGGCAAAGTCTCTTTCATTTCCTCATTTCATTCATTCAAGACAAGAAGAAGAAGAAAGAGGAGCAGCAACAAAGCCTTTATTTTTGAGTTGCAAACTTTCAAGAGGAGGGTCTAGCATAAAATCTTCTTCATTCTAGGTATGCCTTTCTTATTATGGCCAGTTTTTTGCATTTCATTTTAGTTTTGCATTTGATTTGCATTGTGCAACATACAAAGAGGGTATTTTGAGTGAAGTTTATTTCTTTTTAACTTGCAGCAGTATTAAGAGTGAAGAAAGTGCTAGTAAAGATAGTGTTAAGGTAGAAATTGAATAAACTCAACCCCAAAGGAAAAATGTAGTACTAGGGCAGCTATATGGGGGTCTTCAACTACTGCTAGTATGAATGTATCAAGGCCAACATCGTCTTCGGCATTTGATTGCCCTTCTAAAGCCCTCAAAAAGCATTGAAGAGGCCCACTCAACCCCAAGAAACCTCTCTTTCAATTTTCCACAAGAGTAGACAAAGATAAGGAAAAAAAATATCTAGGGATAGTAGGGAATGGGAGTGCGATTTATACAAAAAGCATTATTTTGGCAGCTATCCATGTCTTTGTAAATCGATGTTGTTGTAGTTGTATTAATCAAAGCAGATGAAAGCTCCTTAATTAAATTTACAAAGACAATGTTTCTAAAAGAAACAATCGTGAACGAAAGACAAAAATAGAAACTACTTAATAAACTAAAAACTAACTAAGATGACCAATAAAGAAACATTATAATATTCTAATACCCTCCATTAATGGTCATCGTCTATGTAACTAAAATTTTCTAAGGACTAAAAAACTTAACATACTCTTTCTTTTAACGAATAGAAGTAAAGCTAGCTACCCATTCACATGAAAAGCAATAACAGAAATTAACTGATTAACTACATTCTCATGAGAAGATCTTAAATACCAACTGAAAGATTTAACTATCTTTTGTTAGGCTAGAAAGAACGATCAGAATAGATCAAAGAAACGTGAATCGGAATCGGATCGGAATCGGCAAGGTCGAATCGAATTGTGAATCGGCAATGAATCGGCAATGAATCAGCGATGAATCGGCAAATTTGAAAAAACCCGTTAAATTTAAAGATTTTAACAATTTAAAACTTATTTCATGCACCCATTATTGAATATAACTTAAGCACACTATAACATCATCAAATAGAAGTTAAAACTTAACATACATAAACATGAAACATAAAATCCATCACATACGTAACTATGTTATCTAAGATTCTAAAATGTAAATTGTAGGCTAGCTGAAGTAAATAGAAATCAAATGATCATAATGATTTAAATCATAGAATGTATGTAAGATGATCCATAAGACATCAAATCATAAATTTATGTAAGAATCTAAGATGAAGATCCATGAAAGTTTGAAACTTTGAAACATATGTCTATCAATGATTCAGTATCAATATCTGTAAACAAAATATAAAAACAAGGCTCCAGCTCAAGCCTCAGGCTCATAGTCATCATCATTCTCAACATCATCCTCAAGCTCGGCTATAGCCTCAGCCTCAGCCTCTGAGTATCCAGTCTGCCTAGTAGCAAGGCGTCTAATGTAGGTCCTAGAGGACTGTCGAGCCATATCTCCCGCATATAAGATGGGCTCACGAATGTCGCTAGGGCCTGTGTCTGTGCGTGCACGTGTGCGTCTACCAATGCCTGAAGAACGTGCTCTAGCTGCCTCAGCCTCTATATCCACCTGGTCAATCCACGCACGGTCTTCCTCAGTGAAGACTGGATCTACAACCTCTGTGAGCCACTCTGATTCTGGATCAATCTCCCCCAGAATGATCGGAGAGGAGTCAGTGCCCAAAATCTGTCTGATCCTAAGACGGAGGTTGTAATGAACGAAGACAAGATCATTCAACCTCTGCACTGTCAACCTGTTTCTCCTCTTCGAGTGGATGTGCTCGAACATGGACCAACTGCGCTCACATCCAGAAGCGCTGCTTGGCTGACTCAGAATACGAATGGCAATTTTTTGAAGTTTTGGGGTTGTGGCCCCAAACATTTGCCACCATCTATCTGAAATAAGGGAAAATAAAAATAATTAGTCTCATTTACAAATTACAAATTACAAGTTAACTCTAAAATTACATAATCAACTTTAAGTTTAGAATCTAGATTCATGAACATTGAATATATTATTTAATTTTTACCTGGCTGTATTGTTTCCCGAGCATCTATGGCTACCCTGCTAGAGAAAAGTGGCCCTTCTTTATTATTGAACTTATCAAGCTCAATAATTGCAGCACTGCTATCCTCATCAGTACTCAACCTCTGGATCACTGTATATAATCCGGTGAGAACCTCCTCATCCGCCTTGAAGTCAGGACGGAAACGAAATGCCGAATTCAAAAAGTAAGCTGCTGCATGGATGGGTCTGTGGAGCTGATTCTGCCATCTCCTATCAATGATGTCCCAAATAGGGGCATACTTCTCCTGCACTCCTGCATACTGAGCTTTAATGGCCTCCTTGGCCCTATCCATGCCCTCATATATGTAGCCCATAGAGGGCTTCTCCCCATCAGCAGTTCGTAGGAGAGATACAAGAGGCTCAGTGGCCTACATATAAAGTAAAACAAAAATTTGAGTCAAAACTTAAACATAGAATAATTCAATAATATAAGGTAAAACTAAATCATTAAACAATTAGCATAGTAAACTGTAAAATATTAAATGTTAAATTGCAATAAAATTACCTTAAGTATTTCTCTAGCAGGTTTCCAAAAACCATCATCATCAAATATGCAATCCACCACATCTATCCCTGCAGTGGTCGTAGCATAGGAAGATGAAATCCACTCCCGCCCAACAAACATGCTCCTCAAATCATCCCTTGATGTCAACAAGGACTGCAAGGTGATGAAATTCGAGGCAAACCTCGTGATCCCTGGACGAGCTAACTCTTTGTCTCCTGTGTACTTCCTCATTGTGCTAAGGACAAATGAATGATTATAAATAAACTTACATATGTTTTTTGCCCTTTCCACACATGACTTGACCCACTCAAGTTTGCCAATTTCCTCCAACATGAGGTCAAGGCAGTGTGCTGCACAAGGGGACCAAAATATGGTGGGGTGCCTCTCCATCAAAAGTTTGCCTACAACAATTTTAAGATAATTAGAAATTCAAATTTCAAACATGTTAGAACTTAGAACTTAGGAAACTTAGAAATTCTAAGTTAGAATTAGAAAAAGTTCAAAATTCAAATAAATTTATTTTCAAAACTTAAAAAGTTAAAAGTTTACCTGCAGCAACATAACTTGCTGCATTATCCGTCACCACTTGCACCACATGTTGTTCCCCCACCTCTGCTATAACTTCCTCAATAACCTCACATAAGCATGTGGCGTTTTTTACATGAGCAGAAGCATCAATGGATTTGAGGAACATGGTATATCCTACAAGTAACAAAACAACGAATTATAATTACTATTAGCAATCAACAAATCAAAATTTGAAATAGTCAATCACGATTCAAAATTATGTATGTAGGAAAGTAGAATGATCAATCACCTCCACAGGATACAAGAAAATTGAGGAGTGTTCTTCCCCTCCTATCTGTCCAACCATCAGTCATGATGGTGCAACCCTTTTCGATCCACTCCTTTCGGTTGTCCTCAAGCTCATGCCTCATATCCTCAACCATTTCCTCCAGGAGGTATCCACTCAACTCAGCCTCAGTTGGGGCTTTAAACCCCGGACCACAAATGGCAACTGCATCTATCATGTTCTGCCAATAAGGAGTCCTGTCACAAATAGATAATGATATTGATTAGAAATTTAGATGTCAAAAACTAAAATCATAAAACAAGTAGATATAATTAAAGTTTTACTTTTACTTTTAACTTTAACTTTGAAGATAACAAAGAAAAAAGAATCAATTACCTGGCTGCAATAAATGGAATGTTGCAAAAGTACCAGAATTTGCAAATCTCTTTTCTGGCAGCATCATGAATCTCCTTGTTCAAACCCATGCCCTCAAGCGTGGGTTGGGAGCCAGGAGTAGTGCGGGGCACAAAGTAACTATCCATTCTGCTTTTCCGCACTCTAGGCCGCAATAGGTTGGTGTTGGACTCTGTCTCAGTATGAGACTGACTACCACTAACACTCACATGAGCACTAGCACTAGGATGAAAAGGAGGCCTAGAAGAACCCTCCCCAACACAACCTACGGATGCGGAAGCTGATGCAGATGCACTTGCAGATGTAGATGCGGTTGCGGATGTGAGAGCACGGGAGCCAATACCTCTTAACCCTTCAAGTTGCATTTTCTTAGTCAACTTGTCTTGTTCAATTTTTTCTAATGCCACTAAACAAGAGCGTTTTGCCTAAGCGGTTTGTTGAGTGCAAACTGTGACATCATGGCCAGGTATGCCAGCAATGTGGTATTTCAATCTATAGATACCTCCCGAATTTATTTTTTCTTTGCAAAATATACATTTTGTTTGATATTTGGTTCTCCCAGGAAACTCTTCATTATATTTCCAGCATTCATCTTTTTTACCCATTGTGGAAATTGGAAAATGAAAGCAAAGGGCTACTGCAATAAAAAAATTCATGTAAAAAATCAAAGTTTGCAACTAATAAACAAAAACTACAAAACAACAAACCCTAGTTTACAATTTAGTAAAAGTTAAAACTAAAAATAAAAAACATTCAAGATTTGCAAATGAACACTAAAAAAATTTAACAAAAAATGCATACTACACTAACATGCAAAAAAAAAACCAACACTTACCTCTTGCAAATGAGTTGAGGAGTGTTGATATTGACTCCTTAATGCTCCCAATGCAATTTATGGCCTCCCCAAATGGACTTCTGATCTCTTTGGTGCTCTTCCTTCTTGCCGGTTGGAAACCTATGGATTCTCTTTTCTCTTCTTCTCTCTCACTCTTCCTCTCTTCTACTCATACTAAGCAAATAGAAGGCTCTTTAGGGTTATAACAAAGAGGAAAGTCAACTTAGAAAGCAAATAAAACATGTGTTTTTTTTTTAAAATTGAACTTTCTATCCTTGCTGCCGCGGCCGATTTCTGGCGATACCCGATGGCGATTCTGGCGATTTTTTCCATGAATCGCCGATTTTGGCGATTCAGGCGATTCATGCGAAAAAATCGCCACCAGCGATTTCCGATTCCAAAAAAATCGGGAGCCATGAATCTTATCGCGATTTCGGCGATTTCGGCGATTTCATGGCGATTTTTGGAACTATGGAATAGATTAACTAATTATATTACACATGATAAGAAAAATAAATCTAGCTGTAAATTCTAACTACCATTTCATATGAAACTAGAAAGTAACTGCATAAGATATACAACTAAACTGAAATAAAGATGCTACTGAAGGAATAACCAAATACTATCAAGGTTTAGATCACACCATGTCAAAGGTAGGAACTGATCCATTCTGTGCAAGTCTAGGCAATTGGAGGAGAGGAAAAGAATTAACAGAGGTTTAACCTCCCAACCACAGCATAGTGTAATGCCCACTCATTATCTCTTGAGAATGGCCCTCCCCTGAATGGGATAAGGCATGTGTACACCATCTCATCATGCCAGCTGAGCTACCTAATGTAGAGTTATCAACTACACAGCTGGCTAGACTGCAGGTACGTCCCAACAAACTATGCATCTGACTACAAGTTATCCTGACCTTTGGTGATTATAACATCATTTGCCACTAAACCAACCCTGGTCGTGGATTTCCAAAGGACACCGTGCCCAATCACCCACTGCTCGACTTAACAGACCTAACTAATATCCAGTTCCCACTATGAGCTGACTATATTAACTAAATTCAATTATTCTACATAGTTTCGATTCATCTCTCAGTTTCTGCAAGTTTAATATTTTGTCCCACATTATATATATATATATATATATATATATATATATATATATATATATATATATATATATATATATATATATATATATATATATATTGTATTCATAAATTTAGAAATAAAATAAAAGTAAAGACTATAATTCCGTGTGGCCAGATTTACTTTCAACCATGGGCCAACTTCCAAAAAATCTATGGGATGCATGTAATTAACGTCACTGAATCTTTTGGAAATATAGATGGCATGACTTGCTACAATGATAAATGAATAAGTTTCGGAAAAAAAACATTATATAACAGATGTAATTTTTTCAGCCTATAGTGCTCCCAGAACAACTAGTCTAATAGGTCCAATTTAGTCGGCACAGACTTTTCACATTGAATTCAAAAGTTCCTCTGAGCCCTATTTGTGTATACTAAGAATGATAATCTAATATCATTATCAAGGAAAAAACAAAATGAATAGTCTCAAGGAAAACGGACCTGGTTAAGAGTTTGTGGTTTGTAGCTCACTCGCTGAAGTTAATGACCATGATCTCCAATGAATTCCTTAGCTGGTATGATAGTCCTATGCATGCTTAACTGAGTACGGCAATATATTTCTTCTTGAAATGAGTACAACTACAGACTCAGCTATATTAATGAATGAACTCATGCAAAAACAATGATCAATAGTGTTTGATTATTATAGAAAGATGATCGGCCAACATAGGGAAGATTAAGTAAAAGGTGGAGTTACAATTTGCAAGAATAATAGGGTGGCGGAGACGTGGGTCTAAAGGTTACAATCTTTGTCAATGGACATGTAATTTTGGAAGAAATATGAAAGGCCAAAATAATAAAAAATATTTATGTAAGGCCAATGGACTTTTCTTGAATAAAAAAAAATTAAATTGATATGGGAATTGAATTTCACCCATACTATTATATAAATAGTACTCATATTGTTTATGAATACTTGTACATATTATTTTATATTTTTATCTATACATATTCTAGTACGTACAAAGGTACATAAATACCATGGGTATTACTTATATAATATAATACATCCAACATTAGATAATGCAGAGTATCCATGTTCCAAATTAAAGGTAACAATTTTATTTCATTTGCTATTTATATAAATATCTTTTTAGATTAGATGACCTAGTCAGCTCATAGTGGACACTTGGTATTATTTAGTTTTCCCTAGTATGCTTTTCACCGACTAAAGTGGTTTAGACTAATACCTAACAAACTCGATGACAGGTTAGTGTTAATGCCCTAGTCCCTCTCTATCAATGTTTCCCCCCCTTTGTCACGCACCTGCAAGAGAAAATAATAGTGAAAATACTCTCCCAATAAATTCTACTATAGATGATATGCTCATAACAAGCAACCGTCTTAACCAACCATTTCCAATTCACATGAAATCATAACGATGTACCAATTTAACCAACCATTTCCAAGTCACATGAAATCTTAACGGCTATAACCTATATTCAGAACATTTTTAAATTAGAGTAAAATATGGGATGTAACAGTCTAACTGTTGTCTTTTGATCACAAACTCTTCAAAACATTTTGTTGCTGGTGAGACCCTCCCTAGATCTAAAAAATGTAAATGACCAAGAAGCCAAAATCCATCCATAAAAGAACAGAGAGGGGTGCCCCTTTCTTCAAAAAGCTTTGAAAAAAGAGACACGAGCTTGCCACTGACTCTACCAGTGAGATGACTCTACCACTAATTGTCCCAGAATCGGTAATCATGACAAGAACATTCAGCCTAATGTTGGATAACGAAGTTGCTCTTCCCTAAAACAGAGACAACCACTAAAAACAATTAGCACGATTTTGAGAAAAAATCAGCAAACCCTCCAAACTTTGCAAATGAGCATGATGCCCAATAACAAACTACAAAAAGCCATGATTGTTTTTAGGAGCAAATTTTTGGTAAAACTAGACACATTTTTTTAGGTGAAAATCGATCAAAACCAAACAACAAAATTTGAGATACAAATCAATGAATACAAAGCTTCATTTTTTAGGAAAAACAGTAAACCTAACATATAATTTTTTCCTTAAAAAAATAAAAACCCACAAAGGTATCTCACGCAACTTTGCGAATTACAAAATCAGATAAAATTTGTGAAAACCCATAAGATAATTTTTTAAGGGAAGAAATTATGAAAACTCATTAGAAAAATCTTCATGTGGCAAACCACGAGACTTTGCATGGTAAAACAGCACATGCAAGAAGATGAACTCACAAAAAGCACATGCAATGTAATGTCCCCAATTTTGAATAAAATATTTTAATTAGGTTAATTAATTAAAAGATCCTAGAAAAAATAAATAATATCACAAGGACTTATTTAATTAATTGATTTGATTAATAAAGGGGCCCAGATTTTATTAATTATCCGTAGGTGTTTTCTATGTCGGCATTCTTTGTAAACCCTCGAGAGTTTTCTCTGAAGGGGTATTTATGTGTGACATGTAGGAAGTTGTTATTATGTGATTTGGATTATTCCTTTGTATTTGTGAATTCCTATTGGAGTTTTGGATTTGTTCGCCATTTCAGAAGTCGAAGATCTTCCCTACTTGGCTATTCCGATTTTGGTGGGATTCAACCCTCACCCTATTCCTTCACTTGTAATACTTTGCTCGGATCTGGCAAATCGAAGCACCACCTTTGTATGCAACTCTTAATTGGAGTTGATATGTATTCAATATCTATTCATGCTTGGTATTTATTTAATGGATTTAATGCTCTAATATTATTTGCATTTAAGTTTGTATTCTCTTTCCAACCTCCATGCAACAACCCCCTCCATCCGCCGTACCACCTCCCTTCGCACTCTACCCTCATCACACGCTGCATGTCGTACGCTTGGCAACAACACACCACACGAACACCATGCCGCACACTGCACGCTAGCAACAACACACTGCACGAACACCACACCGCACACCATACATCCCTCACTGCATGCCGCACACCGCACACTGGCAATAACACACCGCCCAAACACCACCGCGCACCATATGTCCCTCACCGCACACCGCACACCACAAGCTTGGCAACAACACACCGCATAACAAAAGTCACCTCCAAACATAAATTACCTCCAGACAAAGATCAAGATCACCTCTCGACAGAAAACACCTCCAGACAGAATCCCCCTGAATAGAAAAACCTACGGACAGAGATCACCTCTAAAAAGAGATCACCTTTGAAACATTACAGTAATATCAGAGTTGGTAATTCTACCAACATGTTGGAAGAATTGAGAGTTTAGTCTTGGATCACACTATGGCAATCAACGATGACATATGGTCTCTGGTCGATTGGAAGGCACATCTGTTAGTAGAGTACTCCAAAAATACTTTTGCATGCCTACTGTTGGATGGTCAAGTGCAGGATGACAGATACAAGGTGGTTGGTGACATCATTTACCACAAAGACAAAATCTATTTGGTACCCGAGTCGAAGATGAAGGAATGGATTCTAGAGGAAGATACCTGCACAAATATCATCAAACCAACACCCGATGATCATCCTGATGGAAATGTGGGTTCTATCAATGGCCCTCCGAATGAGAAGGCTCTACAAATGGTTGTGATGGAGCTCAAAATTTTAATTTTTTATTTATCTCCATTTATAAGATCATACAGGAGACGAATGATGAAGTGGCATTGTAAATATTAGAGAGCTTCATTATTATCTGGACAGAATGAGTTTTGTTTTTTGAAATGCATAATAGATTCATGTCTTATCTGGATTTTGGTGATAAGCAACATTTTCTAGAACAGTAGCAAATTGAGCAAATTGAAGAATAGCAATTAAACCAATGCTGAGTTCAGGAATACAGGTTTAAAAGGATCAGAAAAGCTTTCAAAAGATTTGCAATGGTTTGTGCAGCAAAGTTCTGTAATTCCAGAGCCAAGTTCTTCAGAAAGAAGATACTCAGAGTACTTAGAAGAGCTCACAGGGAAGGATTCATCATCATTTTTATGCCAGTTCTACAACATACACTTTGCACATATTACTGAACAGATCTGAGGTTGAAGACTCCAATGACAGCGATATCCTTTCTAACAACCTGGTCTTAATTTTACCATAGCAATTTCTTTGAGGAGACAATCATTGACATTGTGGGCTTGTTCCTGCACAGCAAACTCAGGGATGTGTGCGGATACTTGCGAAGCATATGAAACAACTATATTCAGCACCCTGCAACATTTCATTAACTGATATGAGCATTCAATATCAGACATCAGTGACATGAACTGTGGCTGCAGATTGTCATCATGCTGTGATCTGAGAGTGGAACAACGTCATTTTTTACCATGTTATAGTGCAGTTTGCCAACATAATCAGAAGGGGGCATCAGTTCAGCATTTGACAATCATAGAGGCTTGGCATACTCATCTTGGAGTTGGTTGAATTCATCACTGAAATACTTTTGGGCTCAATATAAAAACAGATGGAAAAGATAGATGCTTTGCTTTGAGCCTCGAAGTACGGAAGTAAATGAAGACAGGAAATTCTCAAAACCATGAGCTTCATCATTTCTGGGTTTGCAGATTGTACTCGCACCGTATTGAAAATAGCACAAATTGAAGAAGATTATAGTTTATATTTGGAAGAGGCAATTATAATAGTGCTGGAGAATAGAAATCTACAACACACACTGTTCACTCCTGTGATCACATTGAAGGGACAGTTCGAATTTATCTCCATTCAGTGCATAGGAAAGATGCACAGCTTCTAAATACTTGCCACATTGCTGTGTCATCCTGCATCTCTGGAAACTCAGAAAACCTAAGGACTCCACCTGGTAAAAGGTTAGACAGTCATCCAAGAAGAATGTATGTTTCGTGATGTTTATTGATGAGAGAACGTTGGATACGATGTCTGCAGAGAGGCGACATCCTGATTATAAGGGGTTTATAGGCTTATGGAGGATTGTTGTTGTTGAGAATTTACCGTTTATGGCTGAGCATCGTATTGGGAAGTGATCCACTCCAAATACTGGAATGCTTTCTGTGGCGCCAAGGATTTGAATATGTGATTTCAAATCGCTATGGCCATCAGTGTGTGTGGAAGGAGAGGTCATAAATCGCGTGGAGGATAGCGCGAAGGTTTCCTTTGAATGAGTAGCAGGCCTCCGATCAGTTCCATCCCTCGCTGATTGGCAGTAACCACAATATTTTTGGATGCACAATGAAGAATGTTGTCCATCCGAATGGATGAGTCACAACAAAGGGAATATTTGTGATATGCATCTTATTTTTGCTCGTTTTGTTGCAGGTTAAGGATTCGCGATCAAAGGAGAGAGCCTGAGCAGCGGATGCACATAGACAACCAGGAGGTTTTTTGCGTATATGTTTTGGTAGAAACTCATGAACAAAAGCTCGCATTCAATGGCAAAGTGCGATCCTTCAAATTCCTCATTCGGGGAGCATGTGGAGGAAGGGTCGAAGGCAGAAGCAAGGCAGATTTTTGCCATTAGATTAATACAGGAATTTGCCAAATTTTGGAGCAGAGATTCAGTTTTTAATAAGACAGATATGTTTCGATAGTTAGGAGTTATGCTATGTTTTAAAAGTATTATGCTCACAATATTGTTACAAAGGAGTTATGGTTAGTTGTAGTTATGAAAAGATGTGTTACTTGGGAGGCAACCGATTGCCCTTTTCATACTCTATAAATATGTGTAAAGCTGGGCTAAAGGGGAACAGTATTCATTTCTTTAGACAAGAGCTTTGTCATTGTCAAGCATACATATTTGAAATTTGTTTTATTTTTAAAGGAGAAGTTGGATCCGTGAACTAAGGAAAGAGATTGTAATCTTTTGAGCGCTGATTTAGGCATTGCGTGGATCTTATTGTGCTGAATAGAGCACCAGGAAGCTGAGTGTCTTCAGTATAATTTATCCAGCAATAAAAACAGTAAGGCTTTCAATTGTTTTTAGAGTTGGAATGCATATAGTTTGTCCTTTATGGTGTTGATCATTTATTTGTTTTTAATTTAGTAATTTGATAAGCAAACTAAGATGTTTATTGTTATTCAGATTTGACAAATACAAATAGCATAGGATATAAGTTCTTTCCTGTTATTTGTATCTATTGTGTCCATTAATGGTTAAAGCATAATAGACTAATCTGAAATACGTTAAAATATAACGACTTGTGTCATCATAATTCGTAAATTTTTAGGCAAAGGTTACATTATCAATGTCATAAAGTTGTATGTAAAAATATATATGTTTGACTGTA
Organism: Cupressus sempervirens; assembly: GCA_028749045.1. Classification (NCBI taxonomy): domain Eukaryota; kingdom Viridiplantae; phylum Streptophyta; class Pinopsida; order Cupressales; family Cupressaceae; genus Cupressus; species Cupressus sempervirens. The sequence goes on from CM053783.1 coordinate 28,677,672, forward strand.
TTACCCAATTGGAATTTGACACTGATCATAAAATTGTTCAAGATTATATAAATCGAATGCTGGCATTTTTCATCTTCTTTCTTTAAAGACTCTTTGATTAGGCAAATCATTTTAACATTTTTTCTTTCAGAAAAATACAATTCTAATAAGCTATCCAAACTTGAAGTTATATATCACAAATCTAGAAGTTTTCCTTAATGCTTGCCAGTTGAAGGAATTTGTTTTGCAATCCACTACAATACATCTTGTGTCCGAGTTTTGCATTGGGTAAACAGGCCCTGGTTCAGCGGAACCTAAAGCGCAGAGGATTGGAGTCAACCCTGTCAAGTTGGCCAACATCAGTTAGATACCCAGCATCGAGCAGGCAAGGCTCGTAGGTTTCTAACCATTGATTTTGATAACCAACAGGTTGTTCAACTTCATGGAGATGCTACCAATGATTCCTTGCAAGAGAAACCACATTTGGTTGAATATGGAGTTTTTCCTTCTATTGTGCATAAGGCATGCATGAGTTCAATTTTTCCATGTGAAGAGCTTCCTCATGCAAACAAGAGAATCTACATGAGTCGTGAGGATCCTAAGGAGATTAGTGTGTGTGATAGCATGAAGGTTTTGGATCGGAGCACCTATGTGTTTTATGAATGGCTTCCATGGGATCCTGGTGGTTTTGGGTAGAACAATGTCTATATCAGAGTGGCACAGCGAAGGTCGGGTGGTGGTTTACTCATTTTAAGTGAATTCAATTATGCACATATGATCTTGAAGAAGCGTGGAGTGTTCAACAAATATAGCAATCTGCGTCCACGCTTAGTTTGGGATCCTAGAGTTTGCGGATTCCTTGAGGGCAAGCAATCTTCGGGCAGTGAGAATTTGTAATGTCCCCAATTTTGAATAAAATATTTTAATTAGGTTAATTAATTAAAAGGTCCTAAAAATTAAATAATATCACAAGGACTTATTTAATTAATTGATTTAATTAATAAAGGGGCCCAAATTTTATTAATTATCCGTAGGTGTTTCCTATGTCGGGATTCTTTGTAAACCCTCGACAGTTTTCTCCCAAAGGGTATTTATGTGCGACATGTACGAAGTTGTTAATATGTGATTTGGATTATTTCTTTGTATTTGCAAATTCTTGTTGGAGTTCTAGATTTGTTTGCCATTTTGGAAATGGCTATTCCAGTTCCGGTGGGATTCAACCCTCACCATATTCCATCACATGTAATACTTTGCTCGAATCTGGCAAATTGGAGCACATCTTTGGATGCAAGTATTAATTGGAGGTTATTTGTTTTCAACATTTATTCATGCTTAGTATTTATTTAATGGATTTGATGTTCTAATATTATTTGCATTTAAGTTTGTATTCTCTTTCCAACCTTAGTGCAACAACCCCCTCCATCTGTCATACTACCTCCTTCCGTACTCTACCCTCATCGCACGTCGCACACCGCACACACGCCTGGCAACAACACACCACACAAACACACCGCACACCGCACTCTGGCAACAATACACCACGCGAACACAATACCACACACCATACGTCCCTTACTACCCACCGCACACCGCACGCTGGCAACAACACAGCACGAACACCACACACCTAGCAACAACACACCACACAAATGCCACGCCGTACGTCCCTCACCGCACACCACACACTGCACACCGCACGCTGCAGAAACACTACACCACACACCTGGCAATAACACACCACATAAACACCACACCTCACACCTAACAACAACACACAGCACGACAAAAGTCACCTCCGGACAGAAGACACCTCCAAACATAAATCACCTATGGACAAAGATCAAGATCACCTCCAGACAAAAATCACCTCCGGATAGAATCCCCCCAAACAGAAACACCTCCAAACAGATATCACCTTCAGATAGAAATTGCCTTCGGAACATTACATGCAACTTTCGAAAATCAAAGACTTTTGCTCAATCCAAGAAATCACGTAATCAAAACCCTCAACCAAGCACATGATTTTCAGCAAAAAATCTTCAAAGATGAACCACAAAATTTTATAAAATACCTATGGCGATTTTTATTTCAAAAAATTCAGAAACAAATTTCTGGAAGAAAATCCAAATCAAAGTGACAACTTTTTCTTTAAAAATTCTCCAAATTTAATGAGATCCCATCAACCTTCTTTGGTACCATGTTACAGTAAATCGATGTTGTTGTAGTTGTATTAAACAAAGGAGATGAAAGTTCCTTATAAAGATATACGAAGACAATGTTTCTAAAAGAAACAATCCTAAACTAAAGTTGAAAATAGAAACTACTTACTAAATTAAAAACTAAGATGACCATTAAAAAAACATTATAACATTCTAATATACTAGCGTTTATTGCCATCTTTTGTGAATAGATGGTCAAGGGGTGAAAGGTTGGAAAGCTATAACACAAGTACAAAAACTAGAGCCCACTAGATTGCACATAGAGGGGGAGGCACTAAAATAAGGGCTTCAGCAAAGCCTCTACAAGCTAGTTTGCCAGCTTTGCAAGATTTGAGTCAACCTTCTACTAGGGAAGAAAGTGCCACACCTACTCCCTCTTCTACCAAAAAGGGAAGAGCCTTCTAGTAGGAAAGAAGAGTAAAACAAAAACCAATGTTACTGAATTATTTAAATTGCAAGCAAAAGATAGAGATGAAGAATCTATTTGGAGGTTTCTTTTTGCTAATGGCATACCATTTCATGTGTTGCATTCCACATTTTATAAACAAATGTGCAAAGATATTTATGTTGTTGGTCCCTCATTTGTACCATCTAGTGGGAAAAAACTACACATTATTGTTTGTAGCAAGTAAATTCGCATTTAATTTATTAAGTAGTGGTTCGGAAAAGTTGTACCAAGAGTCGCGTCGGTTGGTATTAGTAACCAACTTGTGCACTACATGTAGTAGGCACGTGGAATAGTATGGTATGGTAATTTTGGGAACTATCTTTCGTACGGGTATGTAAGTTGGCTTGGTACAATCAATAAAATATATATTTTACTATTTTGTGCATTGTTCCAATTACTTAGATAGATGTGATATAATATTACGAATCAGATACATTGCATATATTGTTGGTATTACTCTACTACATTGGCATAAACATTTCTTGCATCGTTGCCTAAGTAGAACCGAGGGTACAGCAGGCGGAAGGAAGATGGATGTATAATGGGCCAACCCTTCGATCAACAAACAATAATAACAAATAGTGATATTGAGGAAGAAGTGACTAGAGAGGATCAATTGACACAGGACCTTGTGCACAAGTGCGAACTAGCGATTGACAAGTACGTCTGATGGGAAGCACAGAAGAGGGCTCTTCCCACCAGTACGGTACATGCCGAACTCATGGTGTACAAGATTGTGTATGATCTTCTGGGAAGTCTTCCAAGGCTGCTTGCCCCGAGGCTGGTAGTAGTAGAGGAACAAAGAGAGGCAGACTTGAGATAGCAAAGGAGACAGCAGACATTGCAACAGTTCTATCAAATGACCCAAAGAGAGGAGTCCAGAGATACTAGTAACCGAAGAACAAATCCTTGGTGGAGAATCCAAGGGGGGCACAACGAACCACGAAATAAACTACTACCTCTACATTTAATGCCTCTACTGCCCAATAAAGACATACGATGCATGAAGGACACCCCATTTGAAATCACCGAGGAAGACATATGGCAGGCGTTGCTAGCACAACAAGGAGAGAGAAGGCACCTACTTTACAACCTTGCCCAAAAAGTACAAGCACTAGAGCGTACTCCCAAAGAGGACGAGGAACAAAACTTAGAAGAAGTAGCAAAATTATTGGAAACTACAATAAGAGGAATTGAAAGGCTAGCTATCTCGGAGGCATCCATCATAGGGCACACCAAACCACATACCCCAAGGAAGGTGGGAATCCTACTTCCACCAAGTAGGAGGAGGAAACGAGCATGAGAAACAGAAATTCTGCAAATTTTGGGACGAGAGGAACAGGAACAAAGGACCTTGGGAGGTCAAGCAAAACAACCCTTGCAACAAATCAACAAGGGAAAAATGTTGAACACACCGAATAAACAAAAACTTCCTAAGTTCAAAGGGGAAGGATCAGAAATCCCATTAGACACTACAAGACGTGTAACCATTTGGGAAGTATGGGGGGCAAGATGATGAATACTATTGGCTAAAGGCCTTTCCCGCCACCCTATGGAGAGTAGCAATCGACTAGTATACGGACTTGGCAGACACAGAAAAGGCCACATGGGACACTCTAAGGAAAGCCTTTGATGCAGAATTCAAATGGTTAAGAGACAATGATGAGGTGGTTGCTAAATTATATAATACTTGCCAAGAGAAAAATGAAAGTGTGTTGGTATACCACAGGAGATTAAAGGAATTGATAGGAAAGTTGGAGAACAAACCAGTCGACGAACTAGAAAAGAGGTGGTTCATTGACGGATTAAGTTCCTCCATCCAAAAGAAAATGAAGGTGGTACCTCCATCCACCTATAAAAAAGCCTACAACAGGGCTATGGATAGTAAGAGCGAAGATAAAACGTCTAGAAGTTAGAAGGAAAACAATGATGCCAGCAATGAGGAGGAATCAAAAACGATCCAAGCGATGAACTAGGACATGACGCAGGTGATGAAGAAAATCAAACAAGAGAAGCAAGTCAAAGGCGGCAAGGAATTTTGGTGTACAGAATGTTGTGGTGAGGGGCATACAAAGGCCAATTGCCCAATGAACTTGTTTTGTGACATTTGTCAAGTAGCGGGACATTCCCTCAAAGAATGTCCATACAACTTGAAAGTACGAAGCGCACAAGTACTCCCTACAAGAGAACAATCTACACCTCCCACTACTCCATGGTACACAAATTTCGATGCCTCCCCAAGGTTAAATCGGAACACAAGATGAGGAAGCAATACCAATACCAATACATTGCGCAGTCGTATCCAATACAACGAAAAAGGTCGCCCAATGATTCAATGTCAAAGGTGTAATGAATAGGGGCACTTTGCTTGAGACTGCCAAAATAATGGGGCAAGTAAGTTGTGCAGATGGTGCAGCCCAAGGAACCATGAAGATATGGATTGTCTTAAAAGAAAAGCAGTCAACATGTTGGAAGTTAAACAAACAGAGGAACAAGTTATGGCAATCACTCATCTACAGGCCAAAAACGATTCCTTCCCTAATCCCCAAATAGAGAAATAACGACTCAAGGAGGCACGGATGGCGTTGGAAGAAGAAAAACACCATGAGAAGGTAAAGCTTTCCATCCAATTGGTGTCTGAAACCAATATAATCAGACAGATGTTGCAAGCTACCGTACCAGTAAGGGTGGCTGACCTACTGGAAACCTTGCCGCAGTTAAAGGTAGCAATCTATAAGATAGGAGAAGATAGTATCAAACAAGAAGGCAATACTTCCAAGGAAGATGATAGCAAAAAGAAACAAGCATCAAAAGTCAAAACAATGTCAGAAACAACACTCTTTGTTGTAGAGATGGGAAGAACACCTGTCGTAGTAGAGATTGAAATCACAGGTCACCGATTGACTAACACCATAGTGGATGGAGGATCTGGAGGGAATTTGCTTCCTGAAGAAACTTGGAGAGCATTGGGTAAACCCACACTTTGGCCACCTACCTTCCACCTTGTAGGAGCAGACCAACACAGCATCAAACCCTAGGATACGCTAATGGCCAAAAAGTAATTATTGGCACTCAACCGTTTCTACTAGATTTTGTGGTTATTACACTCGAGAAGAAAGGGTATAATGCCTTATTAGGAAGGGAATGGTTGGTGCTAGGCAAAGCCAACCATAATTGGAAGCGGAACACGTTGTCTATAGAAAGTGAAGGAAAGAAATACACTATCGACTAGCAAAACCAGGCAGTGAGTCAAGAGTTGGCATCGGATTCAAAATCAGAAGGAAGGGGATGTGAGGGAGAGGGAGAGATAGAACCAGATGAGGAAGGCATCCTAAAACTTGCGAACTATTCGAACGATGAAACAAATTCCTTGAGTGGATTGTTTCATTGCCAAATGGAGGAGTATCAAGGTGTTCGAGCCAAGCTATAATATATGTTCATGCTTCTCACCTAGAAGCATGAACATAATATCATGGATTGTGGAAATATGTTGCAATTGAGCTATAATATGCTGGAAATTGTATAAGGAGTACAATTTTAGATGATACACCAGCTTACTAGTTTAGGGAAGAGAAGATAAAGTACAAAGAACGAAGGGTGGTAGAGCTTCACTTGGGAAATCAAAAGGAACCAAACCTATAATGATGGGGGATGACTAGGACCAAATTATTAAAGGAGAGGCACGTAAAATAATCCTGGAATGCAAAGATGTCTTTGCCTGGATGTGCAAGGATCTTAGAAAGATGTTCCACCGGAATTGTGTGTACACAAGATACCACTAATGCTAGATGCACGACCAATACGGAAGCGGTTGTATTGCATGAACAAGAATTATGCCACCAAGGCACAAGAGGAGATCGACAAGATGCTAGATGCAGGGATTATTCTCAAGGTACAAACCAGTGAATGGTATCCCCAATAGTCATCTCATTGAGAAAAGAGCAAATCACATCAGAATGTGCATGGATTTTCGATGTTTGAATGCAATAACAATAAAAGACCCCTTCCCTATACCCTTCACATACACCATATTGGAGGTCGCTGGACACGAGATGTACTCGTTCATGGACAGGTTCTTCGAGTATAATCAAATCAGCATAGCGGAGGTGGACAAATTGAAGACCACCTTCATAGCGGAAGATGGGGTATATGCATATAATAGAATGTCGTTCAAATTACGTAATGCCCCTACAACATTCCAAAGGATTATACTTCATATATTTGATAGAATGGCAACAAGAAACTTCACAGTATTTCTAGATGGTTGATTTGTATTCAGTGGGAAGGAAACCCATCTACCAATACTACAAGTGTATGAAATGTTGCAGGAGGGCACGGTTAGCTCTAAATCCCAAGAAGTGTCGCTTCATGGTTCCCCAAGGAAAACTATTAGGGCATATTGTAGGTAAAGAGAGACTAAAGCCCGATCCAGACAATATCAAAGTTATTGTCGAGATGGAGAACTCCCAGGATGTCATTGGCAAAAAAATCATTTTTGGGCCATGTAGGCTATTACAAAAGATTCATTAAGGGGTTCGCTAAAATCTCTCTGCCACTAGAAAAGCTTACATGGAAGGGAGAATAGTTTATATGGGGGGCAGAGCAAAATGATGCGTTGAAGGAACTTAAGGTTGGTAGGGGCATCAATACTAGTCTACCTTGATTGGAGCAAAGCATTTCATGAACATGTGGATGCTTCAAATTTTGCCATCAGGGCAACATTGGCCTAGGCAAGGGTGGAGGGACTAGACCATCCAATCTACTCCACGAGCACACTACTCTCAAAAGAAGAAAGAAACTACATTACGAAGGAAAGGGAGACATTGGCCATGGTGTGCTCAGTACAAATGTTTTGCCACTATCTCCTTGACACACCATTCACGTTCTTTATAGATCACCAAGGACTCCTCTACCTGGACAATAAACCAATAATTCAAGGGAGGGTAAGCAAATGGCTCCTCCTACTCCAAGAATTTAAGTTCAAAATTGTAGTACAACCTAGAAAAAGTCATGTTATTGTAGACCATATTTTTAGAGTAAGGTCGATAGAGGTAGCAAATAGAGTAAATGAGGATTTTCCAGACACGCATATTTTTCGAATTGCAGGTTTTCCAAGCTGGTACAAACAAGTAGGGAGATATCTTTCCACAACATCCTTTCCTCCTAAAATAACAACTAACAAAAGGAGGAAGGTGGCCTCGAAAAGTAAAACATTTCAACTAATGGAGGGGATATTGGCATGATCAAGTACTTTGAAGAGTTGTGATGGAAGAAAAGATACCAAGTGTATTACAAGAATCTCATGATGGATTAGCAGGTGAACACTTGGGCCCAGTTGCTATAGCGAGGAAGGTGCTTTTGGCCGGTTTGTGGTAGCCAACATTGTACATGGATGCCAAGCAATGGGTAGCGAGATGTGATACATGCCAACAAATAGGAAAGCTAATGAAGGACTTCATGCCACTATTTCCTTTGCAACTCCAAGAGTTGCACGAAAGATGGGGACTGGACTTTGTAGGACCATTAAAGACGAGAACAACCAGACACGTGGTACATTATAGTTTCCACAAATACCTTACAAAATGGGCAAAGGCAAGAGCCCTCCCCAACAACAGGGCCGTCAGTACAACAAGGTTCCTGTACGAGCAAATTGTTACAAGATTCGGGATATCGAACTCCATTACAAGTGATAGCGGAGTACATTTTGTGAACCAAGTGATACGAGACATGATGCAGCAATTTCACATCTTCCACAGCCTGTCTAGTCCCTATTACCCACTTGCGAATGGACAAGCATAGTCCACCAACAAAATCTGGGTATTAATACTGTAAAAGACTTGCGTGGTAGAGAACGGTGACTGGGAAGAAAGGCTACCAGCAGCCCTATGGGCTTATCAAACCTCATACAAGGTAACAACTGGAAGAACGCCATTCCAAATGATGTATGGCCAAGAAGCGGCGGTACCTACGGAATTCATTATACCAAGCCTTAGAGTGGTAGAAGAAAGTACATGGGGGGAAGAGGACAGCTTAAGGGAAAGACTAGACAACCTCATGAAACTCGAGGAAAGATTGATGACAACACAATGGGCTTTGAAGGTGGCACAACACCGGAAGAAATATTGGCACCATAAGTATCTCCGGAAAATGAATTTCTAGCCAAGGCAGTTAGTTTTCAAATGTAATGGTTGCAACGAAATTAAACCAGGAAAGCTTAAGGTAAGGTGGTTGGGACAATTCAAAATAAGGGAAACTGGTAGTAATGGATCAATAAAATTATCTACCCTGGATTACATACCGATCAAGGAACCAGTAAACAAGTCTAACTTAAAAAATATACTAGGAATGACATACTAAAGGTATCAATATGCTGGGATACGCCACAAAAGTAGGATGGAAACTAGGACAAAGTAAAGAACCTGAGGATGACCCAATTATCACTATGAACCCTTCACATGGACATTGACTAGAATAAACCTCTCATGTACCAAGAAGAACAAATGGTTAAGGAGAAGGTAGAGGGGGTGGCAGTTCCAAGGATCCACAAACATCTCACAAATGCACCATTTGGACCTACCGTATTGTGGGTAAGAATTAATGGCTATTGGAAAATGAGGGCACCTTATGAAGGCAAGAGGCTTTATAGCATTTGATATCGATGAAGAGGCTAAGAAGGAAAAAGATAAGAAGGGATGCAGACAAAGTATGGCAAGAGAAGACATAAACTTGGACAAAGAGAGTGGCACCATTGGTGCCCCCTCTCAAGATGATAATGAAAACAGAAGACCTATTCATCTACTCAAGTGACAGCTAAATGCATGAAATGGTGGAAAAGTAAGAGAAAGATGGAGAGGAAGCACTGTCGAAAAGGAAATCGAACTCGAACTATAGAGGGTAATCCCTAACCCAATAGAGGCACCAACAGTGGAAGGGGAAAAAGCCACTTGGTATCACAAGTATGGAGGGCGATATGTAGATGGCAGCTATAAAGGGAACTTAACCTTGAGGGCGATATGTGATGTGTAGATGGCAGCTATAAAGGGAACTTAACCTTGAGGGTGATATGCGATATGTAGATGGCAGTAGATAAAATATTTTACCTTCAATATTTCGGAACTTGCTACGAAAACAAGTGCTACCATACATTTCCAAGCTCTTGTATACAGCTATACACATCTGAAGTAAAATTGTGGGACCAAGAGGAAAAAGGAACGAAAAGAAAACTATAACATGAGAAAAAGGGCTCAAAGAAATTACAAAATAAAACACCAACAAACACAATAAGCAATAACAATTTATATGGGTGGCATTAAGATAGGGAAATTTCATTGGAGGGCATGACAAAGGAAAAAGCAAATAGAACGAAAAGGGTCCGATCTAAACAAAGTCCAAGGCTTATAAAAGGCAACCAATACCTCAACACTTTGCACAAGGAAATACTAATCAATATCAAACAAGCAAAGGCATGAGGGGTAACATGTACCAGGGCAATACGAGTGACCGACAAGAGCATACTAGCACGTACGACTAGGAGAGCATATCAAGAAGTCATATGTGTGTACGGCGGCACGAAAAGCCTATAAGGGCACGAAGGAGGAGCAAGGGGTGTACAACCATACGCGTACATGAGCAATCAAGTGACTCCTCCTACAAGTTGTACAAAGAAGAGGCACGAAGGACGTATGAAAGTCTGGATGCATACGGTGGAGGGGGGTCTACGTATGGTGAAGAAGAGACACGAAACACGTACGAGCATCTGTACTCATACAGAGGTGGGAGGACTGCGTACGGCAAGGAGGTATATAAGGCCAATATGCAGATATATGAGGCCGCAGTAGAATTAATAAAAAAGTAGATAGGAACGATAGTAAAGACCATATATAACCCTAACAAAGCCCTATTTGAGAATAAATGTGAACAAACAAGAGGAAGGAGGAAGATTAAGATGATTGATGTTATGGCTATAGCTAGCAAGACTCACAAGAACAAGGGGAGAATGGAAGATGTTTCGGCTACAAACATCCACTTTGAAGAGGTTGCTAGAGTAGAATGCAGGAATTGATGACAAGGAACAAGTGACCAGCATCCATTGAAGGTTGCATTGAGGAAAGTAGAGGTAGATAAGATTGTATTCATGCCTATCTTTGATCTTGTGGACTTTGAGTCAATCTTGCGAACCCTAGTGCATGGGAATGACAAAAAGGACCACAAGTCCAGTATCCAGTACCTGCATCAAAATGTAATAGCGTCATTTGCACCACAAAATTTTTTGAAGGTATTTGGGGCTCTGAGCAAGCGGCAACATGCGCGAAAACTCTTAAAATGACAATGGAAGAGGACACATCTGGCTGAATTAGTATGCAAGGATAATTTGACACAAAAGTAATGGGATAGCATCTACAGTAGCAGTAGAGGTATGACGAAAACTTTTGTGAGAAATGTGGAATGGTGGTGTGTAGTAAACCTAATAAAGAATAAACTGACTCGAGCGAGCCGCACATTAATTATCGCCCTATGCTTCCACAGGTGAAGGGCTTGTATAAGGGTAAGGTCTACAATTGGGCTCACTTACTTTCAAATAGACTAAGGGAATTCCTTCTGTTGAAGAACAAAACCTTCCATATGCCCCACCACTCTATAGCATTATTCCTCGAGGCCTTGCGTACCCAAGTTGCTCCTGAATCTTGGGGAAATTTTGTTCCAGCAAACCGCGTGGAGCTGTATAAATCGACAATGCTATACTAGATTCATATGAACACTATAGCAGATAAAGGAAGTACTAAGACCATGGAACCACAAAGGAGGAAGGCAAGATAGGAGGAACCAGCAACTAAGAACTTAGGCATGGAGAGCAGTGAAGAGGAGGAAACAACATTAGCGAAGAGGAGGAAACAACATCAATGAAGAGGAGGAACACCAGGCTTCACAAACAGCATTGGTGGACACATCTGAAGAAGTAGAAATGGTAGAAGTCATGGAAGGACCAATTCTAGAAACACAAGAGGCAAACATGAACAAGGTAGAGGAGCCAAGCTATACAAAAACCAGCATTTGTACGGCTACTCGTCGTACGCACACAAGTCGTACAAAGAAAGGTCTTGCATGCCATACAGAAGCCAGTCATATGGACTTGGAGATGGCACGTATGAACACTTGTACAGTTCGTACAACGCTGACCGTACAAGCCCTAAGAAGGAAGGCACAGTTAGTCGCACAGGTAAAAAAGGAGACGAAGGCACAACCAGTGGACCCACCTTTGCCAATTGGGGTATGAAGAAGATAAATTTTGTACCAGCCAAGCTATTTGAAATGGCTCACATATTGTTCCAGAGGGCAAAATGTCAAGTGCTAAATTGGTAGATTTGAGATGCACCAAAGCAGGCAGCCACACTATAAGACTCACTACACCCCAGCGGATTGAAACAGGGCAGTCGATTGCATTATTAGTGACACCTAAGGCAACATCATAGAGGCATCAGCAATAGCTCCTCATCCCACTACTGTGACAACCTCACAATTAGTAGGGAAGCCACACCATCAAGAACATGGACAATGTGAGGGTACTAGTGAGCAAGAAGATACAGAGGCGGATGCCTTGCTAGCACAATATAGATTGGAAGTGGCAGAGATACCACCACCAGAATAACCAAATGGAACTATGGACATTTAGGAGGAACGAGCAACAGAAGGGAGCTAGTCGGATGAAGGTGAGACCACGTCCACACCATGTGATGAATGCACTCAGTAGATTTTGGCTGAGTTGGAAATAATAAACAAAGCCACACGGGAAATCAAGCAGAGGACCTTAAAGCGTATATGACTACTATAGCTTAACAGGCTATATCTCTCTTACACTTCATGAGGACGAGATGCCATTAAGATTTCAAGAGAACATTTGCTGACCAAGGTTGGCTTGTTGATGAGATAGAGGTCTATTCTCAACAGTGGCAAGAGGCACAGGTGAGTCGAACAAGTGAAACCTTTGACTCCAGTTTTGTCTGAAATGGAGGTAACTTTTCGGGCTATGTTCTTTGATTTGCAAAAGGCTACTTGGGAGTTGGCTAAAACAGAGGGAGACAGAGTAATTTTGACTGAGCAAGTTGAGAAGCTAGAAGCTTGATGGGGACACAACCCAACAACCAGAATAGACACAATAGAAAGGGGAAATTATATTAACTGAGAAAATAAGCTGGTACAAACAGTGCAGAGAAAATAAACTCAAAACATGCCCTGCGGGCTTACAATAGCATAAATCTGGAGAATATTTCTCCTTTTAGCACCTCCTCTCAAGCTCCAATCCGAACTGCCTTTTACAATGCCAGAAATCTCCTTAAATAGACCCCGGAGGGTTAAGGACTAGGAGTACATTCTAGAAGGTGCTAGTAGGCATCCACCGACAAAATAGAAGGTTCCGGAAGCTGCGTTAGAAGTCGGTGCAATTCTAGAAGAATCCAGAAACGGTAGCCGAACTTCCGGGAGGCATAACTTTTGAACCGTAACTCCGATTGACGAACCGTTTACATTTTCGGAAAGCTCTCGAAGCGCTCTATAGCCCTATGGACAAGCTTCGCTCGTCCCCCATTTTTCGACCCTTTTCGAGATCATTTAATGCCCCAAACCTGACTCTGAAGCATTCTTAGGGGGTCTCCAAAACCCGAAAAACTGCAATAACTTTCAAACCGTGGGGCCTTTTGACCTGATTCTTTTTCTGGAATGCTCTAAATCTCGATTACATTCATCTGGCCAAGTCACACCTTCTAGGTCACCAAAATGATGGTCAAATTGCATGCTCCTATTTTTTCGGGATTTTTAAATGCACTGATAGTTGAACTATGAGAGTTGGAACCTTTATTTGAGCCAAATGGGTATCCAAAAATGCAAAGACATAAAATAGAAACTAAGTCTAAGTACATTTTTTTGGGTGACACAGGATTGCCCTTATACCTCTGGATGCTCCTGCATCAGACACCCAGGGTAGATTGAAAAGTGACCCTGTCACTTTATGGATGGTAGAGGAAATCCCAAATGGGAAACCTCAGCTGCTGAAATCCAAGTTGAGTCTTCGATCGGTCGTCCTTTCCATTTGACCAAATACTCTTCATACTGCCTGTTTCTGGTACTCCTACCCACACGATGATCTAGAATGTCTTCTATCTCCTCCTTCTTAGAAGCAGGAATTGGACATGGCTCTAAAACCAGCTCCTCATCAGTACCATCATCATGATACTCTGTCAAATCTGCAATGTTGAAAATGGGAGAAATGTGAATACTATCTGGCAGCTCAACCTCATATGCATTTCCTGAGTTATGCTTCTTCAAAATTTTGCAGGGACCAAATTTCTTCATTTTCAGCTTGTTGTAAGTACCAACTGGAAATCTTTCTTTTCGTAAGTGCACCATGACAAGATCCCCTACTTGGAATTCCTTATGTCTTCTCCTTGCATCAGCCCTAGCTTTATACTCTTGATTCATCTTGATAATGTGTGCTTGAACCTCCTCATGTAGACGCTTGATGTGTTCAGCAAATTCCTCAGCTTCAGCACTTGTTCTCTCCCCTTGTTCTATCTTCCTCAATTCTGGTGCAGTCCTTGGGCTATTCCCATATACAATTTGAAATGGTGATTTTCCAGTACTCCTATTTACAGAGTTATTATAAGCAAACTCTGCCTGTGGTAAAATCAAATCCCATCCCTTGGGCTTATCCCCAACTAAACATCTCAGCAAATTGCCCAAACTTCTATTTACCACTTCTGTTTGGCCATCAGTCTGTGGGTGATGCGTGGAACTGAATTTCAAGTCTGTTCTCAACTTCTTCCACAATGTCCTCCAAAAATACCCCACAAATTTAGTATCTCGGTCAGAAACTATACTCCTTGGAAGACCATGTAGTCTCACCACCTCTTTGAAAAACAAGTCTGCAATATGGACAGCATCATGAGTTTTGTGGCATGGAATGAAATGTGCCATTTTGGAGAACCTATCAACCACCACGAATACTGAGTCATTACCCCTTTGGGTCCTTGGCAATCCAAGAACAAAATCCATACTTATGTCCTCCCATGGCCTTGATGGAACAGGCAATGGCTGATATAGGCCAGTATTTTGACTAAACCCCTTGGCCACTTGACAAACCTGGCAACTCTGTACAAACTTTTTCACATCCTGTGTAATTTTAGGCCAAAAATAATGTTCTCTAAGAATGGCAACGGTCTTATCCCGACCAAAATGTCCTGCCATCCCTCCACTGTGTTTCTCCTTAATCAGATTTTCCCTCATGGAACTCCTTGGAATGCACAATTGACTACCTTTGAACAACATGCCATCCTGAATCAAATAGTCTAACCACTTGGTTCTATCTACAGCAACAGGTTCTTTACAAGCTTTCCATGCTTCAGCAAAATCAGGATCCTCAGGGTACAAATTCTTGAGTTCATCAAACCCAACTACTTCAACCTGCATTGTTGTAAGCAACAATTGTCTCCTACTTAATGCATCTGCAACCCTGTTAGATTTTCCACTTCTATGCTTTAACACAAATGTATAACTCTGCAAGAATTCTACCCACTTCATATGTCTCTGATTCAACTTACCTTGGCTATTTAGGTACTGTAATGCCTGATGATCAATATACAAAACAAATTCCTTTGGCAATAAATAATGCCTCCATTTCTTTAAGGCCTGAACTATCGCATAGAACTCTTGATCATAAACAGAATACTTCTTCTTTGCATCATTCAATTTTTCACTAAAATATGCAATAGGCTTACCTTCTTGGCTTAATACAGCCCCAATAGCGCTACCACTAGCATCACAGTCCACCTGGAATACTTTTCTGAAATCTGGAAGTGCCAACACAGGCTGTTCAGTCACCTTCTTCTTCAGCAATTCAAAACTTCTCACAGCTGCTGCAGTCCATTTGAACTCTTTTCTATCCCCTCTTATTGTATCAGTTAGGGGTGCACATATGCCACTGAAATTCTTAATAAACTTCCTGTAAAAACTAACCAGACCATGAAATGATCTTACCTCAGTAGCAGACCTTGGAGTAGGCCATTCCAAGATAGCTTTAACCTTCTCTGGATCCATTTTGAGTCCTTCAGGTGATATAACAAATCCCAAATAGACTAACTCCCTTTTTGCAAAGACACACTTCTTTAGATTAATTAACAGTTTCTCTTCCCTCAGCCTTTCAAAGACACTACGAATATGCAGCAAATGTTCTTCCAAAGTCTTGCTGAAAATTAAAATATCATACAAATAGACAATAACAAATTTTCCCAAGAACTTCTTAAGTACCTCATTCATGAGCCGCATGAAGGTGCTTGGGGCGTTCGTCAATCCAAAGGGCATGACTAACCACTCATAAAGACCCTCCTTGGTCTTGAAGGCTGTTTTCCACTCATCTCCTTCTCGAATCCGTATCTGATGATAGCCACTCTTCAGATCTATCTTTGTGAAGTACTGAGCTCCACTCAAGCAGTCCATAAGATCATCCATCCTTGGTAAAGGAAACCGGTACTTGATGGTTATCCTATTTATAGCTCGAGAATCTGTACACATCCTCCACTCTCCATCCTTCTTTGGTGCAAGTACTGCAGGTACTGCACATGGACTCAGGCTCTCTCGAATCAAGCCCTTCCTCAACAGCTCCTGAACCTGTCTATTTAGCTCCTCTGTTTCAGTAGGAGTCATCCTGTGAGCAGCCTTGTTAGGCAAACTAGCTCTTGGAATCAGATCTATTTGATGACTGATTTGCCTTACTGGTGGCAATCCATCTGGAACATTATCAGAGATAATATCTCCAAATTCTCCTAGTAAATCTGAAACTTCAAATGGTATTTCACTACTACCTTCTTTATCTTTCCTAGGAATCAAAGCATAGCACATACGCTGATGTTTCATGCCATCTAAAAACTTCCTTCCATCAACAAGACAAATCCTAGCACTGCTACATACCTTTTCACCTTCCTTTTTCATGGGCTTCAATTTGTGGCGAACTCCATCCTTTGTCAGAGAGTATGTGTTTGCATGTCCATCATGTATTGCATGTCTATCAAACTGCCATGGTCTACCCAACAATAGATGGCAAACATCCATCGAAATAACATCACAAAGAACTTCATCATGGTAACTCCCAATTTTGAATTTTACTAAACATTGTTCACTTACCAGGACCTTATGATCATCTTTTACCCAAGAAATCCGATAGGGTTGGGGATGTTTCTCCCTCTTGAGCTTCAGCTTAGAGACCATCTCTTCGGATACCAAGTTATCAGTGCTACCACCATCAATGATCACATCACAACATTTATCCTCACACTTGCATCTGGTATGGAACAAGCTCCTCCGTTGTCCTGGTTCATTTTCACCACTTAGTAGGACTCTTTCATTTACCAAGGTCTCTCCTCTTTCTGCATCCTCTGAATGTGATGATTGTGCATCCTCATCCACATGAGCAACCCTAGCTTGGCCCTCAGCTCTCCTATCTGTCCTTCCTTGTCGTTGAGGGCATTCAAAGGCACGATGACCTTCTTCATTGCAATGGAAACAGGTACCACGGAAGCCTCCTCTTCCTTGCCCACGTCCTCTACCTCTTCCTCTTTGATTTCCAAAATCTTGATCACGGGAGCGGTTGAAACCCTCATTCCTCTGGTTCCTGCTAGTACCCTCATCTTCATTTTTCTTTTGAGTTTCATTGCGGCCTCCAGATGATCTACCGCTTCCCCTTCCTCCTTGACCTCGCCCTCTTTGTCTTCCTTCAAACCTTTTACTCAGCTTCTCTTCAACTCGTAGGGCAAACTGGTATGCTTCTTCAACGCTGGTCATTCTTACCAGACTTAGTTCTTCCTGGATGCTAGGTCGTAACCCACTGATATAACGAGCAACCTTCTCCTTATTTGCTTCCGCATGCCCCGCTCTAATCAGGAGTCGGTAAAACTCCTCTGTATATTCTTGGACTGATCTTCCTGCTTGCTTTAACCCGTGCATCTTCTTAAACAGATCAAGCTCGTAGTCCACAGGAATGAACTGCTTCTACAATTTGTCCACCATGCGATCCCATCTTGTGATCTTCTCCTTTCCTCTTCTAAGTCTTTCCAGTTGAATCTCTTGCCACCAGATTTTTGCATGGCCTTTTAGTTTTGCCTTTGCAAACTTAACCCTATCTGGGTCCCTTATATCCTCATACTCAAAGTATTCGTCCAGTTCATTGATCCAATCGATCAACTCATCTGGTTTCAAATTTCCTGAAAATATACCCACTTCAATTGTAGGTCTTTTCCAAACCTAGAAATGGCCCTAAAAAGCCTTTCCTCTACAGGATTCAGAACTTCCCCGTCAACTTCCATTACTTCCTCTTCATTGTCATCCTCACTATTGTCATCTGCGGCAATATTTGCTCCTCTACGAAGCTCCTCTTGCAATGCTTGTACCTGTCTCTGGAGGGCTCTAACCTCCTCAGGATCAACAGCTCTAGCCCTTCCACCACGCTCTCTTCGTGGAGGCATCTTCTAACTCGAACCCACAACCACACAGTCCTGGTGCAAACTGCCTCACAGTCGGCGCTCTGTCTACACACTCAGGAAAACCTGGCTCTGATATCACTTGATGGGGACACAACCCAACAACCAGAATAGACACAATAGAAAGGGGAAATTATATTAACTGAGAAAATAAGCTGGTACAAACAGTGCAGAGAAAATAAACTCAAAACAAGCCCTGCGGGCTTACAATAGCATAAATCTGGAGAATATTTCTCCTTTTAGCACCTCCTCTCAAGCTCCAATCCGAACTGCCTTTTACAATGCCAGAAATCTCCTTAAATAGACCTCGGAGGGTTAAGGACTAGGAGTACATTCTAGAAGGTGCTAGTAGGCATCCACCGACAAAATAGAAGGTTCCGGAAGCTGCGTTAGAAGTCGGTGCAATTCTAGAAGAATCCAGAAACGGTAGCCGAACTTCCGGGAGGCATAACTTTTGAACCGTAACTCCGATTGACGAACCGTTTACATTTTCGGAAAGCTCTCGAAGCGCTCTATAGCCCTATGGACAAGCTTCGCTCGTCCCCCATTTTTCGACCCTTTTCGAGGTCATTTAATGCCCCAAACCTGACTCTGAAGCATTCTTAGGGGGTCTCCAAAACCCGAAAAACTGCAATAACTTTCAAACCGTGGGGCCTTTTGACCTGATTCTTTTTCTGGAATGCTCTAAATCTCGATTACATTCATCTGGCCAAGTCACACCTTCTAGGTCACCAAAATGATGGTCAAATTGCATGCTCCTATTTTTTCGGGATTTTTAAATGCACTGATAGTTGAACTATGAGAGTTGGAACCTTTATTTGAGCCAAATGGGTATCCAAAAATGCAAAGACATAAAATAGAAACTAAGTCTAAGTACATTTTTTTGGGTGACACAGGATTGCCCTTATACCTCTGGATGCTCCTGCATCAGACACCCAGGGTAGATTGAAAAGTGACCCTGTCACTTTATGGATGGTAGAGGAAATCCCAAATGGGAAACCTCAGCTGCTGAAATCCAAGTTGAGTCTTCGATCGGTCGTCCTTTCCATTTGACCAAATACTCTTCATACTGCCTGTTTCTGGTACTCCTACCCACACGATGATCTAGAATGTCTTCTATCTCCTCCTTCTTAGAAGCAGGAATTGGACATGGCTCTAAAACCAGCTCCTCATCAGTACCATCATCATGATACTCTGTCAAATCTGCAATGTTGAAAATGGGAGAAATGTGAATACTATCTGGCAGCTCAACCTCATATGCATTTCCTGAGTTATGCTTCTTCAAAATTTTGCAGGGACCAAATTTCTTCATTTTCAGCTTGTTGTAAGTACCAACTGGAAATCTTTCTTTTCGTAAGTGCACCATGACAAGATCCCCTACTTGGAATTCCTTATGTCTTCTCCTTGCATCAGCCCTAGCTTTATACTCTTGATTCATCTTGATAATGTGTGCTTGAACCTCCTCATGTAGACGCTTGATGTGTTCAGCAAATTCCTCAGCTTCAGCACTTGTTCTCTCCCCTTGTTCTATCTTCCTCAATTCTGGTGCAGTCCTTGGGCTATTCCCATATACAATTTGAAATGGTGATTTTCCAGTACTCCTATTTACAGAGTTATTATAAGCAAACTCTGCCTGTGGTAAAATCAAATCCCATCCCTTGGGCTTATCCCCAACTAAACATCTCAGCAAATTGCCCAAACTTCTATTTACCACTTCTGTTTGGCCATCAGTCTGTGGGTGATGCGTGGAACTGAATTTCAAGTCTGTTCTCAACTTCTTCCACAATGTCCTCCAAAAATACCCCACAAATTTAGTATCTCGGTCAGAAACTATACTCCTTGGAAGACCATGTAGTCTCACCACCTCTTTGAAAAACAAGTCTGCAATATGGACAGCATCATGAGTTTTGTGGCATGGAATGAAATGTGCCATTTTGGAGAACCTATCAACCACCACGAATACTGAGTCATTACCCCTTTGGGTCCTTGGCAATCCAAGAACAAAATCCATACTTATGTCCTCCCATGGCCTTGATGGAACAGGCAATGGCTGATATAGGCCAGTATTTTGACTAAACCCCTTGGCCACTTGACAAACCTGGCAACTCTGTACAAACTTTTTCACATCCTGTGTAATTTTAGGCCAAAAATAATGTTCTCTAAGAATGGCAACGGTCTTATCCCGACCAAAATGTCCTGCCATCCCTCCACTGTGTTTCTCCTTAATCAGATTTTCCCTCATGGAACTCCTTGGAATGCACAATTGACTACCTTTGAACAACATGCCATCCTGAATCAAATAGTCTAACCACTTGGTTCTATCTACAGCAACAGGTTCTTTACAAGCTTTCCATGCTTCAGCAAAATCAGGATCCTCAGGGTACAAATTCTTGAGTTCATCAAACCCAACTACTTCAACCTGCATTGTTGTAAGCAACAATTGTCTCCTACTTAATGCATCTGCAACCCTGTTAGATTTTCCACTTCTATGCTTTAACACAAATGTATAACTCTGCAAGAATTCTACCCACTTCATATGTCTCTGATTCAACTTACCTTGGCTATTTAGGTACTGTAATGCCTGATGATCAGTATACAAAACAAATTCCTTTGGCAATAAATAATGCCTCCATTTCTTTAAGGCCTGAACTATCGCATAGAACTCTTGATCATAAACAGAATACTTCTTCTTTGCATCATTCAATTTTTCACTAAAATATGCAATAGGCTTACCTTCTTGGCTTAATACAGCCCCAATAGCGCTACCACTAGCATCACAGTCCACCTGGAATACTTTTCTGAAATCTGGAAGTGCCAACACAGGCTGTTCAGTCACCTTCTTCTTCAGCAATTCAAAACTTCTCACAGCTGCTGCAGTCCATTTGAACTCTTTTCTATCCCCTCTTATTGTATCAGTTAGGGGTGCACATATGCCACTGAAATTCTTAATAAACTTCCTGTAAAAACTAACCAGACCATGAAATGATCTTACCTCAGTAGCAGACCTTGGAGTAGGCCATTCCAAGATAGCTTTAACCTTCTCTGGATCCATTTTGAGTCCTTCAGGTGATATAACAAATCCCAAATAGACTAACTCCCTTTTTGCAAAGACACACTTCTTTAGATTAATTAACAGTTTCTCTTCCCTCAGCCTTTCAAAGACACTACGAATATGCAGCAAATGTTCTTCCAAAGTCTTGCTGAAAATTAAAATATCATACAAATAGACAATAACAAATTTTCCCAAGAACTTCTTAAGTACCTCATTCATGAGCCGCATGAAGGTGCTTGGGGCGTTCGTCAATCCAAAGGGCATGACTAACCACTCATAAAGACCCTCCTTGGTCTTGAAGGCTGTTTTCCACTCATCTCCTTCTCGAATCCGTATCTGATGATAGCCACTCTTCAGATCTATCTTTGTGAAGTACTGAGCTCCACTCAAGCAGTCCATAAGATCATCCATCCTTGGTAAAGGAAACCGGTACTTGATGGTTATCCTATTTATAGCTCGAGAATCTGTACACATCCTCCACTCTCCATCCTTCTTTGGTGCAAGTACTGCAGGTACTGCACATGGACTCAGGCTCTCTCGAATCAAGCCCTTCCTCAACAGCTCCTGAACCTGTCTATTTAGCTCCTCTGTTTCAGTAGGAGTCATCCTGTGAGCAGCCTTGTTAGGCAAACTAGCTCTTGGAATCAGATCTATTTGATGACTGATTTGCCTTACTGGTGGCAATCCATCTGGAACATTATCAGAGATAATATCTCCAAATTCTCCTAGTAAATCTGAAACTTCAAATGGTATTTCACTACTACCTTCTTTATCTTTCCTAGGAATCAAAGCATAGCACATACGCTGATGTTTCATGCCATCTAAAAACTTCCTTCCATCAACAAGACAAATCCTAGCACTGCTACATACCTTTTCACCTTCCTTTTTCATGGGCTTCAATTTGTGGCGAACTCCATCTTTTGTCAGAGAGTATGTGTTTGCATGTCCATCATGTATTGCATGTCTATCAAACTGCCATGGTCTACCCAACAATAGATGGCAAACATCCATCGAAATAACATCACAAAGAACTTCATCATGGTAACTCCCAATTTTGAATTTTACTAAACATTGTTCACTTACCAGGACCTTATGATCATCTTTTACCCAAGAAATCCGATAGGGTTGGGGATGTTTCTCCCTCTTGAGCTTCAGCT
The DNA here is from genome assembly GCA_028749045.1 of Cupressus sempervirens. Lineage (NCBI taxonomy): Eukaryota > Viridiplantae > Streptophyta > Pinopsida > Cupressales > Cupressaceae > Cupressus > Cupressus sempervirens. The sequence goes on from CM053783.1 coordinate 28,700,048, forward strand.
TAGAGACCATCTCTTCGGATACCAAGTTATCAGTGCTACCACCATCAATGATCACATCACAACATTTATCCTCACACTTGCATCTGGTATGGAACAAGCTCCTCCGTTGTCCTGGTTCATTTTCACCACTTAGTAGGACTCTTTCATTTACCAAGGTCTCTCCTCTTTCTGCATCCTCTGAATGTGATGATTGTGCATCCTCATCCACATGAGCAACCCTAGCTTGGCCCTCAGCTCTCCTATCTGTCCTTCCTTGTCGTTGAGGGCATTCAAAGGCACGATGACCTTCTTCATTGCAATGGAAACAGGTACCACGGAAGCCTCCTCTTCCTTGCCCACGTCCTCTACCTCTTCCTCTTTGATTTCCAAAATCTTGATCACGGGAGCGGTTGAAACCCTCATTCCTCTGGTTCCTGCTAGTACCCTCATCTTCATTTTTCTTTTGAGTTTCATTGCGGCCTCCAGATGATCTACCGCTTCCCCTTCCTCCTTGACCTCGCCCTCTTTGTCTTCCTTCAAACCTTTTACTCAGCTTCTCTTCAACTCGTAGGGCAAACTGGTATGCTTCTTCAACGCTGGTCATTCTTACCAGACTTAGTTCTTCCTGGATGCTAGGTCGTAACCCACTGATATAACGAGCAACCTTCTCCTTATTTGCTTCCGCATGCCCCGCTCTAATCAGGAGTCGGTAAAACTCCTCTGTATATTCTTGGACTGATCTTCCTGCTTGCTTTAACCCGTGCATCTTCTTAAACAGATCAAGCTCGTAGTCCACAGGAATGAACTGCTTCTACAATTTGTCCACCATGCGATCCCATCTTGTGATCTTCTCCTTTCCTCTTCTAAGTCTTTCCAGTTGAATCTCTTGCCACCAGATTTTTGCATGGCCTTTTAGTTTTGCCTTTGCAAACTTAACCCTATCTGGGTCCCTTATATCCTCATACTCAAAGTATTCGTCCAGTTCATTGATCCAATCGATCAACTCATCTGGTTTCAAATTTCCTGAAAATATACCCACTTCAATTGTAGGTCTTTTCCAAACCTAGAAATGGCCCTAAAAAGCCTTTCCTCTACAGGATTCAGAACTTCCCCGTCAACTTCCATTACTTCCTCTTCATTGTCATCCTCACTATTGTCATCTGCGGCAATATTTGCTCCTCTACGAAGCTCCTCTTGCAATGCTTGTACCTGTCTCTGGAGGGCTCTAACCTCCTCAGGATCAACAGCTCTAGCCCTTCCACCACGCTCTCTTCGTGGAGGCATCTTCTAACTCGAACCCACAACCACACAGTCCTGGTGCAAACTGCCTCACAGTCGGCGCTCTGTCTACACACTCAGGAAAACCTGGCTCTGATATCACTTGATGGGGACACAACCCAACAACCAGAATAGACACAATAGAAAGGGGAAATTATATTAACTGAGAAAATAAGCTGGTACAAACAGTGCAGAGAAAATAAACTCAAAACAAGCCCTGCGGGCTTACAATAGCATAAATCTGGAGAATATTTCTCCTTTTAGCACCTCCTCTCAAGCTCCAATCCGAACTGCCTTTTACAATGCCAGAAATCTCCTTAAATAGACCTCGGAGGGTTAAGGACTAGGAGTACATTCTAGAAGGTGCTAGTAGGCATCCACCGACAAAATAGAAGGTTCCGGAAGCTGCGTTAGAAGTCGGTGCAATTCTAGAAGAATCCAGAAACGGTAGCCGAACTTCCGGGAGGCATAACTTTTGAACCGTAACTCCGATTGACGAACCGTTTACATTTTCGGAAAGCTCTCGAAGCGCTCTATAGCCCTATGGACAAGCTTCGCTCGTCCCCCATTTTTCGACCCTTTTCGAGGTCATTTAATGCCCCAAACCTGACTCTGAAGCATTCTTAGGGGGTCTCCAAAACCCGAAAAACTGCAATAACTTTCAAACCGTGGGGCCTTTTGACCTGATTCTTTTTCTGGAATGCTCTAAATCTCGATTACATTCATCTGGCCAAGTCACACCTTCTAGGTCACCAAAATGATGGTCAAATTGCATGCTCCTATTTTTTCGGGATTTTTAAATGCACTGATAGTTGAACTATGAGAGTTGGAACCTTTATTTGAGCCAAATGGGTATCCAAAAATGCAAAGACATAAAATAGAAACTAAGTCTAAGTACATTTTTTTGGGTGACACAGGATTGCCCTTATACCTCTGGATGCTCCTGCATCAGACACCCAGGGTAGATTGAAAAGTGACCCTGTCACTTTATGGATGGTAGAGGAAATCCCAAATGGGAAACCTCAGCTGCTGAAATCCAAGTTGAGTCTTCGATCGGTCGTCCTTTCCATTTGACCAAATACTCTTCATACTGCCTGTTTCTGGTACTCCTACCCACACGATGATCTAGAATGTCTTCTATCTCCTCCTTCTTAGAAGCAGGAATTGGACATGGCTCTAAAACCAGCTCCTCATCAGTACCATCATCATGATACTCTGTCAAATCTGCAATGTTGAAAATGGGAGAAATGTGAATACTATCTGGCAGCTCAACCTCATATGCATTTCCTGAGTTATGCTTCTTCAAAATTTTGCAGGGACCAAATTTCTTCATTTTCAGCTTGTTGTAAGTACCAACTGGAAATCTTTCTTTTCGTAAGTGCACCATGACAAGATCCCCTACTTGGAATTCCTTATGTCTTCTCCTTGCATCAGCCCTAGCTTTATACTCTTGATTCATCTTGATAATGTGTGCTTGAACCTCCTCATGTAGACGCTTGATGTGTTCAGCAAATTCCTCAGCTTCAGCACTTGTTCTCTCCCCTTGTTCTATCTTCCTCAATTCTGGTGCAGTCCTTGGGCTATTCCCATATACAATTTGAAATGGTGATTTTCCAGTACTCCTATTTACAGAGTTATTATAAGCAAACTCTGCCTGTGGTAAAATCAAATCCCATCCCTTGGGCTTATCCCCAACTAAACATCTCAGCAAATTGCCCAAACTTCTATTTACCACTTCTGTTTGGCCATCAGTCTGTGGGTGATGCGTGGAACTGAATTTCAAGTCTGTTCTCAACTTCTTCCACAATGTCCTCCAAAAATACCCCACAAATTTAGTATCTCGGTCAGAAACTATACTCCTTGGAAGACCATGTAGTCTCACCACCTCTTTGAAAAACAAGTCTGCAATATGGACAGCATCATGAGTTTTGTGGCATGGAATGAAATGTGCCATTTTGGAGAACCTATCAACCACCACGAATACTGAGTCATTACCCCTTTGGGTCCTTGGCAATCCAAGAACAAAATCCATACTTATGTCCTCCCATGGCCTTGATGGAACAGGCAATGGCTGATATAGGCCAGTATTTTGACTAAACCCCTTGGCCACTTGACAAACCTGGCAACTCTGTACAAACTTTTTCACATCCTGTGTAATTTTAGGCCAAAAATAATGTTCTCTAAGAATGGCAACGGTCTTATCCCGACCAAAATGTCCTGCCATCCCTCCACTGTGTTTCTCCTTAATCAGATTTTCCCTCATGGAACTCCTTGGAATGCACAATTGACTACCTTTGAACAACATGCCATCCTGAATCAAATAGTCTAACCACTTGGTTCTATCTACAGCAACAGGTTCTTTACAAGCTTTCCATGCTTCAGCAAAATCAGGATCCTCAGGGTACAAATTCTTGAGTTCATCAAACCCAACTACTTCAACCTGCATTGTTGTAAGCAACAATTGTCTCCTACTTAATGCATCTGCAACCCTGTTAGATTTTCCACTTCTATGCTTTAACACAAATGTATAACTCTGCAAGAATTCTACCCACTTCATATGTCTCTGATTCAACTTACCTTGGCTATTTAGGTACTGTAATGCCTGATGATCAGTATACAAAACAAATTCCTTTGGCAATAAATAATGCCTCCATTTCTTTAAGGCCTGAACTATCGCATAGAACTCTTGATCATAAACAGAATACTTCTTCTTTGCATCATTCAATTTTTCACTAAAATATGCAATAGGCTTACCTTCTTGGCTTAATACAGCCCCAATAGCGCTACCACTAGCATCACAGTCCACCTGGAATACTTTTCTGAAATCTGGAAGTGCCAACACAGGCTGTTCAGTCACCTTCTTCTTCAGCAATTCAAAACTTCTCACAGCTGCTGCAGTCCATTTGAACTCTTTTCTATCCCCTCTTATTGTATCAGTTAGGGGTGCACATATGCCACTGAAATTCTTAATAAACTTCCTGTAAAAACTAACCAGACCATGAAATGATCTTACCTCAGTAGCAGACCTTGGAGTAGGCCATTCCAAGATAGCTTTAACCTTCTCTGGATCCATTTTGAGTCCTTCAGGTGATATAACAAATCCCAAATAGACTAACTCCCTTTTTGCAAAGACACACTTCTTTAGATTAATTAACAGTTTCTCTTCCCTCAGCCTTTCAAAGACACTACGAATATGCAGCAAATGTTCTTCCAAAGTCTTGCTGAAAATTAAAATATCATACAAATAGACAATAACAAATTTTCCCAAGAACTTCTTAAGTACCTCATTCATGAGCCGCATGAAGGTGCTTGGGGCGTTCGTCAATCCAAAGGGCATGACTAACCACTCATAAAGACCCTCCTTGGTCTTGAAGGCTGTTTTCCACTCATCTCCTTCTCGAATCCGTATCTGATGATAGCCACTCTTCAGATCTATCTTTGTGAAGTACTGAGCTCCACTCAAGCAGTCCATAAGATCATCCATCCTTGGTAAAGGAAACCGGTACTTGATGGTTATCCTATTTATAGCTCGAGAATCTGTACACATCCTCCACTCTCCATCCTTCTTTGGTGCAAGTACTGCAGGTACTGCACATGGACTCAGGCTCTCTCGAATCAAGCCCTTCCTCAACAGCTCCTGAACCTGTCTATTTAGCTCCTCTGTTTCAGTAGGAGTCATCCTGTGAGCAGCCTTGTTAGGCAAACTAGCTCTTGGAATCAGATCTATTTGATGACTGATTTGCCTTACTGGTGGCAATCCATCTGGAACATTATCAGAGATAATATCTCCAAATTCTCCTAGTAAATCTGAAACTTCAAATGGTATTTCACTACTACCTTCTTTATCTTTCCTAGGAATCAAAGCATAGCACATACGCTGATGTTTCATGCCATCTAAAAACTTCCTTCCATCAACAAGACAAATCCTAGCACTGCTACATACCTTTTCACCTTCCTTTTTCATGGGCTTCAATTTGTGGCGAACTCCATCTTTTGTCAGAGAGTATGTGTTTGCATGTCCATCATGTATTGCATGTCTATCAAACTGCCATGGTCTACCCAACAATAGATGGCAAACATCCATCGAAATAACATCACAAAGAACTTCATCATGGTAACTCCCAATTTTGAATTTTACTAAACATTGTTCACTTACCAGGACCTTATGATCATCTTTTACCCAAGAAATCCGATAGGGTTGGGGATGTTTCTCCCTCTTGAGCTTCAGCTTAGAGACCATCTCTTCGGATACCAAGTTATCAGTGCTACCACCATCAATGATCACATCACAACATTTATCCTCACACTTGCATCTGGTATGGAACAAGCTCCTCCGTTGTCCTGGTTCATTTTCACCACTTAGTAGGACTCTTTCATTTACCAAGGTCTCTCCTCTTTCTGCATCCTCTGAATGTGATGATTGTGCATCCTCATCCACATGAGCAACCCTAGCTTGGCCCTCAGCTCTCCTATCTGTCCTTCCTTGTCGTTGAGGGCATTCAAAGGCACGATGACCTTCTTCATTGCAATGGAAACAGGTACCACGGAAGCCTCCTCTTCCTTGCCCACGTCCTCTACCTCTTCCTCTTTGATTTCCAAAATCTTGATCACGGGAGCGGTTGAAACCCTCATTCCTCTGGTTCCTGCTAGTACCCTCATCTTCATTTTTCTTTTGAGTTTCATTGCGGCCTCCAGATGATCTACCGCTTCCCCTTCCTCCTTGACCTCGCCCTCTTTGTCTTCCTTCAAACCTTTTACTCAGCTTCTCTTCAACTCGTAGGGCAAACTGGTATGCTTCTTCAACGCTGGTCATTCTTACCAGACTTAGTTCTTCCTGGATGCTAGGTCGTAACCCACTGATATAACGAGCAACCTTCTCCTTATTTGCTTCCGCATGCCCCGCTCTAATCAGGAGTCGGTAAAACTCCTCTGTATATTCTTGGACTGATCTTCCTGCTTGCTTTAACCCGTGCATCTTCTTAAACAGATCAAGCTCGTAGTCCACAGGAATGAACTGCTTCTACAATTTGTCCACCATGCGATCCCATCTTGTGATCTTCTCCTTTCCTCTTCTAAGTCTTTCCAGTTGAATCTCTTGCCACCAGATTTTTGCATGGCCTTTTAGTTTTGCCTTTGCAAACTTAACCCTATCTGGGTCCCTTATATCCTCATACTCAAAGTATTCGTCCAGTTCATTGATCCAATCGATCAACTCATCTGGTTTCAAATTTCCTGAAAATATACCCACTTCAATTGTAGGTCTTTTCCAAACCTAGAAATGGCCCTAAAAAGCCTTTCCTCTACAGGATTCAGAACTTCCCCGTCAACTTCCATTACTTCCTCTTCATTGTCATCCTCACTATTGTCATCTGCGGCAATATTTGCTCCTCTACGAAGCTCCTCTTGCAATGCTTGTACCTGTCTCTGGAGGGCTCTAACCTCCTCAGGATCAACAGCTCTAGCCCTTCCACCACGCTCTCTTCGTGGAGGCATCTTCTAACTCGAACCCACAACCACACAGTCCTGGTGCAAACTGCCTCACAGTCGGCGCTCTGTCTACACACTCAGGAAAACCTGGCTCTGATATCACTTGATGGGGACACAACCCAACAACCAGAATAGACACAATAGAAAGGGGAAATTATATTAACTGAGAAAATAAGCTGGTACAAACAGTGCAGAGAAAATAAACTCAAAACAAGCCCTGCGGGCTTACAATAGCATAAATCTGGAGAATATTTCTCCTTTTAGCACCTCCTCTCAAGCTCCAATCCGAACTGCCTTTTACAATGCCAGAAATCTCCTTAAATAGACCTCGGAGGGTTAAGGACTAGGAGTACATTCTAGAAGGTGCTAGTAGGCATCCACCGACAAAATAGAAGGTTCCGGAAGCTGCGTTAGAAGTCGGTGCAATTCTAGAAGAATCCAGAAACGGTAGCCGAACTTCCGGGAGGCATAACTTTTGAACCGTAACTCCGATTGACGAACCGTTTACATTTTCGGAAAGCTCTCGAAGCGCTCTATAGCCCTATGGACAAGCTTCGCTCGTCCCCCATTTTTCGACCCTTTTCGAGGTCATTTAATGCCCCAAACCTGACTCTGAAGCATTCTTAGGGGGTCTCCAAAACCCGAAAAACTGCAATAACTTTCAAACCGTGGGGCCTTTTGACCTGATTCTTTTTCTGGAATGCTCTAAATCTCGATTACATTCATCTGGCCAAGTCACACCTTCTAGGTCACCAAAATGATGGTCAAATTGCATGCTCCTATTTTTTCGGGATTTTTAAATGCACTGATAGTTGAACTATGAGAGTTGGAACCTTTATTTGAGCCAAATGGGTATCCAAAAATGCAAAGACATAAAATAGAAACTAAGTCTAAGTACATTTTTTTGGGTGACACAGGATTGCCCTTATACCTCTGGATGCTCCTGCATCAAAGCTGAACTTAAGGAGCATACTATTCATGCAGAGCAGCTGGCAGTAATGAATAAAGATAAAATGAATGCACTCATACTTTTACATGGCGCGCGTACTAAAAAGCTTGTTGCCTAATGGGATGTAGAACTACTCAAGCAGCAGCTCGCTCGTCTCACAGCCTCAACAACTCCAATGGCAACATCACTTTCAGCTTCAGCTCCAAGGAGGTCATCTCACCCCTCTTCTTGACTTGCTCGTCATATAGAAATGACTCCATTTTTTTTTGGGGGGGCAGGAGGGGGGGATAATCTAGCGAGTAAATTTGCATTTAATTAATTAAGTAGTGGTTGGGAAAAGTTGTACCAAGAATCGCGCCGGTGGGTATTAGTAACCAACTTGTGCACTATATGCAGTACACAAATGGAATAGTAAGGTCTAATAATTTTGGGAACTATCTTTGGTACAAGTATGTAACTTGGTTGGTATAAATACATATTTTACCATTATGTGCATTGTTCCAATTACTTAGATAGATGTGATAGTAATATTATGAATCATATACATTGCATATATTGTTGGTATTACTCTGCTATATTGGCATATACACTATTCTTGATGAAGAATATTCAAAAGTGAGTATTTGATGAAGAAAATGAGACAAACATAGATTTATCCGCACCACTTGGACGAGCTCCTCCAGGAGAATCCGTACTAAGATGGCGTTCTACGATGAGCATTTCATTGAGTTACAAGATGGGATCATTGTACGCCCCATGTACCTATCGCTCTTCATATCTCTCTTAGTTTTTTAAAGGTGGGCAGCCACAGCTACGCATTCAGACTGGCCACCATCTGGACAAAGAGGACAACATTTTCCATGTTTGTGACTTGGGCATCCCTGAGACTGTGACTCACTTCATTTTTCACTGCCCAGATCCTACGAGATTAGAGGAGATTCTATTATTTGTTTCATGAGGTGCAGTCCCTCATGGCCTTCTTCACATACAAAGTCCAAAGATGCCTTTCGCTCTCCCTCCAGGAGACACAGAGATACTTGGAACACACCTTGCAGAGACTCCTTCCCTGGAGATCCTAATCCAACCAACCCATCAGTTCCTTCTTTGTTGTGGCCTCTCCCATCCAAGGTATCAAGTGTGCGAAGGACCCCTAATCTGTGTCTCAAAGAGCAGTGAGACAATGCAGATCTTCCATTCAGCAGTAGCTGTCCTCTACCACCACTGCTAGGAACACTTGACGATGACTTAGGATATCCCCTCTAAGGGCCCATCTGTCGATTCTCAACTTTTTCATAGCGGATCGATCCAGCTAGTGGGTGGGTCTATCATGTTTGGCTGCCCTAACTAGCTTTAGTTGCTTTGTTCGTTTGTGTGGTTCATCTTTGGCTCTTTGGTTGTTCGTTTATTTCTTCCAAACATCGTTTGGTGTTCTTGCTCTGTTTTGGGTTGTTGCTTAACTTCTAGCAGTCCCTTAGGCCCTTTTTTGGTATCTTGTTAGACATTAATAAATTTATTTTATCTTACCTATGTTTTTAATAGTCATCCCCTGTTGTCCACTTAAATTTGGCTTTGCACTGTACCCATACCGAAAACACATCCTCATCTCCTAAAACATCCCCATCCCTGAAACTCCATGGAGCAGAGATATTTTGATGTTGAACTCGAAGTTATGATGCTATGATGCTATGATCACGATGCTATCATTACAAGTTTTTGTTGTATATATTACACTATGTGACTAGCCCACAGAGTTAGCTCGAGAGAAGCACTATATATTCATGCTTCTAGACTGTGTATATATGTGTATGTGTATAGATATACATTTTATTTTTAATTTTTTTTGTACTAAGTTTTAATGAGCCCAAACCCTATTTCAAAATTTTGACGTACTAGCAAACTGGTTCTTCAAACCCAAACTAGCAACTTAGCTTTAATATTATTTATACCTATTGCGTGAAATAATAAGAGGCCAAAAAGAAAAAGAAATTTATTTCCCATCATTAAGGATTGGACCTATCTAAGAAAAATTTATCAAATGGGGACATTATAATCAATCTCAGTCTTAAGCTAGTGGAACCACTCAATCGTCAAGGTGGGTCCTCAACTTGTGTGACCAATCATGCCAAAAGTAGGTAGGCCGAAACATTATGTGATCCATGAAATACAAGAAATGTTTGACAAAGATGGGAAACTACGCCTGAGAAGCTAAGGATGAAATGAAAAAGCTAATACATATCATTTTTGACAACACGAATTATCACCACCTTAAAGAAAAATGAAAAGAGGCGCATCTAATAAATAGTGGAAAGGAAGGAGTCAATGGATACAGATGTCAAAGATTGAAAGAGTTAATTATTGTCCAAAAATAAAGATAAACAACAATAAAGAAGGCCATAAACAATACACAACATACCTAAGACGTTTATCTTGGAAAAACCCTCCAACTAGAGGAAAAAACCTAGCCACATCAGTAAAATATATCTTTTATCAATAAAGAAATGTTCAAGTACAAAGCTTTCACTTGATTGCTTTACAATACACTAAACAATAACATAAATAGATTGAAATGAGACTCTTCATATTACACACAAAGGTCTCTTCAAATTCCAAATAAAAGACTTCATATTTCCAAATATTTAACACTTCATATCTCCATACGCATGCCTCTTCGCCTGACACATGTTATTAAATATTATCACAAATGGCTACTTCAGCTAAAGATAACCATAACAATCATAAGTGTCATATTTCTATTTCATAAAATTAGAGATAAAGATCTTTCACACTCCCTCTTAGCAAGAGAGAGATCTTTAGTATGGCAAGCACACATAGTTGTAACCAAAGATGTCAATGATAAATTCACATCACATAAAACATGTTATCTCAACATAACATAATTCACCTTGGTTACTTCATAAGCACATAAAATTTTAGTCATCGAGTCGCACGTGTGACCTCCACCATGCCTACTCGCAGAAGGTGGTCCAAGGGCTTTCACCTGAAACTTCCCCTAGAGAAGAATGCATTTCCAACATGCCTCAGCATAGAGGGTGGTCAACGGGCTTTCACCTCAAAATTTTCCTAGAGAAGAATGCATTTCCACCATGCCTACTCGTAGAGGGTGCTCCAAGGGCTTCCACCTCAAACTTCTCCCAAACAAGAATGCATTTCCACCATGCCTCACCGCAAAGGGTGGATCCGGTATACTACTAGCATAGGGTGGAAAAGGGGATTTCACCTCAAAATTCTCTTATAGAGAAGAACCCATTAACAAGGGATTTCACCTCGAACTTCTCACACATAGAAGAACTCATTAAGAACTGGGATTCTCTCTTAACAAAGACTCCCTCTCAGCAAGGACAATTTTGTACAGCGTAATAAGATAGTTAATGTAACCTCCCTTTGAAGTTGAACATCTCCCTCTAAATATGTATCGTCAAGGCAACATCCTCATCGTAATGCTTCTTGTTACACCCTTCAACCCAAAGAGATATTCTTATTAAATCAACTAATCTTAGTAATAAAACAAGAATGCATGATCTATACTCAAAGATATAAACATAGAATACTTATCTCTTCTGAATTCATGCAATTTTCTTCACTATCATCTGCAACCTCTTGAGGTGAATAGAACCCCTTATTACACATATACTCTAGTCCAACGCATGCAGTAGACAAGCAACATATGCCCATTTCAATCTACACAAACTATCCATCTGCGTCAATTGTCTTCACAGCCACCAATCCCATAATCCTTGCAATCATTGCCACTACTCATTCATGCAATATATCATATACATTCATGATGGGTGACTTGACTTTGAGTGTTGAAATAACAAGGCCAAGCTCCACACAATCGATTGTCAAATGATAGAGAACTAGAGTGTTGTTCAAGGAGCACGATTGAGTTTTAGGGAGAAGAAAAACAAATGAATGCATAGCCTTAAGCCATTTAACCGTTGCAGATTGAGAATCATCAACAAAGGAAAGGGGAGAAGATGGGATTGATCCTCTGCTTGCTTTGTCAAGAAAGAATGTATCGCGATAACCTTGAGGCAATGTGGGCCCTGGAATAGCTGATTCCAAACAATTAAACGCTTTAGAAGGATATATGTCCACTCAACAACAAAATCACCATGGCTACCTCCACACCCGACAAGGAACTCCAAAGAGTTCTATAAACTCTGATCACGTGATATCCTATTCCTCCAACCCGTTGTATGACCCTTCACATCACTTGAAACATTATATTCTCATTTTGTAATATGCAATATCTCAAAAGCTTCCACCGTCCACTACTCCGCAACGCACAGAACTATAGAGTGTATAACTACCATGGCATGTCTCTGCAAGGAATTTCCCAACACAAAACATACAATCTCTAGTCATCAATATGGATATGAAAAGACTATCGTTATAAAAGGGATAATCATTAGCCCATGAAAGAAGATCAAAAGCCAATAATAGAATAATAACGCGCTAACTTCGGATTCAAATGAAGAATCCAGGAAACACGTTGCCAACAAGACTTATGATGATGCTACCCAAAAGAACAAAAAAATGCATATGATTCACCAAACATAGCATATTTGATGTATCATTACTGTAAGGAATTTTCTCACCGTGATGAATATTGTCGACTGCAGATCCATCAAGTATAGCAATGTCGGATTGCCATCATTTTGTAGAAAGTTTTTTTTAAATGCTTGAAAGTGTTTAGAACGTTAGCGCAAGCGGCAACGATTGAATTCATAGCAAGTCAAAGGTTCTGATTTTGACATTAACGACATAGATCATTTCTATGATCATCCAATGCCTATCTTTGATTTGATACCGTTTATACTCAACTATACATGAATTTGGATTGAATGCTCCCAAAAAGGAATGCCTCCCGACAAAAATAATGATAGGATAGCAAGAAGACCACCCTAGCACACATGTTTTCCATAACAGCACAAACAATAACCATGAAGAGATAATAAGGCACGACCAAATTCTGCACTCTTAATACTCTACGCTCTAGAAAACAAATATGCCCACAGATCACATCGATAAAGATAAGAGACCTATATTTGGAACCAAAAGGAAAAGCCAGTAATACGTAAAAGAACAGACAAAGAGACATCATTGTCTTTGATGCAGGAGCATGCTGGGTGTAAAGGCAATCTTGCATCACCCAAAGAAATATTTATGTTTCTGTCTTTTCAATAAAAGTTGTTTCAATGTAAATTTTCTATTTGAGTTTCATTGCCATATCATATATATTGGTGAAGTTATTGAGGATTTTCGCTATAAATAAATACTTTGAGCTCAAATTTGAACACCTAAGAGGCTCCAAAACAAGGTCAAACACCTACTAACAAACGCTTACACAATTATGCATTGTTGATCAAGAGTTGTCGTTTCTGAAAAGTGGTTATAATAGCCAATCGAAGCTATGGTTAAAAAGTTATGACCTCCGAAAGTTGGGCTACCTAAAAATATAATTTGTAACTATTTTGAGCCAACTCTAATGTAATAAAATGTGAAAAATAATATAATTGGGGTTGGTCAGCCTCAAGGGTTAGGGTTAAATTTCTATAACCTTCTCAGGTGGTGAAAAATTGCCTATACAAGCAAAGCCCGTAAAATTGTTTAGGGCAGTTTTGGGTGATTGTTCAAAGCTCTATATTGCAAAAATATTGGAAGGAAAATGCACGTGGCTTCGCATATTGTATTTTTGAAATCTGTAATTCCATACTTTGTAGATAATAAGAAGCTCGCTTTTTTTTTTTTTTGCAAATTGTTGTTCTTTCTATATTTTTGTCATGTGTTTGTGGTATTAAGGAGAGCACCCTACGTGGAGTGGTATCAGAGCAAGAGTTCCCGAGTGTGTAGACAAATCGCCGATTGTGAGGCAATTGCACCAGGATCATGGTTTAGGGTTTCAGCGATAAGCACGAAAAATGTTTCCATGAAGGGATTATGTCAAAAGAGTCGGGGTATGACACCTGAGGTTAGAGCCCTCCAAATACAAGTGCATGCATTGCAGGAAGAGATTCACAAAGAGATGAATCTTGTAGTAGGAGATGAAAGTGAGGATGAATTCAAGGAAGAAGGTTGATCGGGAAGGAGAAGCAACACTATGAATCAAGTGGAAAGGCTTTTTAGGGCCATTTCCAAGATTGGGAAAAGACCTAAGATTGAGGTCCCAACATTTTTAGGAAATCTTAACCCAAAGGAATTGATCAAATCAATGTAATAGAAGAATATTTTGAGTATGAAGATATCGAGGATCCTGATAAGGTCAAGTTTGTTAATGCCAAACTGAAGGGTAATGCGAAGATCTAGTGGCAGGAGATTCAATCAAAGCAAAATAAAAGAGGAAAGGAGAAAATCATAAGATGGGATCAATTGGTGAATAAGATAAGATAAGATAATGATATTAATGTCCAACAAAAGAGCACAAAAAGGTCTATGGGATTGAAGGATTACAATAAGAAAGCTAACAACAGTAGGAGCACCAAATGGTGTCCAAAAGAAAAGCATACAACAAAAAAAAGAACAAGAAAAAGAACAGAGAAAGGCCAAGACAAAGAACAGAGAAAGGCCAAGACAAAGACTAGGAGTCCTTTCTAAGCAAAAAGAAATCAGTCACAGAAGGATATGCCTGTTGATGGATAGAAGCTCTGATCTATCTTTGTAAACTTGTAGATGAGTGTCGCTGATGAAAAAGGCCAGTACGGGGTCTGGCAGACCTAGAGTGACCAGAAGAACTAGTAGAACTAGACGACCTTTTCACACCACGCAAAGGAGATAAGGGTGTGAAAAAGGCAATAATGAGCTGAGTATATGTATGTTGGTGAGGAACTAGTGATTGTAATGTACTATTACAGAGTATAGTGGCCTCCTGAATATAAAGTGTAAGGTACCACTGATCATAGTAACTAAAAAAATCAGAAAGAGAGAAACAATCCCGGAACAAGCAGAAAAACGTACCTCTATCTCATAATAGATAGGGCAACGAAAAATAAAGTGAGTCTCTGTCTCAATTTCATCTAACATACACAGCTTACAGATTTGTTCCCCGCTGTCAATATGATGATCAGTCTGAGCCCAAAGACAGTGAGAACTAACTCTGAAGGTCCCTATGGAGATACGCAAGGCGTGAGACCACCACTGAGAAAGGTAGCTAGGTCGAACAATAATCCCATTAGAGATTTTCAAAAAGTGCTCCGCACAGGAGGGCATCCTCGAATGAAGGCCACCAGGTAGTGGTAATATATTGTCTATAAATGTCAAGTTTGACATGCTCATTTAACTCCTACCGTGAGGGGAGGAGATGAGCAAGGACGTTTAGTGAGAACTGGTAAGGAAGGAGGCGATCAATATAAATCCCAATCAATCCCAGTAGAGAAGAAGCCTACACATACCAGCAACGAACACGAGAGATAAATTGAAGCAACAATTCATTTCTATCAGAGGGGAAATAATTTCAATTGTTTCTATGATCAAAATGATAGGGATCAAAGAGGAAGAGGACAAGGACCTGGAAGAAGAGATTTTCGTGGAATATGTTTTCACTGCGAAGAAGCAAGTCATAGGACTTATGAATGTCCTCAATACCAAGAAGGATAGATGGGAGAACTAATGGCTAGGGTAGAGTTGCACATGTGGATGAAGATGCCAAGTCATCACATACTGAAGATGTTGAAACAGAGGTTCTAGTTAACAGAAGAGTCCTCCTAAGTGGTGAGAATGAACCAGAGCAAAGGAGTTTGTTTCGCACAACGTGCAAGCATGAGGATAAGTGTTGTAATGTGATTATCAATAGTGGAAGCACTAACAATTTGGTGTCAAGGGAGATGGTCACAAAGTTAAAAGCTCAAGAGACATAAACACCCACGTCCATATTGGATTGCCTAGGTGCAGGATGACCACAAGGTCATGGTCAATGAACACTTCCTAGTAAAGTTCAAGATTGGGAGGTACCATGATGAGGTACTATGTGATATCATACCCATGAATGCATGTCATATGTTGTTGGGTAGGTCGTGGTAGTTTGACAGGTGTGATGTACATGATAGTCGAGCAAATACCTATTCCTAAACAAAGGATGGAATGAGACATAAGCTAAAGTTGTTGAAAGACATAGAAGAGAAGGTATGTAGTAATGTCATAATATGTTTTGTTGATGGAAGGAAGTTCTTAGGAGGCATGAGGCATGAGCATATGTGTTTTGTTATAATTCCAAAAGCTGGTAAAGACAAAGTAGAAGATGTACCTACAGAAGCTGCAAATTTGTTGGATAAGGTTTAGGATATTCTATCTGATAATGTACGTAACGGATTACCTCTAGTAAGGAAGATTAGTCATCAGATGGACTTTATTCAAAGAGCCAATTTTCCAAATAAGGAAGCACACAAAATGACACCAACAGAGAGTGAAGAGTTGAACAAGCAAGTACAAGAGTTGTTGCAGAAGGGGTTGATTCAAGATGGTCAGAGTCCATGTATTGTTCCAGCAGTATTAGCACCAAAGAAGAATGGAGAATGGGGAATGTGTACAAATTCTAGGACTATCAATAAGATCATAATCAAGTACAAATTTCCCTTGCCAAGGATGGGTGATATTATGGACTGTTTAAGCAAAGATGTGTATTTTACAGAGATAGATCTGAAGAGTGGATATCATCGAATTCAAATCAAAGACGGAGATGAATGGAGGACTGTCTTCAAGACAAAAATAAGGATTGTATAAGTAGTTAGTCGTGCCTTTTGGACTAACCAATGCACCAAGCACTTTCATGCGGCTCATGTATGAGGTACTAAAAGAATTTCTAGGTAAGTTTGTCATTGTCTACCTAGATGATATTTTTATCTTCAATAAGACATTGGAGGAGCATATAATGCATATTCATAGGGTGTTTGAGAAGTTAAGGGAAGACAAATTCCTGATTAAATTGAAGAAGCGTAGTTTTGTGAAGAAAGAGTTTATATACTTTGGACATGTAGTTTCAGCTGAAGGTCTAAAATTGGACCCAAAAAAATTGAAGGCTATCATCGAATGGCCTACTCCAAGGAGTGTTATTGAGGTAAGATCTTTTCATGATTTGGCTAGCTTTTATAGAAAGCTTATTAGGAATTTTAGCAATGTCTGTGGACCCTTGATTGAAACAATGAGAAGGGATAGGAAGAAGTTTAAGTGGACTATAGGAGCATATAAGAGTTTTGAATTGTTGAAACAGAAAGTTATAGAACAACTTGTTTTGAGTTTAACACATTCATCTTTTAATAAGGTGTTTCAAGTAGATTGTGATGCTAGTGGTACTGCAATAGGAGTTGTTTTGAGCCAAGAAGGTATACTTTTACTTAGTTCAGTTTGAAGTTAAATGATGCCAAGAGGAAATATTTCATTTATGATCAGGAATTGTATGCAATAATTCAGACATTGAAGAATTGGAGACATTGTCTTCTTCCTAAAGAGTTCATTTTGTATATCGATCATCAAGTTTTGCAATATTTGAATAGTCAAGGAAAGTTGAATCAGAGGCATTTCAAATGGTTTGAGTTTTTGTAAAGTTATACATTTGTTTTAAAACACAAGAGCAAGAAGTCTACTAGGGTTGCATATGCTCTTAGCAACAAACGGCTTTTGCTAACAAAGATGCAGATTGAGGTTGTTGGGTTCAAGGAACTCAATAGTTTGTATCCAGAGGATCTTAATTTTGTAAAAGCTTGGAAAGCTTGTATAGAACCTATTACTCTAGAAAGAACGAAGTGGTTGGATTCAATCATCCAAGATGGTATGCTATTCAGAGGGAGTCAGATATGCATTCCAAGGAGTTCTACGAGTGAGAATCTCATCAAGGAGAGACATACTAGAGCGTTGGTGGGATATTTTGGTCAAGGTAAAACAATTGCTCTGGTTAGTGACAATTATTACTGGCCACAATTGCAACAAGATGTCAAGAAGTTTGTACATAGTTGCAAAGTATGTCAAATGGAAAAAGGAGAAAAGCAGAATATAGGGTTATATCAGCCATTACCTGTACCAAAGAAGTGGTGGGAGGATGTGTCACTATGGACTTTGTTGTTAGTTTGCCAAGGACATAGCGAGGGCATTATTCAATTTTTGTGGTGGTTAACGGGTTTTCAATGATGGTACATCACATTCCTTGCATGAAGATTAATGATGTTGTTCATGTGACAGAATTATTTTTCAAAGAAGTGGTGAGACTACATGATGTGCCAAAGAGCATAGTTTTACATTGAGTCACCAAGTTTGCTGGGTATTTTTGGCACACATTATGGAATAAGTTGAAAACACATTTGAAGTTTAGCTCATTACATCATCCATAGACCAATGAACAAACAAAGGTGGTGAATAAGAATTTGGATAATTTGCTAAGATGTTTGGTTGGAGATAAGCCAATGGCATGGGATTTGATCTACCACAAGCAAAATTTGCATACATAATTTGATCCGGTGGATAATTTCAGTGAAAATTGAAGTGTCTTCAAATCTCCAAATTTTTGCACCATCAAAAAGATCTCAACGTCATGATTCCAACGCAACTTGAATGGAGCAAAAAGGAGTCCATTTGTGCAAGTTACGCTTGGTCAAAGTTCTAGTCAATAGGCAAACCAGAGGGCTAGATAAGGGGCGAAATCAAACCATCTCAAAAGTGGTTAACAATGGATTTCAAAATGAAGAGCCCGATGAGAGCTTTCCAACGGCGTTCGTTTCATCAAAAACGGACTTCATATGTGAAAGTTATGGCCGTTTGAATTTTGGAGGCAAAATGTAACAGTGATGACGTCATCATGATATCAGCAGCTCAAGTGATGACACATGTCAAAAATATGAGCAAATAAAATTGTGCCACATGGCACCTCAAGCTCAAATTTGGTGGTTTAAAAATTCGTTGAGGAGGTTTGAACCCTCAACCTCTCATTCCCTACTTTCCCTCCTTGCCACTAGACCACGTGGAGCATTTAGCAACTTTGTAACAAATTTTCTATTTAAACTATGAATGCCGCCAAAGCCATTTGAAAAGATGCATAGGTGGGAGTTGAACCCTCGACCTGGCCGCCCCTAAAATAGCTACATGCCAATACATCACTGATCTGGCTTGTTAAATGCATGGCAGATGTGTTATTTAACTTGTATCAAATAGCGGAGCCCCCTTAAAATAGATTTATTTGTTATTTTTTTAACAACATTAACCCCTAAAATTATATAAATGCCAAAATGTAAAAATGACAAAGGGGGTTATTCGAAGGGGATGTTTTGTTTTATACCCTTAATTGGTTTTGAGCTAATTTAAGCCAATTATTTTGTATAAAAAGGGGGGTAGGATGTCATTTGGAGGCAACGAAAGTTAAGGGAGAAATTATGCAAATGTTGAGAGAGATTTTATGTATTTGGAGACTTAGTGATTTTTCCTGCACATAGAGGAATTTTGTTGCGTGTGCTCGAAGGGAATTGTCACAAATCATTTGTATTGATTTATTGGAGTTAATCGGATCGGTCCCCCTATTCGAGCTAGACCCGGAGACGTAGTCCTTCCCGGACGAACTCCGAAATCAAATGTGTTGTGTCTCTATCTCTCTTTCTATCATCTCATTCTGTGTTTTCTTACTTGCAATTACATTAATTTTGCTTTATTAAAGCTTTAAAATTAAATTTATGTAATTGGTTAGCATTCTCTGTAATAGTCCTAGATCCTAGAAATCAGATCATAATTGTGCCAACAGGAGCACTAGTAAATCACCGTTCCATATAGTATATGGAAATAATCTCATAAATGCTATGAATTGAGGAAGTTGGACAAAGGGTATATAAGTAGTGTTGAAGCTGAGGATTTTGTAGAGCACTTGCAAAACATACATGAGGAAATGAGGAAGTACATTACCAAGATGAATACACAGTACAAGGCTAAGGTAGCTAGGAAAGGAGGGATAAGGAATTTCAAGTTGAGGATGAAGTCATGGTTCGTTTGAGTAAGGAGCAATTTCCAATAAAAACATATAAGTTAAAAATGAAGAAGTTTGGACCATGTACGATACTGAAGAAGCATGATTCATGAAATTGCCTATAAAGTAGAGTTGCCCACTGAACTGAATATTTCACTAATATTTAACGTTTCAGATCTGACAAAGTGTCATGAAGGGAGTGTTGAAGATGAGGTCGTAGAAGCCCAATGGAGTATTCTGGCAACTACTTTAACTACAAAAGAAATTAAGGATATACTGGAC
The DNA here is from genome assembly GCA_028749045.1 of Cupressus sempervirens. Lineage (NCBI taxonomy): Eukaryota > Viridiplantae > Streptophyta > Pinopsida > Cupressales > Cupressaceae > Cupressus > Cupressus sempervirens. Next base: position 28,719,979 of record CM053783.1, read on the forward strand.
AGTCGTCTTGGCAGAGGCACAAGGAACCAAGATATATGAAGAATATATGGTCAAATGGAAAGGAAGACCTACAAAAGATTCATCATGGTTAACAAGGGTGGAGTTTAAGCATCTTGGCTTTCCTCTAAACACCTAAAATATAACAAGGTTACTTCTCAAATTACCCTGGCTATCTGATCCAAGAGCATCTTTTGTGTAAGGGCAATCTTGCATCACCCAAAAAAAACATTTATGTTTTTGTCATTTCAATAAGGGTTATTTTTGTGCAGAGTTGGTATTTTTGGAAACTATTTTTTGTAAGTTGGTCATACGAGCTCAGAATATTTTGATTTCACAGGTGGACATTCATCTTAGATATATTAGTCTACCTGTTGAGGTTCATTGCCATATCATATGTATTAGTGAAGTCATTGAGGATTTTCAATATAAATTTTGAAGGCCTTAGAAGCTCCAAAACTTTGAGATCAATTTTGAAGCCCTTAGAAGCTCTGAAACTAGGTCAAACCTCATTTGCCAAATGCTAGCATGGTCAAACATTGTAGATCTGGAGTTGTCGTTTCCAAAAAGTGGTTATAAAAGCCAATCAAAGCTACAGTTAAAAAGTTATGACCTCCACAAGTTGGGCTACATGAAATTATAATTTGCAATTATTTTGAGGCAACTCTAATGTAATGAAATGTGAAAAATAATATAATTGGGGTTGGTCGACCTCGAGGATTAGGATAATATTTCTAGAAACTTCTCGGTTGGTGGAAAATCGCCTATATAAGGAAGGCCCATAGGGTTGTTTAGGCCAGTTGAGTGGTTGTTCGTAGCTCTGTCTTGCAGAATATTGTAAGGGAAACGCCCGTATGGCTTCACATATTGTATGTCTGAGATATGTAATTCCATACTTTTGGAGATAATAAGAAGTCCACTTTCTGTTCTTGCAAAGTGTTGTTGTTTCTCTATTTATGTTATGTGTTTGTGGTATTAAGGAGAGCACCCTTCATCAATCTTGTTCAAAAATTGACAAGGGAATACTACATGATCTTTAAAATATTAAATATGCGAAAGGTTGAAGAGATTAATAAACAACGGCTCCTTCAAATAAAAACGTCTTCTCCAAAATATAAGCAAAGGCTCTACATAAGCTGAGAAATCTAAAAGTGCAGAACCACATATGCAAAGAAATAGAGAATAATCCACGCACTTGTTCATAAGAAGAGATGAACATAAACGACAATAAATAGGTGGCAAGATGAACAGGGTGTGAGACATCATTACCCGTTGGATTAGAGAAGCAACACAGTACAAGTTGAGATAGAAAAGAAACACTGAAGAAGAAACAACAATCTGCTACGGCACAAGAAAGAGACAAAATTGCAAAGCTATGATAACCAAATTTGTCTCGCAGCTACCATATTTGAACAATACCTTATTGCTGATATCAAACTAGACTCTAATACCATGTTAACAATACACAAAATACTTAAGACATTTATCCTAGATAGTCACGGATGCGAGGAAAGCCAGTAAATGGGCAATTATCAGGTATCTGAAAGCAGTTATTAGAGATTCCCCTCCCAGTGGGTGGGTAGAGAAGCAGGCCCCCAAGGCCAAATGACGGTCCCACCAGCAATTGGACAAGAGGGAGACCCCCACTTGCTCCCTTCTTGTTAACTACTAGAATGGCAATGGATCCCTTTGGTCATTGTCTGGCCTCTTATGTGATACTGTGGGATCTGCAACTATTCTTGTCATTACAGAGACTGATGAGAGTCCTACACCTCCTCTTCTGAGTGTTATTGGCTATCAGTGGTTATCTATATGTAGAGAGGAGGTTCATGCTTCTGGTGGTGGACGTGGCTCGTGTGGCGTGGCTTGTTTGATCAAGGAGGATATTTTCAGTGGCACTTCTATTGTACACTCGGATACGTTTGCCAAATTTATGTGGGTCTACATTGACCGTAAGCGTCACCATGAGAGAGATCTCTTTTTGGCTGCTTGCTATTTCCTGCCAGCTTCCGCCCACTATGTTATTCATGGTACCGAGGACGGAGACCTGTATGTTGATCTTCAAGACACTATTTCTCAATTTGCTACTCTTGGTGACATTATTATTCTCGGGGTTTTTAATGCGAGAACTAGGGAACTCCAGAATCCACTTTTTGATCGTAGCTCGGACCCCATCTGTTCTACTGAGATTGATCCAACTTCCCTCTGGACTTCAACGACACTCTAAGGATGTTCTTGGGCCGTTATCTATGTATAGTAGACATCTGTTGCGGTTTTGTGAGTCTTCGAGTCTAATAATCTTGAAATGGCCTTTCTTGCTTCCTTGGGTCAGAGTTATTCACTTGTTGGCCTCATGGTGGGGGTGCTTGTGTTGTTGATTATGTCCTCGCCTGTCCCTCTTTCATCTCTTACATTCACAGTGTCACCATTTTGTGCCTTCCTCTTGCAGACCACGCTCTCCTTAGTATTCACCTTCCCCTCTCCCCTCGTCTCTTGCCCACTCTCTCGGCCTCTCATCTTTCCTCTACCATTGCCCACTCACTCATTCGCTTTGTTTTATTGAAGGTGATTGTGAGCTCTCTTCCGCTCACCTTTCGAGGCTCCTCAACCCTTCATGCTTCTCTGCCTCGTGCGAGGCCGCTTCCATGTTTGACCTACTTGCGACGGCTATTCAGAAGTTTGTCATTCTTTCCATTCCTCATCGCCCTCCTTTGCCCCTTCGCAGCAAATGCCATAATACTTGTCCTATAAACCAATGGTTCGATACAGACTGCAAATCTTTCCATCGTTTTATACATTCTGCTTTTGTGGCTCGCTCCATCAACTTTACCTGCATTCACTCTTCTTATCTTCGATTTCTTCATGGTAAGAAACGTTCCTTTGCTGCTTCCAAGTGCAAATCCCTTTGCTCCACGCTGATCCGTAATCCTCAACTTTTCTGGCGCACTCTCTTCCCCCGCACTTCTCCTCCTCCCTCCACCCTCGACTTTCGCTCCCTTACCTTGCATACTATGGCTCTTTATGGCATTCTGGGGCAGCTTTCCATTCATCCCATTCCGCCTCCTTACGACCGCTTGTTCACCCCTTCCCACATTTTTGAGGTCATGAGATCCATGAAGTGTAGTAGAGCTGCTAATGAGGAAGGCTTTTAGGCTAAGCTTTTTATGTTTGGTGCCTTAGTTCCGGGTCCCTATCTCTCTATTCTTTTTAATGGAGTGATTCACACTAGTTTTCTAACTTCTTGGTCCTGGCCTCTGATTTATCCTATTCATAAGACCAGTCCGGTCTCTGATCCGAGGAACTACAGAACCATCATGATCAGGCACACGTTTGCCAAACTGTATGCGACAACCCTTAATACTATGTTATCGGGTGAGCTGGACAAGATTGGCTGTAGGGCCAGAGGGCAAGCAAGTTTCCAAGTTGATTATCAAACTATGGACCACGTCTTCACTCTATGAGCTATTATTGAGGAGGCTTGACACAGATTGGAGAAGGTATATTGTTTCTTTGTCGACTTTTGCAAAGCTTTTGATTCGGTTCCCAGGGTGGCTCTATTTGAGAGGCTTAGGGAGATTGGCATTTCTGTGATGTTACGTACCGCTATTATGAGATTGTATGAGACTGTGGTAGGCAGATTCAAGATCTCGAGGGTTTCTCGAATCCGATCCATAGCACCATTGGGGTTAAGCAGGGTTGTCCTCTCTCCCCTACGTGTTTGGATTATATATTGATGAGTTTGAGGACTTTCTACGAGGTGCTCGCTCCCTGGAGATGGTTGTTTTCTTCACCATGTTCTAATCTCCATCCTTCTTTTTGCCGATGATGTGGTTCTCCTTGCTTCCTCTCCAGACAATTTACAAAGGCTTCTTGATGGCTTGGCTTCTTTCTCTGATTAGTGACAACTTGTGGTTTACTTGATTAAGACTCAGGTCGTGATTTTCAATTGTTTAAAGACCTCACATCTCCACTTCTTCTTTCAGGGTCAAGAGATCGAGATCACTACATCCTATACTTATCTGGGAGTTAAGTTTTCAGGACATCGATTCAGTATGAGGACAACTATCCAACCTAGAGTTAATAAGGGTATGGGTTCTCTTGCTTTGCTTGAGAAACAGTGTTTAAAGCATCATTTCTAGGATACCTCGTCCAAGTTATCTCTCTTGGACTCTCTTGTGAGGCCTACTGTTCTCTATGGATCTGTGGTTTGGGGCCCATCTCTCCTTGGTTCTGACTGGGCCTCGATTGAGCGAGTTCAGACTTTATTTTTGAGGCGCATCATTAGATGTCACAAGTTCATTCCTCATAGTATCATTCTTGTGGAGTTCAGTGCTCATCTGTTTAGTCTTGCGGCCATTTTTTATTTGGTTTGGTTCCTCCATCATCTCCATGGCTTTGCGGATCATGCTGGTGATCGTGATCGATACTCCTATTTAGCTTTTTGTTTGTCTGTATCTACTGCAAGCACTGAGTCTGGTTCTCGCACACGTTCTTGGTATGCACAGGCCTCTTCTATGCTCGATTCGATTGGGATTGATATTGACTGCCTCCCCCCGTTTCAGTTCTCGCTGGATGCCCCAATTCATCTCCTCCCATCTCGGTAGGAATTGAATGAGCATGTCAAACTTGACATCTACAAACAGTACATTGCCACTACTTGGCTTAACCCTCCTGATGGGTTACGCCCACGGATGTCTTTTATACGAAGCACTTTTTAGAGATGTCTGATGGTATTATTGTTCATCCTAGCTACCTTTCCCAGAGATGGTCTCATGCTCTACATATCTCCTTGGGATCTTTAAGAGTTGGGTCTCACCGTTTTTGGGTCCAGACTAACCATCATATTAACAGTGGAGAGCGGATCTACAAGCTTTGCACTTCCGGTGAGGTGGAGACTGAGACACACCTCATTTTCCGTTGCCTCATTTATTATGAGATTAAAGGGAGATTTTTCTGCTTGTTTCGGGATTGCTTCTCTCTTTATGATTTCTTCAACTACTATGATCAGCACTGTCTCGCACTTTATATTCGAGAGACCACTATCCTCCGTAATAGCACGATCCAGTCACTGCTTCCGCATCAACACTCGCCTACTCAACTCATTACTGCCTTTTTCACACCATTATCTCCTTTACGTGGGGTGAAAAGGCCTTCTAGCTCTACTAGATCTACCAGGAATTCCAAACGTGTCAGGTCCTGAACCGGCTATTTGCATCAGCGACACTCCTCTACTAGTGGCCACATATAGGGTAGGGCCTTTACTCATCGACATACATATCATTCAGTGACTGACTTCTTTTCACCTAGAAAGGACTCCTGGTCTCTTTCTTGGCCTCTTTTCTGGTTCTTTGATGCTTTATCTTCTTCTTCTTGTATTTTTTTTTTCTCGGACACCTTTGTGTGCTCCTGCTACTATCAGCCTCATTGTTGTAATTATTCAATCTCATAGACCCTTTGTTGGTCTTTCGTTGGACATTAATATCATTATCTTATCTTATCCTAGGAAAAACCCTCCAACTAGAGGGAAAAACCTAGCCACCCGCAAAATATATCTTTTATTAATAACGAAATGTTCAAGTACAAAGCTTTCAATTGATTGTTTTACAATACACTAAACAATCGCATAAATAGATTGAAATGAGACCCCTCATATTACACATGAAGGTCTCTTCAAATTCCAAATACAAGACTTCATATTTCCAAACATTCAACACTTCATATCTCCATACGCATGCCTCTTCGCATGACACATGTTATTAAATATTATCTCAAATATCATTACAAATGTCTTCTTCAGCTGAAGATGACCATAACAATCATAACTGTCATATTTCTATTTCATAAAATCAAAGATAAAGGTCTCTATCGTAGCTACAATCTTCAACAAACTAGCCTTGTCATACAAGCATTATCAACATCCAACAAGACGAAAAGGCTCATCAATGAGCAAAATGAAAACTGCTAACTAGAGGTATCTTATATGCCCAAAAGGAAAAACATTGAATAATTTGAGTCTATGAATGTTAGAAGAAAGCCTGAAAAGACATTTTGATCAGTGGGGATGTATGCCATGAATGGCTTGGATAATGCACAGAGGGGCTGTCCACTTGCTAATCCTAAGAATCAGATCGAAGCAACTGTACAGTTGGGCTTTCAGTGTGCCTAGCTCATTGGAGTGTCAAAAAGAAACCTTTCTTTCCCCTGTTGCTTAAGTTTGGAGATAAGGGTGCACATGTGGAAATCTTTGAGCCTACTACTATGCCCATTCACTCACTGACCAATAAAGTTGGGGTTCATCCAGCAGAATATTAGTTTGCCCAATAATTTTAGAATCAACCCATTAGGACTGGAACTTGCTCCATAATATACTTTTGCCTCTAGGATTTCTGGCAGTATGTATCACTTCAACCCCACATGTCTTCATTGCATTGTTCACGATCAAATAGCTGAATTATCACAACATAGCTTTCCTACCGTCTCAAGTCATAGCTACACTCTTTCCCCACTATATCATTAAAAAAAATTGTTGAAGCTGAGGATGTTATGTTACCAACATTATATACAAAGACTTGAAGTCAGCGTCAACATTTAATCTGCAAGCATCAACCTGTTAGTTTCTGTTTTGCGCTTGGTTATCTTTGGTCTATACATACTTTTAAACATCTGTTTCCCTTCATCTTGCTACTATCTCAATGTATTTCTGAGTCCCAATAATTTTCTTTTGGTCAGTGGTGGTCTGTAATATAATTTTTTTCTTTCTTTGGGTGTTTGGTGTGGTCTCATCAGATTCTCTAGGTTTCTTTTTCTTCTTTTGTTTCCAGTGTTTGGTGTGCTCTTAGAAGCATCTGTAGGTTTCTATTTTCTATCTTGCTTCCAGTGTTTAATATACTCTCTTAAGCTTGTGTAGGCAGGGTAGCTATAAATCACAGAGGCTTGGCAGCTTAAAAGCCCTCTAAAGTTTGGATAACTCTCACTGGCCTCTTTATGATAGTATTAAGAGGTAAGAAATGTAATCGAATAATATTTATAATCCAACTTTCTAAAAATTTAATATAAATCCTGAACTACATAAACAAAACAGGTTTGAGACCAAAATAATGATAAGTAATATATTGGTTGATGGAAAACTTAAGGACAAGGTAATCACCACTTTTGACCACTTGATATCGAGCCATGTAGCCAACAGCCGCAGACCAACACGATGTCGGGCATCATATCCTTTTCTCAACACTGACTTCTTTTTTTTCTCTTCATATGTATCAGCAACACAAGCAGCCAACAGCTCAAACAAAACTGCTACTTTTCTCTGATTTGTTAATAGCTTCCCTTCTGTTATTGTTTCATTCTCATCAGATCTGTCATTCTGCCCTGTTGGAGTTGACTGAGAAACATCTGGAATTTTGTCATGCAATTTGCTAGCTCCTTCCATGGAATCTCCATCATCATTTGTTTCAGCTCTCTGGGTTTTGGATGCTCCATAATTTCTGCTGCTTTTGCCAGTTAAAAGTGGGGTCCTTTCAAAGCTTGTTGACACTGCATCTATTGCATTAGCCAATTCAGTCTCTGAATTTGCCCCTTTTGATGATGTCGGTTCGTCCTTCTCTTCTTCAGAAAGTATTCTCAAAAACTGCATTCGATAAGAACCAAACAGAATCTATTAATTTTCCTTTTTACTAAAAAGAACACAATCCCTCTCTATCCTGAAAAAAGTAAGAACATTAGTTCAACCAAAGAATAAATAAGAGAATTGTAGCAAGTCACTATATCAAAAGCAAAAATACTCAGTAAAGTATAAAATTAAACAAAGTTTAAAATTCACACTAATGACTAATGTATCTTGCAAACTATCATTCTTCCCACACATACATGAGGATTTGAAACAATTAACAATAGATGGGTATACACATTTCAAATGCTTATCTGAAACATGTACAAAATAAAATCATGGAAACATAGCTTTCACCTGCAAATTCCCTTACATTGTCTTATAAACTGTTTAAAACTCATTTCAAATGCAAACTATTGGAACATTTATGACTAAGAAAGAAAGAAATGAAAACAATGTCATAATGTGAGAAGAATTTTCACCCATTTTTATTACTTAAAATTCACTTCCACCATGTTCAAATGTCAAAGTGATGTTGTAAAGAACATAAGAGTCTCATTTTTATTTCATCCATGCATATGATAATGTTGGAGAATATAACCTTGGCTCTCTCTTTTCTCCCTTCACCATTTAAGTATCAAATTCTTGTACAGCTTTGGGAGATTATATTTTCAACATTTAATTAGACCTACACGTGTTATTTACACCAACCTCCATCATCTTTCGATGTTGTGGACAAATGGAGGAATCCTCTGTCACCACAAGGAGTGAATGGCTCTTTACTCCTCAAGTGGATGTTCGTATAATGTATCATGCCTAAGAGCATGCACATTAGGGTGCATCTCCAATACTTACATCTTTTGTCTCTCATTATTCGCACTTCTACTCGTGCTTACATCACTTGCTCCTAAATGTGTGTACTTGCAAATTTCAGCATTGTAATAAAGAGATAGTGATATTTGATGCTTTCAATGGAAGATCTGGCCACACAAGTGCATTTTCTCACAAAGAAGGATAAAGTGCATTTTAATGTAATGCCCCCTTTTTAGGTACTGTCAAAGGTCGAGTTGTTTGCCTATTATTGTGTCCCTCGTAGCCTAATTATCGTGGATAGAGAGACTTTTGAGGCAGAGGCTTGAATATGGGGGATTCTCGTCTTCTCCACAATTCGGTAAGTTCCAATTTGGTCTTCGTTTAGCTCAAATTAGACTTCATTTGGGCTTAGCTTTATTTACTTACTATTTATGTTAAGTTTGGTGATGATTGAGAGGGACCCTATCTATTTTTGGAAAGTGCATTTGCTCACATGGGAAAATAATAGGTATGACTCTTATTTCAGACAGCATATTTGGAGGATAAGTATTTTGGGAGTTATTATCATTTTAGTGGCCAAATTATTATCAAAACATTAAATGGCTTATTACAAAGCTATAATTTGACTTTATAATTTCACAAGTTGAGGGTAATTCATCATTGGAAGGGGTTGTTTATTCAATTAATTGATAGAATCTTAAGCCAATGTATTAAGTAAAGTATTGGAGAAAATAAATTGTAAAAGGGAAAAAGTATATCTATCTATTCCACATTGGCTGGAAAAAGTGTGTGAGTTCTCCTACAGAAGTTATAAAAGATTCACATGAGTTCTTTTTCATGATGTTACTTATGCTTTGTGAAATTGCTGCATTTGTTATTTTATGAATTTGTGATAAAATTAGAGCCAAGGGTTGCAACATTTGAAGGCTGGAAGAATTGGGAATTCCTCTTAAGTATTCGCACATTGAATTCATTGATCTCAGCCAAAGAATTGTGCCAGCGTTAATCTCATGCAGGGGTTAAGATTGTTTTAGAATTGGTGACCAATTTGTGAAGAGGATTAAGAGTCTCATATCAGATATAATTGCAAGGATAGAGGACTGTATTCGGTGCAGATTACAGTCTCTTAGAGGTTTGCAGTTGGGGTTTAGAGAGCCGACATTCATCTATAGTGCAGTGGCAGTCATTTAAGAGGCTGTGTCTGATAATTTAAGGCAGCGTTTGACATCTATGAGGCATGTTTCTGCTGTTTGGTGCATTCTTTCAGAAGTTGTGAGACTTGGAGACAATATGTGATCATTACTAGAGGGCTGTAGTACAATGTAGAATGTTCATACATGCTTGCAGTCAGTCCCAAGTTTTGATATTTTGCAATTAATAAGTTTTTCAGAGCATTGTTCATCATTGTAATAGAATTACAAATAGAGAATTTGTTCATAGATATAAGGTTACACAATCACTGTTTGATTAAATGCCTTATCTGCAGTTATTTATTTCAGTTAATGTTAAATCATTAGGTTGCATGATAACTATTGGCTAAAATGTCCATTGGCTGTAGATGCACAGTTTACATGTAAAAATCATATGTTTGCATTCAAAAGTAAAAAGGTTTTCATTTGCATTCTAGCTCTTTGTTTGGGTATCTTGGTAGTCATTTAAAAACATTTAGACTTCATTTGAATCCATTCCAAGCAAAGAAAAAACAATCTGAAAATATAAGACAGCGAGATAGAGCTGGCAAGCAAAGTGTCTAACAAAATGTCAACATCTGAAAAGTAAGGCAATTTGGTGTTTGTCAGAGTTAGAACCAGCAGGGGTTCTTTACATTTAAGGATCAATACAATCTAGGGGTTACATTTGATCAAATCAGCCAGGTCCTCTTTTCAATAATTACTCCATTGGGAAACCCCTTTTCAAAAATTAATCAATTGAGAGACCCCCTTCCAAAAATTAATCGATTGGCAGACCCCTTTTCAAAAATTAATCCATTCAGAGAACCTATATCATATTTCTTTACTTCCCATAGGATAAGAGATAAAATGTGGGAAATTAAATAATAACATTTTTAGTGGGAACCAATGACATAATTTAATAAGGCGAGGTAAATATTCTTAATTATTTTTATAGTAATTTTTAAAATAGTTGGCAAGCTCACTGATTTTTTTAAGTTGCCAAATTACTCGTCACAAACTCAGCAAGTCCAATAGAAAAACTCACTAGACGTGCCAGAAGCATGTACCACATAAACAATGCAAAATAAATGCTGAAAAGGTACATCATTTGCCCTATAAATCAAAACACGCCCTTCACACTTCTCACACAACACTCCTGCATCCTTTTGAACTGATTAGGCATTCTAGGCAAATTTGAAAAGCAAGTTTAAAGAATTTCAAGGGCAAGTTAGTAAAAAAAACACATGCAAGCAACTATGATTATTTTTGCTGCTGAAATCTAGTATCTAGGCTATAAACAGTTCATGGTTTCATAAACCTTAGCAATATTTTGAACTTTACTACCAAAATATTGGATTCATCACCATTTTTTGTTCAATTATACTGATATTTTTAATGAATTCACTATTGCTTTTTTATAAGCAAATTATTTTTCTGATTTAATCCTTCCTTAGGAAAAAGTGACTAATTATATTGAATTTATCTGATTTAAACCAATTTTTGTTATGTATACCAATTTAGGCTAAATTTATATCAAAAAAAAAATTGTCAAGATGCAGGAACGATGGGGATTAGGGTTTAACGGCTGGAAGGATGGAGGTTTCAGAGATAATGGAAGAAAGAATATGCAGCAAAGAAGATTCGAGCCCTTTCGAAGGCATGAGGATTTGACATGCTAGGGCCATAGGAATGGCAGATGGCAAATGGGTGGAAGACAAAGCCAGCAAAGAACTCACTAGAGAAAAGTTAGGAAAGCTGATGAATGTGGGGGGCAAAATGGGACTAGGAGGATCAGAAACTTTGGTAACAATGGTCACCCAATGCAGCGTGTTACTTCTTATAACTTGGGGGGAAAAGTGGATTTTGGTAAGATTGCTTGTCCTATCCCCATTTTAAGATAGAATTTTAATAATAACTAGATAATAAAATGTTATTAAATAAATAATAAAGTTATATTAAAACTAATACTAAACTATAAACCAAGGAAATAATAATTATTTAATCTATATTATTAATAAAATAATATTTAGTATGATATTTTACATAATTTTAAAAAAAAAAATTGCGAGTAAAGAAAGAAATAATATTAAATACAAGAGACAATATTGTAGCAAGTATGTTAACTTTCTAAATAGAATTTAATAATAAATAAAATAAACACATATAAGTAAATAAATAATATAACATAGAATAATATAAATTAACTAAATCTAATGAAAATTCAAGAGATGTTTAACAAATAGACATGACTCCTTAAAATTAAGATATAAAAAGGAGATAGGAAACGTAAAAAAATAGTGTGATTAAAAGTGGGGGAGGGTAAACGATTTTAAAACTTTGGAAAATGGTTTTTGCATGGTAACGGTGGACATTGCCCAGGATAGTGACTGGATTTTGAATGGAGGACCGTATTTTATGAAAAGCTTTGGTTTTATATGAAGGCATGGGTTCCAAATTTTGACCCAACAAAGGAAGTCATTAAACATTTTCCTATTTGGGTGGATTTGCAAAACCTCCCGCAAAAATACTGGAATGATTATTGTTATCAGTTGATAGGAAATAAGTTGGGAGCCTTTGTGAAAGCAGTGGAAATGGTGGATAAGGAAACCTTTCAAATGTTTTCCAGGATCTGCATTATATGGAATGATTGTCACCCTTTACCAGAAATGATTGAGCTATATTCAGATATGGGAGTATGGAGACAACCTCTGTCAATAGAAGATGGGTTAATGGTGTGTGAGCATTGCCTTAGTGAAGACTGTGATTCTGAAAAATGTAGGCAAGAGGGGCACCTAAAAGAAAGGGAAGAGGAAAGTCTATTGAATAGGGCGATTAAGATGTCTAGGGTATGCAAGGTGATGCATAAGGTAAAAGAGAAAGACTATAGAAATTGCGATAGATATGGAAGTGTCTTGATTTTGAAAGCAAGAGTAAATAACTTACAAGAGAGTGAGTATGTGGGGGGTCAGGAAGTTATGATTGAGAGTGAGGATAGTCTAGAAGAGAGGCATAACCTAAAGGAGAAATATGGTCAGAAGGATCATATGGAGACTGAAAAAGAGGCTCAAATCTCAGAAGTAGTAAGAGACAAGGTAGGATCAGAATGTCAAAGGACGGATGGAGAAAGAGTTTATGAAGAAAGCTCTTTGCAAGGTGGGATCAATCCTCAAACGCTTATAGGGGAGGAAGATCAGGGCCAAGGGATTAAGGAATGTATAGGTGAAGAAGGGGGATGGATCAAAGGAGGATTTTTGTCTTGTTTCGAGGAAGAAGATAATAGGGTGTTCCTAGAAGAGGAAGGACTAGGGTGTGATGGTGAAGTTTTTAAAGATATAGAAATCTCCCCAGTAAGAAATTTGAAGTGATGTTCTAAAAATTCTAGCGCAGAAGAGAGTTTGGATGAGGAAGATCTAGAAAGGGAGGATGGACATTCAAGGGATGAAGACTTCTTAGATTTGGGTGATGAAATTGCTTTAAAAGAAAAGAGAACCCTAGCAAAAACTAAATGGAAGAGTTATAAAATCCAATTTGGGGAATGTCAAAAAAGAGGGCATCGGACTATAAATGTTTTAATCCAGATAGCTAGAAGTGCAAGAGGCCAAAGTAAAATGACGGCAGGAAGGGGGAAGACCCCTTCCCGAAGAGGATGAAGATCCTCTCCTGCAATGTCAAGGGCTGCAATGCCCCTGACAAAGTTTGTTTGATCAAGAGAGGCCTTGATCAAGCAAGACCGGATGTTGTCCTTTTGTAGGAAACAAAGATTAAAGGGGAAGATGTTGTAGGAGTTGAAACGAAATTTGGAAAATGGAGAAGTGAATGGCTTGCGGCTATAGGAGCTTCTAGAGGTGTTAGTGTGTTGTGGAATCAAGACTTGGTCAATGCGGTTGTGATGCAACAGGAGAGCAATTGGCAATGGTTAAAGGTAGGGTCAAAACAACTTGAAGTGGAATTTAATGTGATAAATGTTTATGGTCCTGTACAGAGCAGGGACAAAAGAGAACTGTGGAAATCTTTAACAAATGTAATGGAGGCCCTGCAAGATGAGATAATAGTGTTAGGTGGGGATTTCAAGGCTATTCTCTACCTCAAGGATAAAAAAGGAGGAAGATGTTGGAGAACAGTAAATCAGGAAGATTTTTCAACCTTTGTGACAAAAAATGGTCGAGTGGATATCCCCTTAAAGCAAGGCGAATTTACATGGACTAATAGAAGGAAGAGGTTTGTAAATATCGTTGAAAAACTGGATAGATTTCTCATGGGGGGTGACTAGACTCAAGTTGAATGGATGGTAGAAGCTGAAATTTTGCCTATACGTGATTCAGACCACTTCCTTATTGGACTAAGAATACAAGAAGAATCTTCACCGAATCGATGCCCTTCCAAATTTGAGGCAATTTGGCTGAGGACAGATGGTTTTATGGATCTAATAGAGCATTGGTGGAGAAATGCCCCTATTTTTTCAAGAAATAAGGCCTTTATTGTTTTTAAAAAGTTACAATTCATAAAGGAGAAATTGAAGGTCTGGAATAGGGAATCCTTCCAAAACATTTTTAGGAAGAATGTAGAGTTGGAACTCTCTTTAAAGGAACTAAATGATAGAGTGATTTTGCAGGGTATGGGGGAGAAGTTTTTGGAAGAGAAAAAGCTAAAGAAGGAATATGAAGAGATGTTGTCTAGAGAGGAGGTGTTTTGGAGACAGAAATCTAGAGAGACATGGCTCATGGAAGGGGATAGAAACACTAAGTTCTTTCATAATTTAGTAAAAGTTAGAAGAGCTCATAATAGGTTTTTCTCTATTGAAAATCCAGAAGGGAATTTGGTGAAGGAACCAGAGGGGGTAAAGAGGGAGGATGGATCTTTTTTTCAAAATTGAGGTAGGTTGGATGAAGTAGAGGGTGAAGCAAAGGATGAAGTGTTGGAATGCATTCCAAATTGTGTAACAGAACAAAAAAGGATGTTATTTGCAAAAGTGACAAAGGAAGAAGTTAAAAGTGCTCTTTGGGGGTTAGGAAAGGATAAAAGTCTTGGGCCTGATGGTTTTACAGGAATGTTTTTTAGGTTTTTTTGGGACTTTTGAGGCATGAAGTTTGGGAAGTTGTTGAGGAATCTAGATAGGGGGGTTACTTGAATAACACTTTCATAGCACTGGTGCCAAAAAAAGATTCATGTACGACTTTTGAGGAGTTTCGGCCTATCTCATTATGCAATACTCTTTACAAAATCATTTCAAAGGTTATAGCAAATAGACTTAAGAAGGTGTTAAATGCTATGATTTCTAAGGAACAAAGCGGGTTTGTTGCAGGTAGATCCATTTTTGAAGATGTAATAATAGCGCACGAAATGTTCCATTCAATTAGAGTCAAAAAACTTAGTATAATGATGGTAAAGTCAGACATTAGGAGAGTTCATGACGAAGTTAATAGGGATTTTTTGTTGAAAGTGTTGGCTAAATTTGGGTTCACTACAAGATGGATTAGTTGGGTAAATGGTTGTATTGGTTCTCCAAGGTTCTTTGTTGTTGTTAATGGAAGTCCACAAGGTTTTTTTGAAATGGAGAAAGGCATTAGACAAGGGGACCCATTATCCCCCTTCCTCTTTATCATTTTAGCTAAAGTGTTAGGAAGGCTCATAAGAGTCAAACAAGATGAAGGTCAATGGAAAGGAGTAAAGGTTGTTAATGGAGTGGAGGTTGTGTCACACCTTTAGTTTGTAGATGACACATTCCTAGCTAGGGATGCTTCAGAGTGAGAAGCCAAAATGATGAAGAAGACGCTACAACTTTATGAGAAAGTTTCAGGACAGAAGATTAAATGGCTAAAATCAGAGATTTTCTTTTTTAACACCCCTGTTAGTAAAAACAAACTATTAGCACAATTCTAACTATCAAACAAGGTTTACTCCCAAGTAGATATCTAGGGATTTCGTTGTTTCACGGAAGAAATAGAGGTGAGGTGTGGAACTGTCTAGTAGAGAAGTGTTTTAAGGAGGGTTGGAAAGGGAGGTGGCTATCTTCGGCTGGAAAGATTTTGATGTTAAAATCAATGGTGTCTGTTGTTCCCATTTTTTCAATGATGTATCTAAATATACCTAAGAAGGTGATCAAGAGTGTAGAAAATCAAATGAGAAGGTTCTTTTGGAGTGGAACAGGGAAAAGTGATAAAATCTCTTT
Source organism: Cupressus sempervirens (assembly GCA_028749045.1). Lineage (NCBI taxonomy): Eukaryota > Viridiplantae > Streptophyta > Pinopsida > Cupressales > Cupressaceae > Cupressus > Cupressus sempervirens. The sequence continues at coordinate 28,735,736 of CM053783.1, forward strand.
GTTAAGATGGGATAAGATCAGTAGGCCGAAAAAGTATGAGGGAGCAAGCCTAAGAGACTGGAATCAAATGAATGTGGCTTTAGGTGCAAAATTGGTGTGGCAAATGGTTTAAGATTTAGAGCAGTTATGGACTAGAATTTTAAGAGCCAAATATTTGGATTCGAATGATGGAACAAGTATTTTGACAGTTTAAAATCCTTTAAGAGGATCGGCTATATGGAACTTTATTATCTCATTTCAACATGTCATCACTGATCACATTTCATGGAAGATTGGAGATTGGGGTCAAGCAAATTTTTTGGGAGGACTCTTGGAATGGATATAAAGTTCTTGATGAGAAGTGTCAAGATAGAAACCTTAAACATATATTGTATGACTTATGGGGCTGTAAGGTCAGAGACTACATGATAGAGTCAAATGGATTGTTAGGTAAATCTTGGGATTGGAAGGATTGAAGGGTGGAAGGTCTTTCTATCCAACAACAACAATATCTAAAAAATGTTTTCTCTAAGAGAAAAGTCTTCATAATAGAAAGAAGTGACAAGATTAGATGGTGTGCTTCTTCTTTGAGTAAGTATTCGGTGAGGTTAGGCTATGACTTATTGTCACATAGAATGGAAGATAGTTTTGAAGCTAGAGATTTATGTTGGCATAAGGATATTTTGCCTAAAGCAGGGACCTCTTCTTGGTTAGTTATTCAAGGTTGAATTCTGACAGGGGAAAGAAGGAAGAGATTAGTGTTTCAAGGCTTGTCGAAATGTGTGATGTGTGTGAGGGAGGAAGAATCTGTAGATCATCAACTGTTACATTGTGACGTAGTAGAAAAATGTTGGAGACATGTGCAAGTGAAGCTGGGCTAGCAAGGGCCTTGGAGAAATTCTTTAATGGATTTCTTTTCATCTTGGCCATGGATGAGAAAGAGAAATATGCTTGAAAGTGTGTGGAGGATTAGTCCTTCAATTGTAATTTGGGAGGTGTGGAAAGAAAGAAATAGGAGAATCTTTCAAGAGTTGTCGGAACCTGTGGAAAATCTCTTGTGAAGGATTGACCATTCCATAGAAGAAGTGGTTAGTGCTGCAGTGTTTAGAAAGGATCAGTTGAAATGTGTTTTTACGAAAGACAATAGAGCTATTCAAATAGAATGGCCTGGGATTAAAATTAGACAGGCTGGAGCTCTACGTAGGGATAAGTCAAAGAAACAACAAAGACAAAAGTCAATGCGGATAGCACTAGAGGAGGGTTGGATCAAGGTGAATTTTGATGGTGTTGCAATAGGTAATCCTAGTAAATCAAGAGCGGGCTTTATAGTTCAGGATCAAAAAGGGGAAACTGTGGCCTTTAGGGCAAATCAATTATTGGATGGGACTAATAATGAAGTAGATTTCTAGGCAGCTTTATTAGCAATTTAGTGTACAAAGAAAGTGGGAGGTGGTAGAGTGATTGTGGAAGGAGATTTGATGGTGGTGGTAGAGGCGATTAGATGAAATCAAATCTCCGCATGGCATTTAGGAAAAAATTGGATTGCTATAAAGGAGTTGGAATCTTTGTAAGATTTCAAAATATGCCATGTTTACAGGGAATCAACTGGTTAAGCTGATCAACTATCAAAATGGATGGCAAATTGTTTGGAGGTAGGAAAAGGGTGTCTTGAATAGTGTAGCAGTTGGGATGAGGTGTTTAGTTGAATTTTTAAAAAAGCGGGTAATATGTCCTTTAAAATTCTTAAAAAGAAAAGTGATTACATAATGGAATATATGGAGGTTGACGACTGAGGTGAATTGTCAGATTTGTGAAATGATTAGGAGATACTGGAAATATGTAATAAATGCTATCATTATAAAAAGGGATGTTTTAACTGAAAAGGACGGCGAGATGATGAATGACGGATTAAAGTGTCAGATCAAAGTGTGCGATCTGAGCAAGTTGGTAGGTGATTATGTTATAAATCATGGCAGATGAAAAGGCCTTAATTAGAAAGTCTAGAACTTTTTGGAAAGCAATTGGCAAGGAAAGGGACAAGGTGAAGAAAAAATGGAGGCTATGTTTACTTTTCAGACGGCTAGACAGCAGAAAGCGCTTTATGTCCTTGGAGTCGATTGTTGCTTCTTCGCCCGACATTAGGAGTGATGAAGGCGGTGAAGGGAACGGTAAAGGAGTTGTTTCAGAATTCAACACATCACTGGAAAATAAATGTGGATATTGCTGCAATGGTTATGGCGTGAGGGTTGGAATTGGCCTTTTCAGAGGCAGAAGTCAAGTGGGTGATGACATTGTTGTTTCCAAAAGACCTAATTGTAGGTGTGGAATCACTCTTAGAGAGGGCATGGCCAAGGATGGGCTTTAATCATAGTGAATGTTTTGAGGATGAAGTAGAGGGGGAGGAAAGAGGGAAATTTGGTTTCCTCTAGTGGCCAAACAATGTGAATAAGGAAGCTTATAAGGAATAAATCAAAGTAGAATAGCTCAAGCTAGTGGAAGAGATTCGATCTTTCCAAGAGAGAGCGAGAAGGGTTAGAGATTTTCAAGTTCCTCGCCCACAACATTGTCGCATTGTAGGCTGTCATAAAAGGCGAATTGTTACATCCCAAAATTTTGAACTATTTAAAAATTTATTATAGCCATTGAGATGATTAGTTAAAAACTATTGTTTTCCCCTGTTCATGTGAAAAGGGTAGTTATATGTAACCGTTGTTTCATATGAATTCGGTTGTTATCAATTATTAAGTATAATTGTTTATTGATAATGGTAGTTAGTCGTTACTTGTCATATGTTGATGATGGTAGTTAGTCATTACTTGTCATATGTTGATGATGGTAGTTAGCAATTGCTTGTAACTGAATGATGGCAGTTAACTAATTTCTTTACTACTATCTGTGTTATATGTTGGTATGGATTTATCATGGAGAACTTGTTATTATCGTGGAAAATGTTTCACGGGTGGTTGCAGGAGCAAACAAAAGAGGGAAGCATTAGTTGATGGGATCTACGGAATGGGGCACTACCTTAGTCCATTTATCCGATAGACAAGTATGACCTCTACCTACCTTGGTAAGGACCTAGTGACTGCATAATAGGGTACATATATTGGACACGCATGAGCTACTTGGACAACAAATAAAACATTAAATATTTAAACATAATCAAAAATTTGTACCTTTAAATGGTTTATGTTGGTATTCTCATCATTTCATTATATATATATATATATATATATATATATATATATATATATATATATATATATATATATATATATATATATATATATGCACATAAGTATAAAGGTATGGTGCCACCATGGTATTAAATTGTTCAACCTAATCTCTATTAACATACGTATACATATATATATGCATATACATTGAGAGGATACGAAGATAAAATATTCTCCCAATTATACATGCATATAGATGTGTATCCTAATAGGTATAACCTTGGACACAATAATAGTATGATGACACCATTCGAAAATAATATATATATGTGCAAATATATATATATATATATATATATAAAATTCTTTTAATAAGGAGTCCTTCAAATTCTTTCTTTTAAAATTATCTCTATGAGAGACGATGAGTGCACTTGGTGATTTCTTTCTTTTGAATCGGTGAACCAAGAAGCTGATAATCTTCTTCTAACTGCTATCAAGAGTCGCGACTTCTATTGAACCTTCTATATTGTTCTCATTTTATATAAGCTCGAAAGTATGTCTGGCAGCTATCATCGACACTACCTTCCCTCACCATTCTTCCTTCTCATTTTTTCTTACTCTTTTCCATACGGCCGATATTTGAAGTAAACCCGAGCTTACTACTTTCTACTATCAAAGGAACCCGTAATCTAAAATCCGTGTTGACAATCCAGAGTTGAGAGCCGGCTAGTATCAATTAACCAAGCTCGAATCTGTCACTGATCAGGTTATGTGAATAGCTATTACTCTTTATTTGATATATTTACTGCATCCGGAACCTAGATGCAAGGTAGTTTCAAAGATTTTCAATGTTATTGTTCAATGCTTGACAGTGAAGTGAAGTAACACTATCGAATAGTTCATCGGGTCAAGCTTATCAAGTTATCTTTGACTCTGAAACCAAATGAAAATGTCATGTTATGCTTCCATTTTTTTTAATCAGCTTGTCTTTAAAATTTGAATTATAATCCTCTGATTTCTTGAGGGAAGTCCTTGAGTCTCAAGGATGGCTTCATGCCAGTATTAAATATTATCTTTCATCAACTGAGTTTCAGCGAACGAGTTTATATCATACACCCAAGACTCACCTCGGCTGGATGGCCAAAAGAGAGGGTGAAGAGGTGAAAAGGAAGTTCTACAAAAACAAAGAGCAAGAATCAGAATTGATATGATAACTTTATTATTATTGTTTTTTTTTTTTTTTAAAGAACTATTCAATAAGCTCATGCATGTCCAATCTACTTACCCTATTGTCAAGTCGAGCGGGAGTGATCAGTTATTGGAAACCCATCAAAAACCTTGGCCAAGGTCGTTAAAGGCATACTTGTCATCTATAGATCACATGATTGTGGGTGGCGCCAATTAATCAGACATGCTCGTTGACTGATCGGACATTCTAACCACCAGTATTGCTTAGATGGTTGGGTTAATAGTGCCCCAAGCCTAGCCCCCGAGGTAGGGAGGGCCTGTCTTATCAAAAGATTGTGTGTGGATTGATACAGTCCGTAGTTGGGAGGTTAAGCCTAACCTAATGCTCCTCCTCTTATCCGAAAGTCGAGACTTCCACAACATTTTACGAGACTCTCCAGTTAGATTTGTATGTTCTTCTACCATTCTTCACTATGCATTTATTTCCTCTTGTAATCATTGAATATCATAGAGTTAATGGTAATGATTTAAGTTCTTTTTGTAATAATGGTAGAAATCAGTTATTACAGTTGGTTGTTATTTCAGTTGGTTTTTAATTTCAGTTGATTTCACATGAAATGTAAATAAGGATGTTCAATTCGGTAATTAAGATTTGAAGTATTGTTTTCATTTCTGCTTTAAATTCAAAATATAGCTCTATCCTTTTAGTTAAGAAAATTTGTTTGTTACACAAATGGTGGTGAAGGTGGTCTTTCTAGAGAGGGTGTAAAGGGGAATGGAAAAAATGATTGAATTTTTTCTTTTTTGCCTCAATGGAAATAGCCTTACAATTTCCAAGATGGACGATAGAATTCTTTTTGGTGTGTACAGCTTTTGGTAAAGTAAACATGGGATAAAGATTTCAGTGGATGGAAGTGAATGGAAGAATGGAAACTCAAAGTTGATAGCCATGACTGACCTCGGATAAGCAGCTGATAAGCAAGGATAATTTTGAGGAGGGGAACGAGCAAAGGCAAGAAACAAACCAAGGAGAAAACCCTAGAGCAAGGAAGGATGTAAAAGGGTGCAACTAAGGCAAAATAATTTTTATGAAATTTGCTAGGCCAATGTAGTTTTTTTGTTTCAGGCTGAAACTAGGGTTTGTTTATCAATGTGGAATCAAATAGAAAGTTAAAATATAAATCTTATCTGTTTTTGTAAGAACCTCATACATTGAGGATACTAGGCAAAGCATAATGTGCTTGTTAAGTGAAGATTGTAAAGAAAGTAGAAGTGCAAGGTTATAGTTGTGTGATGGCTATTTTTCATATTAGCCTCTCTATGTAACTCTATTAGTTTATTAATAAAATATCTTATTACCGACCAAAAAAATTAGGCTAAAATTATGCTAATTTATAGTAATTAATTTTAAATTAAGTAGGCTACTTGATTTGTATTTAAGAATTAAAATATGATAAAATGTATTGAAAGGTTTGATATAGTGGCAAATAGAGAAGCCTCTAGATCAAGCTCAAGATCACCCCGATCAATGCTACTTATGACCACTTGTACCCCTATATAGCTAAAGGCTACTCGTCTCCCTATATAGCTAAAGGCCCTACACAGAAATAAGTTGTAGAGGGAATGACCACTAGGACAATTGTTTACATTAGACGCCCTAAACCTTATCATGGAGACATAAATTGTGTTAATGTTTTAAGCTAGAAATCAAAATAAGCAGCAAGACATGACAAAATAAAAAACAATAAGCGCAACATTTATCTTGAGAAAACCATACAACATGAAGGGAGAAAACTAGTCCCAAAAAATGATGCTTTACTGATAATATAGTAAAAGTCTCAATAAAATGCTTCAAACTGAACCAACAATCCATCTACTACACAAAACCAGCAATATAATATGTGGCTATCTCACTACGCAAAGACAACAAGAACCATTTGTCTTCATGCGGAAGACTCTTTTCATCGTTCCACATAGAAGACTCTTTATCTTCCAAGCAGAAGACTCTTTGGATTCCAAAATCGTGTCTCTTAAGCTCTACATCGAGAGTCGCTTTATCAATCAAAATATTTTCTTATTTAGGAGGGAAAGAAACTTCCAACGCTAATACATCAATGCTCCCTCTTAGCTAGGTAGTTACCTTTTCAAATATTCATATCATGGAGTCTCACACATGACATCCACCTAAATCACAAGGTTTGAATTTGAATTCGAGTTCATCGAGCATAAAATTTGGATGAAATTCGGCAAAGGGTAAAAATTCGGAAAAAAAATGACATTAAATTTTCACTTATATAAATTTAATTATTTTTAAATATAATAATATGTCCACAAAACTGTCAAAATAGTTTCACATTGAGAAATAATTAAACTAAATAACTCAATTTTATTTTAATATTAAAATAATATTATTATTATTATTATTAATATTATATTAAATATCATAAAATTCGGAAGAAGTTCGGAAAGGGTAAAAATTTGCTAAAATTCGAACTTAATGGATGAAATTCGGCAAATCCTATGACTTCCACCATGGCTACTCCCAGAGGATGGAACAAGGGCTTTCACCATAAAGTTCTCTCTCACAGAGAAGAGTGCATTAACAAGCGCTTGTACCTCAAACCTCTCTAGCAAAGAGAATGCATTATTAAGGGCTTACACCTCAAACTTCTCTCATAGCGAAAAATACATTAACAAGGGCTTGCACCTCAAACTTCTCTCGCGGAGAACATTGCATTAACAAGGTCTTGTACCTCAAACTTCTCGCGTGGAGAAGAATGCATTAACAAAGGCTTGCAACTCAAACTTTTGTCGCAAAGAAGAATGCATCAACAAGGGCTTGCACCTCAAACTTCTCTCACAAAGAAGAACACATTAACAAGGGATTTCTCCCTCTAAGAGAAAAATGCATTGAAGCACATAAAAGATCATTTGAATGTTGAGACTGCCTCTCAGCTAAGACTCCCTCTCAACAGGAATCACGCTAAGGCTCCCTCTTAGTAAATAACACAGATGATACAATTATTGAAAATATCTTCTTCTCAAGGGATATGTTAGCTAAAGTTGATGAACCATTTGACACAACTAAAGAAATTTTTGGTCCCTTAACTATTATCACCAACAAGCTATACTCAATTTCATACTCATGCAGAAAATTGGTTCAGGAATAAATATCAATGTCCGCCAAATCTCAAGATCTCTTGAATACTAGACACTTGCTAGACTCATCAACTCAAATATAGTTGTCAAAGTTTATAATGCTTCAAACATTCCAAATGTTGAATGCCATGCCCAAGTATATATCCATCTTATACAACTCAAAAGATATATACAACTCTGTTGACAAGCATGGAAGGGCTTTAGAACATCTACAAGAGCCAACCCTAAACTACAATTCACACACTTTAAATGGTTTTCCCTAAAAGATTTTGAAATACATTTTCCTCAAGAATTGATTCTCATCCACACAAAATTTCACAGAGATTGCAATGGGTAGGTGCAAATTCAAATTCTAGCCAACAACTTCTTTGCCTTTTCTTCTTGAAACATGATCCCTCAACCTCAATATCTGACTGTAAGTCTTCATTGGGTATCATCACCAATGACAACCATCATTTATACTTTTGTACAAGTGCAGTAGGGAAATCACAACAGGAGGTATATCAAATTCGTGCAGAGATGATTCACAATCTCTGCTAAGAAAATCACTTCCAAGATATGTGTACATGCTCAAGCTACAAGCTTGAGAAAACATATAAGATAAAACCAATGATAGTACTGCAACAGCACAACAACATAAAATAATATCTTTGCTCAACTTCACAACAGCACATGATATCATACTCAGCATGTGAAAATAGGAATAAGGAATACTCTAGCAGATTGTCCAAGATATTGAAAGATAAATCCAAAATATCTCTTGAAGCTATTATCTTCAACACTTCTTGAGGTGCAAGTGAAATTTTGAACAAATAAAGGCATCCATCCTCATTATAGAGCTTCATCGCCCTTCAAATCTCTATGACTCCATGCCAAAGATGTTTTCTTAAACCTGCTATGATACCATGTTAATTTTTAAAGCCAAGAATCAAAATAAGCAAACACAACAAAATAATAAACAATAACCACAACATTTGTCCTAGGAAACCACTCCAACTTGAGGAGAAAAACTCGACCATAGAAAAGTGATGCTTCATTGATAAAATAATAAAAGTCTCAGTACAATGCTTCAAACTGAACCAACAATCTATCTACTACACACAAAACCAACAATATAATGTGTAGCTAGCTCACCACCCAATGCACCTGACAAAGAGAGATATATATTCCAAATTGTCGGAACAACAAGAACCACTTGTCTTCGTTTGGAAGACTTCATTTTTCAACATAGAAGACTCTTTATTGTCCAAACAGAACACTCTTTAGACTCCAAATTCATACTCTTCAGCTCTCCAATCGAGATTCACTTCATATATCAATCGAAATCTTTTCTTATTTAGAAGGGGAAGAAATTCTCGGCACTCATACATCAACAAATCAGCTCAAATATTATTTTCAAGCATTACTCATATAGATGTGAATCCCTATACCAACACCACAAAAGAGATAAAAGGAAAGATGAATGAACACCTTGCATTGACATAACAAAAAAAATTAAAGAGGGAGAAGAGAAGTCCAGCTATAGAAGCATAAATGGCTAGTGATCATGGTCCTTAAATGCAAGGAAAACCTAGAAAAATATAGCATCTGAAAGCATTGTTGACTCCCTTCGTGGTGCAGCGCAAGGCAAGAGAGTCTCCAAAGGAAATGTCCTAGCCCCCAGCAAATAACCACATAGTGGAATATAAACAATAACACAGAGATTTAGATCCAAAATAATTCCAATTCTCTTAATAGAGTCATAAGATTTACATCCAACATACTCGGCTCTAAGGCCTTCCAGATTCAACCAAATACATGAGCAATTACAATAATTGTTCTACAAGACCTCGGAAGATCCAACTCCTAGCTAACCCAAATCTACATTTTGATAGAAAACCCCAACAAGAATCTAAACTTGTGCTTGCAAGCCACATTGCAAACTTCTTGTTTCCTAAGCCCACACTTAACTACTAGCTCTATCAAACTTCGCTCCTCTCAACTACTCCATGTTGAACTCCATGCAGAATGATGTCTCAAGACAAGACAAGACCCCCTACTTATACTAAACCAAGCCATAGATTGAACTAGAAAGTTACATTAAATAAACACTCACATTAAATGCACCCTCAACTCACAAACCGGCCTGACAAACTAAATTAAATAACACTTGAGACAAGCCCCAAGTTTACAATGTATAACTAACTCATATGACAACATAAAAGTGTGCACTCTTAGGCATAGGTCCACCTGCCATCCAACTATCCAAATCCAAGAGCACACACGCTAATTCCCTCGGATTGAAGCTCATGAAAACAATCTCCATAGTTTGTCCAAGGTACACGTTACCAACACCCACCAAAAAAGGCTCTAACTCCAAGACAATTACCCCAAACTTTACACGCACTTAGGACAAGGTTCCCAAATGTGTGAACCATAAGTCTACAAATCCGAGCTCGAAGCCCCTAGATACAGGATTGCTAACTTCCCTACAATGCTCCTCCATCACTTTGCAATCCATATATACGAAGCACATTGTCATCCACTTCATCTACTTCAAGTGGAGCACCTCAACACACACACTACATACTTTTTTTGTACCTCAAAACATACTTGGAGCACAACTATCATTAGAAGGTACAAAGTGGAACAAGGAGTTGCATCGAATAGTAGATAAGAATATGCCAATTTTTGGTACTTTGATAACCTTCCCTTCAATGTGGCGAGCAGCCCTTATTGGGAGACTTTGGTAACTGCATTTACGATAACAAAAAAAAGTCTTGAACACCCAAATCGGAAAGACTAAAGTGGGAGGTTGCTTACGAATGCAACTAAAGAAGCAAAATTAGTAGTGGAAGAATAGAAGCAGCAATGGCGATAGTATAGCTGCAATGTTCTTTCAAACAAGTGGATGAAGGACAGCACCATTATCAACTTGTTGATGCATGTTATATGACAATCACCAACATAGAATAAAATACTAAGCATTTTGTCCTATCTCGAACAAGGCAACCTCAAAAGCTAAATAATGCGATCAAATAAGGCTATTGCAATATTTTAAATTCTTTTAATATTTTACTTTCTTATGCTAATTTAGTTGGCTTTGTAGAATATTCTATTAATGCTCATTTAGAAGTTTTGTTTATTATTTTATTTTGTCTTCTATTTTTAAAAGACTTTAGCTTCAGTCTAAAGCTCTTGCAAATTGTTTTATTTGTCCCTTCAATTCATTAATTTTAGCGAGCAATGTTGAGTTTCATGGAACTAGAGCATAGAGGATTCTTTTGAAAAAAATCATAATTGTAGAATAATTCTTAATGGAATTTTTTCTCAAGTATCTGATTTGAAGGGGTTTTTGGAGCTATCGACTTTTGGAATAGTGTTGGTTGCATCTATTTTTTGAGGATTTGTAGGCAATTCTACTGCAAACTTTTGCATTTTCCAACCTCGTGTAACACATTTTTTAAAGCCCTAAGTTTTTGTTTCTACTCATTTTTGCAACGCGTCTATGCTCACGCACAATATATTTTGTCACAACTTTCATGCATCATTACCCATGCTTTTTCTACAACCTCTTAAGTTCACAAACTGGGTTTTTTTTTCCCTTTGAAGCTTGCCAGTTGTATGACGTGATTTTTTCTACTATCTTTTGCTCACGCCACAACGACCTGCATGAATCTCATTTGGGGTTTTATGAAATTTTTATAGGTTTTGCAATTTGTTCCAAATCGAAGCTAGGGTTTACTAGATATTTTGTAGTTTGTTATAGACTCAAACTAGCAATTGTTGCGTGTTTGTGGTCTTGTCTAGAATTGTTGTCTAGGGTTTTTTAGATTTTTCCAATGAAGAAACTAAAGGAAAAACCCTATGGTTTCATGTGGTTGGTTCTAACTTAATTTTTGTGCCTTCACAAGGTTGACCTATTTGACCTCAATGTTCATGATGGCATCTTTGAGCAATATTTTGTTGGAGGGCAATTCGAGGTACAACTATCGCAACTGCAACACCTAGTAGTAGTGCATGATGATGATATTTGAATATCAACATCTTGACAAGATTGTTCTAGGTATGGAAAAACATCCTACACAAGCGGGAACAGATTAGGACAAATTTGATGAAACATAACTAGGAACTTATAATGCTTATCAAACTTTCTATTACATATGATACATACCTTCTAGCAAAGTAGCTAAAAAGATCTAGAAACTCTAAGTATCTTCATGAGACATCCGACAAGAGTCGAGCATTCTAAAGAATATGTTGTTTTCTATTATGATGGATGAGACGATGTCTCTCCAAGCACATCTTACAAAGATCACAGTTGTTTGTAACCAGTTGGAGGTTGTTGGCCACAAGATGAAAGATGATATGGTAATGATCACGCCAAAAAGCCTACCCTAATCCTACAGGCATTTCATTGAGACACTCAATATCACTTCTACTTGTGTGAATGAAGTTTCCAACTCTCTACAACAAACTTTTGCAATAGAATGGATGGAAGCAATAATTTAGAAGTAGTATTGGTTCATCCTCCACAAAACAAGAGGCCTTTATAATGAAAGCCTTGGACAAGAACAAAGGTAAACTTCAATCCTCCCACCAAAAGCACCAGGTAAACCTCCAACATCTTCAAAGAAGAAGAGTGTTCAATGCAATTCTTATCACAAGTTTAGTCAAATGAAGATAGATTACAAGAAACGGTTGCAGATGCACAATCCACACAGGAAGGGACACAACAGAAGGCCCAGTTGCTAGCATCTTGATCAAGAGTTTGTCTCCTATGTGTTCATTGCCACATGCTCATCCAATCATGAGAAATCATCTACCTAGTATATTGACTCTGGTGTCTCTTGACATTTCACGCATTGTCAAGATTGATTCATAGAGTCCACACCTTTCATGGATTCACTGATCTTTTGTGGCTTAGAGTGTAATATTGTCAAAAAGGGCAACATTCAAATTTCACTTGGTGAGAGAAATTTGATCTATCTCAATGTATACTTTGTCCCAGATATGAAGCTTAATCTACTTTTAGTCAATCAAATTATGCTTCATTCTTCACAATTGGATGTCATCTTCAGTTCACACAAGTGCAACATTGTTGACAAGGAATCTTACACTATAGTTGTAACTAATCTTGAGGATCGTAGTTTTTATACTCATTCATACAGGTGATTCTCAAGAGTGGGCCATGGAAACCAAAAGTACTTCCATCAGCAACCTTCGGCATTAGCAATATAGATACCTAAATATTCACTCTCCCACAATTGGTTGGAAAGGGTTGGGTGTTGGATTATATAAGATTCAGATACGGAATCATGGAGTTTTTGTAGCTTGACAAAGCTAGAAAGCAAAATCAAACTCTATTTTTAGATGATGACACTTAAAGGGCATTTTAGGTCTTGCAATTAGTTCATGCAGATATTTCTCGACCCATAAACACTCCATCAGTTATTGGATGCATGTATTTTTTGTTATTTGTGTCAGGAGTTTTAGGCTTCAATGGAAAAGAGTCGGGTTGTTAGAATATTCACTCTTTGATCCGACAATGGTGGAGAATTTTGTTCTAATTTCTCCAACTATACATCAAATGGCATTAAGCATCAACTTACCACAACTTACACCCCATAGAAAAATAGTATTGTTGAGCTCAAAAACCGTACACTAACTGAGATGGCTCCATCTATGTTGCAGCATAGAAATATTCCCATAAAGTTTTTGGTGAAAGCAGTCTATACTGTAGCTTATCTCCTGAACCAGCCTCTCACACATGTTGTTAAGAAGATGACCCCAAAGGAAGTTTGGTTTGGACAAAAGCCTAAAATCGATCATGTGAGAATTTTATGATCAACAACTTATGATTGGATTCCATATTCTAAGCACACCAAACTAGATTCCAAGACTCAAAAATCAATGTTTATAGGCTACAAGGGTAATCATAAGGCTTACAGGTTGATCGATGTGGACACTAACCATCCCATTTTAAATCAAAATGTGGTGTTTGATGAAGAATGAGGACCATTTCAGACTTCTCCTATTTGACCCCTGAGGATCAGCCTCCAAAGGCTACAAATGTGAATGTTTGACTTTCATTCAGTTCACCTGATAGAATGGATTTAGATGACATTGTGCCACACACCTTTACTTGGGACATTTAGGATCCACATCCATAAAACTAAAGTGATAATGTTCCTCCTACTGTGGGTGTTGGTTCTTCTACACTTCGGCCTAAGTGGTGGGCCAAGACCACTAGTGACCTTCATGATAATGAACTTACTGAGAGTTGAGCAACTAGAATTACGAGCAAGCAACATAACAAAGTTAATTTTGCTCTTATGGCACACATTCTGTAATAACCCTGCTTGGCTATTGCTCTAACAAATACTAATATTTTTGACTTTTGACATTACGTCAAAACATTTAGCATACAATGCCAATACTACTGAAAAGAACTCCAAGGCTGACTAAATCACATTCACCAAGATTAAGCAATTTTTAACAACACTAATGATGACCAAGCTCAATTCAATGGCAGTGATAGATTTGCATTTGATTTACTATGCCATGTAACTTCAAAAAAACTGAACTACTTCATATTTATCTCTCAATTCAATTTACATCAGCATTGAATCAAATTACATCTCAGAATTTCACACACTTTATTCCAAGCAACAACAATGACAGAAATGGAAGATGCAAACCTTAAGAAATTGATCCACAAGACTCAAATTCCAAAACTACTATACCTCAATAGTAGGTTGGAAAATAATCAGCTCCAACAATTAATCTTCTCCTTAGCCATAGTAAAACAGTAGCAAAAATGGCCAATTGTATACCTCAGCACAAGTACCAATGCAAACTCAGAACAAAATCTCATATTTGAATCTACAATACTTGAACTGTAGATCCAATGGAACAACTCAAAATTCAAACCCTATACTTTAGCAAGGGCACTAAAATCAAAACTTCAGAAAAAAAAAAAGCCACAAAGGCAACAAAAGAAAATAATTATCCAAGCATCATTTTCTCAACAAATGGGCTTGTATTTATAACCTCCAGATTCTCTTTTGTTCCCAAAATGTAACTTCACACAAGAAGCTTCACCTCACAACATTAATTAGAAGCTTACATGAGATTCTCTCACTTGACTTGGCTTAACTAATTAATAAATGGCACTTTCCACTGATAACTCAACCTTCAACTTAAGTGAAATTATAAAGTTAAGTTATAATTTATAATAAGCCATTTAATTATTTAATAATAATTTGGCCACTGAAAATATAACTCCCAAAATACTCATCATTTAAATGTCATCTGAAATAGGAGTCATACCTATTATTTCTCCATGTGACCAAATGCACTTTCCAAAAATAGAAAGGGTCCATCTCTAACAATACCCAACTTACCACAAATAGTAAGTACACAAAACTAAGCTCAAACGAAGTCCAATTTGAGTCAAACAAAGACCAACCTGTAGCTTACTGAATTGTGGAGAAGATTAGGCCCTCTAAAGCCAAGCCACTACCTCAAAAGACCCTCTATCCACAATAATTAGGCTACGAGAATCACAATAATAGGCTAATCACTGAAACTCTGATACTGACAAAAATGGGGACATTACACATTCACAATATTTATGAGCCTCAAACATATTCAAATGCTAAAGGTATATCCATATAAGAACATGTTATGGCAGCTAACCATCAAAGTCTCTTAAAAAAACAATTCAGCACTATTAAATCTTCTACTAGGGAAGAGACCCATTGGCTGCAAATGGGTGTCTAAAGTTAAGGTTAGTGGAACTCTTGATAAGGCTCAATTAGTAGCTAAAGAGTTTTCACAGAAGGAAGACATCAACTATGAGGAGACATTTTCTCCCACAACCAAAACAAGCACCATTAGCTTGTCCTTGCTCTTCCAGCCCAGCTTGAATGGAAAGTAAATTAAATGGATGTCAAAGGTGCTTTGCTTGATTTGTAGGAAGAAGTCTACATAATGCAATCTCCAAGTTTCAAGGTTGTTGATAAAGAACACCAAGTTGGCAAATTGGTGAAAGCATTCCATGGCCTTAAACAAGCTCCCCATGCATGTTAAATCAAAATTTAGAAGTATTTAATTGTTCAAGATTTTTAGTGGAGTCCTAATCCTGTCTGTATGTCAAGCATGCTCATGGTAGGACTCTTATCCTTGTCATATATGTTGATGATTTTATCAATACTGGCAGTGCAACACATTTGGTCGAGTGGGTCAAACAAAATTTGTGCCAAAGCTCTAATATGATACGACAGATTCAGGATTTCTCCATTATTTTCTTGGTGTGGAGGTTTGGCAAACAGCTAGCAATATATTTATTTCTGAGTTAAAATGTGCCATAAGTTTGTTAAATAAGTTTCGGATGCATGATTATAAACCTGCATCTATACCTGTTCAGGAAGGGCTGAAACTTTCAACCAAATTGGATTCATTTGTCGTGGATGAATCAACATT
Organism: Cupressus sempervirens; assembly: GCA_028749045.1. Taxonomy (NCBI): domain Eukaryota; kingdom Viridiplantae; phylum Streptophyta; class Pinopsida; order Cupressales; family Cupressaceae; genus Cupressus; species Cupressus sempervirens. The sequence goes on from CM053783.1 coordinate 28,751,704, forward strand.
CGGGCAACTAGTGGATAGCCTCATCTATCAATTCCACTGTACCATGAACTACATCCTTTGCTTCATGACAACCTCAAAAGTTGAACATTGCATTGCAGCACAGTGTATGATAGGATATGTGAGAGGTTCTCTTGATTTTGGCATTTTGTAGACAAGAAGCACTAATCAATATCCCTTTGTTTGTAGCTAGGTATGTAATAAAATCATCCATCTTTGGCTGATAAAATTGTGCGTAGATCTACTACCCAAAAAAACCTTTATGTTTTCTCCCTCAATTTGACCTATAACTTGAAATGTGTTATGGGAAAGTTCTTCTCGAGTGGCCAAGAATCCTCCCTCATTCGAATCTCCTTCAAAGCTTCCCTTATTGATAAGACTGCCTATTAAACTCCCCTTCAATCTCACAAAATGGATTGTCATATTCTTTTTAAAAGGGGATTGTGTGTGGTTTTATCATAACCCTTTATTTTGAGGTTTTCTTCCTGTCTTTAATAATGTGTTCCTTGGTCCTCCTGCCCTCCAAATGGGGGTGAGAGTGTTTCATAGATGGAATCTCATCTCCCCATTTTCTTATGGTTATCCCTTTATTTGTTGGGGACTTGATTGAATGGGATGAATCTGATTTTGTTTTCTTGAATTTGGAAGTGATAGAGTTTTCCTTTAGGAGGAAGAATAGTATTTTGTGTTTGTTGGATTTATTTGTATTGTAGTTTGCAATTTCGTATTTTTATGAACCTGTATTCCTTGTGCATGATGCTTGAGAGGAGGTGAGGGTTTCCTCTTACATCTTTTTAGTGCACCTATTGTTCCCTCTGTAACTTTCTTTTGTAGAGGATGTGCAAGATTTTTCTCTTGCACTTTCTATTGTTGGTTGGTATTTTATCCTTAGCTCTAAATATTCCTTGAGAGAGAATTCATTTTTAAGGTTATTGTTGTCAGCCGACTGGATGGTTCCGGCGGTGTTTCTGTAGCCGACGGAATGATTGTCGTCGGTGTTTTGTATTTTGTAGCCAACAGGTGAATAGTTTGTAGCGGACATAATGTTTGTGGCCGACGGACTCCTTCAGGAAGGTTCAGCGGATAGTATTTATATTCCGTCTGGGATCATTGTAAATCATCAATCATCTTTTATCTACTATTACTCATCTTATGAAGCATAATGTATGTCTAGCATATGCGAATATAATTCTGCTATTCTATTCCATTGTCTGTATGTGTTGATTTCTTTACCAGTACGGTAAACAATTGTTTTCCCAATTTCTTTTAAACTATTCTTGTAGAAAAATTGAGTTTGGCTGCTTGTGAAACTTTAAAAAATGGAATTAATAATTGTACTAACAATGCACTCTTAAATAGAGTTTACATATGCTATTAAAACATTAAGGAAAAAGAAAAGTTGTCTGAATAAAGACATCGAAAAAATAGACCAAATTAAGATAACTAAAAATAAAGCCTAAATGATCATTAACTAAAGATCTAGAATAAAGAGGCAAATACAGCAAGAACCTACCATACTGAGATTATTCTAATACCCTCCCTCAATGGCCATTCTATCAACTACCCTGCAGAATATAATACATGTCTTGCAATTACAAATCCCTCATAACATTTTGTTGTTGTTAAGACCCTCCCTGGATCTACAGAATGTCAATAACCAAGAGTAGCCAAAAAGCATAGAAGATTGTCCCCTTCTTCAAAATGGTATGGCACAAGAGACAAGAGCTTGCCACTGACTCTACCTATTGATCTGAGTTTGCCACTAACCCTCCCAAAATCTGCAAAACCTAACTAAAAATCATCACAAATGACCAACCGAATGCTGGATAATTCCCTGTAGACAAAGACATGATGAAAGCAATTGTCACAATTTTCATAAAAAAACTTGGCAAACCCTCCAAACTACTGCAACTAAGAAGGATTCCCCAAAACAAACTACAAGATAGCATGATCTAAAGTGAACAAAGCATCATTTTTCAAGAAAAAAATGTAAAAACCCAAAAAAAAGACATGTCATAAAATCCTACATGGACTTCATTAATTACATATACCATGTTGGCTATATATTTTGTAAGCCACTATAACTACAACTTACAAAATGGGAACTTTAGGCAACGGTGTAGTGAGACAAGTCTCTCCTCTCAACAATAGGGGAGAATCCCTTCTCACAGTAGGTGGCTACAATAGAGACCTAACTGGAATTAACAAATGGGTGGTTCACGGGATCAATTCCTCTTCTTTCAAGAATGATCTTATACTAACAACAACTATTTGCAATTTAACAAAAGGAATCTACTGCTATGGTAATATTGGTGGCTTAAGGGTTTATGTAAGAACAACCTTAAGACAGCAATTATAACTAAACTTGTGTGATTGACAGCAAGAACTCAAAGTCTCCTCCAAGCAATCTCTTTGAAACAAAAGGACAAACAGCCAACAAAGCTCAAAGTCTTTGCTTAACTATTCAAATATGAAATAATATACGAAGAAGTAAAGCTCAAAGTCTTTAAATCCTTATTAAGATAATATTTTTAATATCTTTATTAAGATATTATCTCCTTAGTTAAATGCTTTCTATAATGGTCAACTACTTGTCTGTAGTCCGTCTTTCAATCTAGATAGGAATGTTTCCTATCCTATCTCGTTTGTCTTCTGTCCAAATAGGAATGTTTCCTATCCTATTTTCAGATTTGTTTCTAAATTTGTCTTCAATTTACGTTGTTTCTTTTAGAAACAATGTTCTTACAATTCTTTATAAGGAACACATTTGTTCCTCTATTAGTTAATCTACCAATTCTTGAATCTTATAACATGGTATTAGAGCCAATACTTCAAATTTCTTCGACAAATTTACAATTTCTTTTGAAATTATTTGGTTCAAAACTTTCGAAATTATTTCTCCGATTTCTCAAAAACCCGACTAGGGTTTTCCGTTTTTGTGAAGAATTCGCATGTTTCTACTGCCCGATTTTTCTTAAAATCACGATTTTCTGCAAATCGCGATTTGGCCACCGGATTTGTGACTAGATTCCCCTTGTTTCGTGGCCGGATTAGTCTACAAATCATTATTACCCCTCTGTGATTTTTTAAAAAAATCAAATCTGTCACTCCCATGCCACATCCCGTGCATTTTTTTTGCAACTCGCGACTTCTAGAATTGCACCAATTATTGCCCATGTTTTCTGCTTGCTAGGGGGTTTGTTTTAGTGACGTTTTTGGCCGAACTAAGTGCCATTTTTTGCAGATTTTTTTTCTCCAAACGCAGCAAAAACGTGTTCAATCCGCCTATATCCGCCTATCTCAAATCCACTTATATCCACCTGTATCCACCATTTTTTTGCCCTTAAAACCTTCATTGGCCGCCGACTGTTATTCTGCTCGAATCCCTAATTTTTGGGGTCTGGAATTTTTTTTGGTTTCATATTTGTGGTGGGTTTTTCAAAATTTCAAATGGGTCTTCATCAAATTTTTGTGGGTGCCTTGTTTTCCATGCCTCGATTTTCGAGTCGACGGATTTGAAATCTAACTTTAGATTCCTTCTAAGTTTTCCATCTACTCTTCTGGATACTTGTCATTTTTTTTTGGGTCAGCCTCAACATTGCCTCAAACTTCATGCAAATGGCATCTTTGACTAATCTGATGTTGGAGAGCAGTCCACAATTCAATGGCCACAATTATAACCACTGGAAGCAACACATGTTAACCATCTTCGAATATCATCGTTTGGATGAGCTTGTTCTAGGCACAAAGACTCGTCGGACCTCCAACCAAGCAAAACAAGACAAGTTTGATGATCGCAATCAAGAGGCTATTATGCTTCTCAAGCTCTCTGTTATTGATGATCAGCTACCGTAGATTCCTTCCGACAAGTCTGCTGCAGAAATCTAAAAACATATGAAGGAGCTGCATGAAACATTTGACAAGAGTCGGGTATTCTTTCTGAAGAATCAATTGTTCTCCATTATGATGGATAAACGTATGTCCTTGCAAGAGCATCTAACAAAGATTAAGGACATTCGTGATGAACTCGAAGCTATTGGTCGGAAAATGGAGGAAGAGGATATGGTAGTCATCACTCTGTAAAATCTACCATCGTCCTATGAGCACTTAATAGAAACACTCAACATTATGTCAACTAATGTTGATCTGAAGTTTCCAAAATTATGCACTAAACTTCTATAGCAGGATCGTTGAAAACAACAGTTTGGAAGCAGTGCCTCTACAGCCTCCTCAGAACAGGCATTTGCTGCAAAATCCTTTCAACAGAACACCGGCAACCATCAGTCTTCTCAGCCTTTCCAACATCAACCTTCTGCTCAATCCCTGGATGGCTCTACGAAGCAAAATGTAGTGTAATTACTGTCACAAGTTTGGCCATATGAAGTTCGAGTGTCAGAAACGTTTGGCTGCCCATGCAAGGAAAAATGCTTCCCAGCCAACAGCGCAAGTTGTCGAGCTTCCTGATCAAGGCGACGCTGCATTTTTCGCCTTCTGAATCTGTTTCTGTTTTTTTGGGTTTGTTGATTTTCTCCTCAAAAATCATTTCATGTTGTTTGTAATACGCAAAGTTGCGTGAGATTCTGGGTTTTACCATTTTTTCCACAAAAACGAATTTTATCTATTTTGAGTCATAGCACTCTTCTAGCAAAGCTTCTTGGTTTCAGCATTCTGTAGATCCAGGGAGAGTCTCAGTTATCACAAAATGTTCTGACATCTGTACATTGACCATTAAGGGAGGGTATTAAGATAATATTTTTAATATCCTTATTAAGATATTATCTCCTTAGTTAAATACTTTCTACAATGGTCAACTACTTGTCTGTAGTCTATCTTTCAATCTAGATAGGAATGTTTCCTATGTTGTCTCTTTTGTCTTCAGTCTAGATAGGAATGTTTCTTATCCTGTCTTCAGATTTGTTTCTAAATTCGTCTTCAGTCTATTTGTTTCTAAAAAAAACAACGTCCTTGTAATTCTTTATAAGGAACACATTTGTTCCTCTATTAATCAATCAATCATCCAAAAATCCATTAATCTGCCAATTCTTGAATCTTGTAACATCCTAGTGTTTGCAGCCACTACCAAACTATATCAATCTTGTTTATGAAAGCTCAAAAGTCTTTCAAGAACAACATCAAATACTCAAATGCTTCACAAAGAAAGAAGTAACAAAGATGAATCAATCAATGCAAAGATTAAAAGTATCACAACACAAAGGTTAGGAAAACTTTGCTTCTTTATTCAATTCAAAGATTTGCAATGAGAAATACAAAGTCTTTTGTCACGAGCCCAGCCTTCTCCTATAAAGCAAAAGATGATTATTTACAATGACCTCTCTCCTTTATGTAGGAAAAACGAAGAGAGTAAGGTGGAGGAAAACATGGAACAACCTCAACCACCTTGACTTATCTCTAACTAACTACTTTGACTTTTTCCAAAGTTGCATGCCTAATGCAATTGCAACTTAACCACATGAGCTAATTATACAAGTACATGTTATCCTATAATTACAACATAGATGTTATTTACATGTAGCTTTCCTACTACTATTCTACTTAAAGCATATGAAAAATTGAAATGTTCATAGAGTCTCAACAATCTTCACAAATTGCTGCAATGAGTAATGCACAACCTCGGCATTGGGCTCACTAGTGTACTCAACAACCATTATGATCCTTTGATATGTGTTGCTTGCCTTTGAAACTTCCTTGATAGAAATTTCCTTTTTGCTTTGTAGTTCGTCTAGTGAACACTTCCAACTTGCAAATGTATTCATTATACTGAGATTGAAATCATCCGCTTTAAGTTGTAAGCGAATTGCTTTAGTGAACCCTGTGAGAATATCCTCTTCTTTCTTGAGTTCTTTGTTCTCAGTGATAACTCCACATGACAACTTTTTGTAGCATTCGTTGATCATGTGTTCCTACTCACCAATCTTCACTACTATTGCATCTGCATCCTTCATGAGTTGTTGTAGGACTTGTTCCTTATTAATCATCAAATGCTTCTAATCATAATACATCTCAACAAATGAGATGACTTCATAATCACATAAACTCTCCAAATCAAGCTCCATCATACTCTTCCAAGCACCAATGTCCCCGTCCAGCAATTGTAATTGCCTTGCCTTTTAAGTGACCCTTGACTATCACTTAATTGAGCAACAACTTCCTTTCCTTTCCTCAACACCCTATAAATATCACGAATGAGTTGATATCTAGGCATTATTTTGATGCATTTGAGACTCATTTTCATCCAAGTGTTGGCGGTAGCAAGAATAGACTAAAATCAATCCCAAATTAAGTACTTTCCTTGCATGATCATGTAGGAGGAAGAATGGGTAACTTCTCCACATCATGCTGAAAATGTTCAAAATCTAAAATTTGATCATTATCCTCAAATCTAGGAGGGATTGATGCCAAGTTGAAATCCACAATTTGCTTCACAGTCAACCAAGTATAGTCCATGCACCGTATATCCATCTCAATATGAACATCAATCCAGAAATCTTCTAGACGATGTATGTGTAAGAACTGCTTCCTCATCTTATCATGTAGCTCTCTCCATTCAAAACAACTCCTAGCTACAAATCTTTTCAGCGTAATCCTTTGGAGTTCAAACTCCATTTTCTCTGCTTTAGGCACAATATCCAATGAGTACCCACCAATCTTTTATGGGTTACGTGATGAGATCCTCACTCCTGGACAGTGTAAACTGAATTGATAAGCATGTACCTCCATGAGTTGTTTTGTTGATTTCATTAGTATAATTTTATTAGTAGGGTACCTTGGAAACCTGTATGATTCTCCCTTGAAGCATCCAACTCGTGGATATGTGAAATTGGGAAACTGTAGGAACATACAACCATACTCATTTACCTTATTTCATGCTTCATTGGAGGCTCGTTTTTTTGGGAGTTCTTTATCAAATAAGCACATGAAATGCCCAAATAAGGCATCTTGAACCCTTCGCAAATGTATCTGACTTTGCTTCAAAGGTAACTGCTCATAGTACTCCCACACATAAACTATCGACATGTCATTTTTTGTTGACAAACCAGAAAAAGTACCCAAGGCAGCAGCAATATACACCATGTAGGAGTTCATGTTGAACACACTGGTAGACAGCACATTCACTAACTACTCGGATCGAATCACTCACTAATTCAGCCCAACACATTCTTTTTTAACCTTATTATGAGTGAGACGTACTTATACATCCAAGGTTTGAACGTATTTGAATCCTTGAGCCCTTTGAAATCACTTCAGCACACGCCTTTTATTGGCCATCTATCAAGATTTGCCTCTTAGAGACCAACCAGTTATCATTAACGAACTTGGTACAATAGGAAGTATCCTCATTCCACTGCTCCATAGCCTATTGTCTTGTGATGTTTGTAACAATTGGAGTATAAGGAACATGAAAAATATGATCAATAGTCTCAGGAACGAGACTAATGATAATATTACATCCTGATCTCTGATAGTTCGAGAGGGTGCATCAAAGTGTTTTGCACATGCAAGAATGAATTCCAACTCATGAGCTACCAAGGGGAAAGTAGACAATAAGTGCATATGGCTTCGCTGGATCTATGTCATAGTCTCAGTAGCTTCAACATCGACTCTTGAAAGGAAATCTTCAATGTTCATGTGAGATATATTAGTATCCCACACTTCATCACAGTAGGAAGTTACTTGTGACAATGGAATGGAATTATGATACTTCATCTTCTTTTTGTCCTTGCCCTTTGCTGGAGTAGGTTCTCTTGACATTGCAAAATGGTACAGTTGCATAACTGTCACATGAAAATCCCATAATGTGAGAACATCTTCATGTGAGGGATCCATGATAAGTTTTTCGATGTAAAAACACGAGTTCCAGACAGGATATGGATAGGGAAAAGCAATGGAATGATTAAGGATGGAGAATGAACAAATGGGTCAAGCTCAGAAAGGCTCAAATATAAGTCAAATAGCCAAAAATGGATTTTTTAAAGTGAATTGCATATGCAACCAGCAAACTTGGAGAAGAAGATGGAAGATAGAAGGAGCAACTTCATGTACATAAAAAGAGATGCAAATCTGTAAATGGAAAAGACAAAGATTTGCAAGAACAATCAAAACAAATATATACAAATACCTTTAGGTAAATAACCAAAGAAATTTACCTAAACTCTACCAAGAATGAGAAAAACAAGTTTTTATCCAAAACTTGAGCAAACCTAAAATAAATCCAAGAGATTTAGGATTTTAGATTTGTCCAAAGCCAAAGACTTACATGGATTTTGAAATCCAAACAACATGGTTTGAATTTGGACATGTGGAGATGGTTAGAAAAATGCAATGCCCAAAAAGTGGAACAAACTTTGACCTAGCAATGCAAGAACAAGTAAAAACAGCATCTAGGGCAAAGATTAGGTTGTTAAAATGATGAAAAACAAATTTGAAATGATAATCCTGTTAGAAATTTGTTTAGCGCTCCCCTCAGGATTCGTGATAAGGGCTTAACCGCCTCCTGTGTGCTATAAGTTGAGTGGTTGTGTCGGACATTGACAGATTGGTCTTTTGGTGCAACGGCAACCCCACTCTAACAAGTGATATCAAAGCTTGGTCAAAGGTTCGAATCCTCAAACCCTCGGGTAACGCTAAGGGGGAGATTGTTAGAAATTTGTTCAACGCTCCCCTTGGGATTCGTGACAAGGGTTTAACTGCCTCCTGTGTACTATAAGTTGAGTGGTCATATCGAGCATTGACAAATCGGTCTTTGGGTGCAACGGCAACCCCACTCTAACAAATACTTACCCTAGAGAGCTTCTTGAAGGGATTCAATGCAAAAAATGCCTTAGGCTGCAAGGTGTTCTGCTATTAATGATGCCCAAAATGGGTTGTTTCTTGCGAAACGCATATGCAATAACATATGCCAACCCTCCAAAAATCACCGCCCAGATCTTAATGAAAAAATTGCAGACTTAAAACGCCTTTTAGTGAGAGATTAACATGTCAAAGACGTGCAATTACGGTAATAATCGCCACCTAGAATGAATAGGGCATTTTGCAAAGCTAAACACATTTTTGAGAAGTCAAAACATGTGTTAGAAATGCATGCTTTCTCTTGGAAAATCGCCGCTTGCTCTTGGAGGAAACTTGCAGCTTTCAAAACGCCTTTTGGAGAGGCATTTACATGATATGAAATACATGTTATCTTGCTAAAAAATACTGCTCGTAGCCTTATAGAGGAAGATGCAAGTTTTGGAGGCAAACTCGTGTACTTGAGAACATGTAATATCATCAAAAATAGCCACCAAGTCTATTACATGTTTTAAAAAGGCATTCACATGTTTATAACTACATGTTTTTGCTAAGAAAATCGCCACCAAGTCCAAAGGATTAATGACTTCAGTGAAGACTGCATGAACCAACTCATTGAAGTATTGCCAGAGGTCACCATAAAAACAACTTCAAAAAATAGTCAAACTATGAAATTTCTAACCAAAAATTCCCAAAGCCAAGGCTACCTTTCCTAAAGTCATTAATCCTTTAGAAAACACAATCATCATTAGACAATATATGAACAATAATATATATAAACATTATTAAATGTAACACACACACATATATATAAGTAGATATAGGAGAGTTTGACTAATTGATGATTAACCAACGACCATAGAAAGATTATCTCTAGGTCCATTCAATCCGACTGAAGCTACAACATTAATACTCTCTCTAAGCTAGGAAGGATTGTTATAGAACACATTATGCTCTCAAGCATATAGAGAGATATCATCTCAATATGATATTCTTGGAATGGCATATTTAAGGATATCAACATATATCCATCAACTTAGATGTTATCTTTCAATATCATCTAAAGTATGTTTCAACAAGAAATATCAATTGCACTTATATTCTCTTGGTATGTGCACTGGCATCATGTGCATGATGCCTACCAAAAAAATATATTATATCCTAGAAGGATATGAGTTATCTAATTTTCGGCACATTCTGGGACAGCAACTAAATGTAATCTATCAAATAACAAGTAATCAAAATGTCATGTTCTCCATCATGATAAGTATCATGATCTTCAGCACTCCGAGATAGCAACTCAATGTAGTCTATCATGAAACGTTCGTTATCATGATATTCAGCACTCCAAGACAGGCACTTAATGTAGTCAATCATGATAAGAGGTCAAGCTATTTTTAAGATCGTCACCTTACGATAGCAACCTCACAAATACATCAATGCAAGATCGTTACTTTTCATGACATAATCCATAAATGAAAAATATTAATTCTCATGATATCCACCATGAACCAAGTCAAAGGCTGGACCACCGTGGCTGCTCCTAGAGGGTGGAACAAGGGCTTTCACCTCAAGCTTCTCTCTCACAATTTGTTGACCTTTTTTCAGTTCAAGGTTGCTTCCGATTGGAATGTCGGACTCCCTCTAAATTTGATATCAAGTTTCAACCTTCTGACATTCTCGTACAAGGTTGCCTCTAATGAAGTGTCAAAATCCCTCTTTATCTAGAAGCATACTCATATTCACTTCAAGAGTCTCACTTTATCCAGCCTAATCATCAGATGACTAATGAATTCTAGATCACAGCTTTTTTGGAGCTATTGTCATAAGATTGAGTCTGCACAATATTTGGTAGCATCTCTAAAGTACTGACCTTCTTTTCTTCCAAGAACATCCTCAGGCATAAAGGAAAAGATCGAGGAAATAACTCTTATAGTATGTATAGGATTACAAATAGGAGAGACTACAATGAGTAGATAAATGTAAAAGATATGAATACTTATCTGCACATGAGGGTCCATTGACATTTGGGAATGGAACATCTCCTTTCTAAAGATGGTTCAAGTGGGAACGAAACATTTGTTATTATTCCCCTCCATGATGTAAAATTCCCACTCTTATATCATTGACCTATAAGATCCACTTTAGTCTTGTGTCTCATCTACTTATCTTGAGTATAATTATGATGATGGTTACCATACCAAATGTATGCAAAATTTACATTCGTGATAAGCCCGTCAACATACAACTTCAACTTTCCTTCATTAATATTTGCAACATTATCTCCTGTAACTTTGTAATAATATTCAGATCTATTCTTACATACGTCAATGATTCATTCCAGCGGGCATTGTTAATCCTTAACCTTTGACTGGATCTTCTAGTCAATATTGTATAGTGTTTATTTGCTAATTGCATATCCCATCTGTTTTCTGATCATTTCCCTCGGTTTGTGGTTCCTGACTGTATATCCTTCGTAGGACCCTACTGTCAGTATGTGATTATAAATCATGAAGTTCCAGAGTTCTGACAGATTAATCTAGTGCTGAGAAGATTTCCTCCAAGTGCTAATATTGGTCTTTATCTCACGTGTGCAGGTTGTACTGTTCCTATTACCAAAGTTATAAATCACAGAATTGAGAAGAGTTTGACTTTGATTTGCAATAACAAGGTGAAGTAGAGTTTTCCTTCTCCTTCCATGGACAATAATACTTCTAGCTTCAATGCCTCTTCTACTCCATTATACTCCCTTTTTAAATTTAAAAAAAAAAAAAACTAGTTACAAATGTCTTCACTCTTTCCTCCACAACTATGATGCATCTATCTTGTGTGTTCTTCTGGGAAGAGTCCATGTCATTGTTGTTAATAGACCGAACATTGTAAGAAAGTTTCTTAAGAAACACGATGCTAGATTTGCATCTCGTCATATTACAATGGCCACTGAATACTACTGCAGAGATTTTCTATCGACACAACGAACACATATTTATCAGTCTTCAAGTTTGCCAACTTCATCAATAGATATATATGTACTATTTCAAGGCACAGTTCATACATTTCAATTTATTCAGACATACAGTTGAACGAAAGACAGTTTGAAGTTTATCCCCCCACAATTTAGAGAACAGTTCTGCCATATGTACTATTCCACTGTGTGTTGTATCACAAGAGACAAATAAAAATACTAACAAGTTGTAGCATCCTCCATAAAGAAACGGTCCCATCGAGGCTAACACCATGCTTATTTTGGCCCAGGTTGTCACATACAACTGCACAACTGTAAAATCACAATAACCATAAACGTGGGCCTATACTCGATTTGGAATATATAATTTATAGAGGAGGGAGGACTCGTAAACTTTTCAGCACCACTCAAGATTATTCCTTGCCAAACTGTCAATTTATGGATGAATCCAACTTTTTATGTAGCTTGAAGCTTATGTTAAATTGAATATTTTCTGTAACATTTTTTCGAATAACTTAGTTGCACTTTGCACCTATTTTTTAACAGCTGTCACAACTCTAAATAAGATTACTTGCAAAAGGACTGCTAAATTATCTCTGCCCGTGCTGAGAAAATCAAATAATGCCCCTTCCATCAAACCACAAGGTTAGGCGATCGAAGAGACACTAATTGTTAGTGTAAATTATTATTTACACTTTACTTAAGTTTACTTAGGATAAATGCATTTATTTATTAGTTGTCAACTAGGAGTTAGCACTTTTACGTATTATCTTGTTCACAACACAGGAGTTTGTTCCTACCTTGTCATACTTATCCTCTTGTCTATGTGGAGGATAATCCACCTTTTATAGACGTATGTTGATTTGTCATGCTTATCTCCTAGCACTTTCTAGCTCATTCTAGAAACTTCCTAGAGGCCTTTACAAACAGGCTCTCCTAGTGTATTTGCATATCATATTGTACAGCAATATACATTTTATTTGAGAATACAATTTTCTTATTTTCAGACCAAACCCTTGCCTGTTCTTGTTTTTTTCTTCTCTGTGACAGGTTTTCTACATGCAAGTGATTCGAGGGCTTGTGGATTTGATTTGCGTATTTGCTCAAATCCTACGTGGTATCAGAGCCAAATCTGTTGTAGAGTGTTCAGTATTTGGAGAAAAAAGAAGAGGCAAGGGTTTGGTCTGAAAATAAGAAAATTATATTCTCAGATAGAATGCAAATTGTTGTATAATATGATATGCAAATACACTAGGGGAGTATGTTTATAAAGGCCTCTAGGAAGCTTCTAGAATGAATTAGAAAGTGCTAGGAGATAAGCATGACAACTCAGCATACATCCATAAAAGGTGGATTATCCTCCACATGGACAAGAGTATAAGTATAACAAAGTAGGAACAAACTCCTGTGTTGTCAACAAGTCAATACGTAAAAGTATGCTAACTCCTAGATGACAACTAATAAATAAATGCATTTATCCTAAGTAAACTTAAGTAAAGTGTAAATAATAATTTACACTAACACCCCCCCTTAAGTGCAACTTAGGGGAATGCACTTAAGCTCGAAAAAGCTAAGATGAAATGCAAAATGGGTCGCGGCAACTAGGCCATGTTAGATACCCATGTACAAATGCAAAGAAATGCAACCTCTGAACATGGGGAAAGAGGGAAAACCTCATGGGAAAAACCCTCCCCCAAAAAGAGGTAAGTACAAACATGCTAAAAGAACATGAATGAAGGAAGTCCTGAACAAGACTAATCTACCAGAATCCTGCAATACAACAGTTTTTCTGAAATGTATAGCCACAAGTCACGAGACAATCAAAAATTAAAGACTGGCTATAGCAAAAAATTTGCATCAAGAATCTAAATTTTACCTGCAGATGTACCAATATACTCAGCAGTACCATCAGAGTTGCCTTTAAAACTTCAACGAGGACATTAAAATACAAATAATACGTACTGCTCCAATATGATGTCTGGCAGGGAATGTCGTGGCTGTCTCCTCGAGTCCAGGCCAGGCTTTGTCATCAATCTTCAAGTACCTAACCAGTCTCCAACCAATCAGTTAGAATTTCATACCAGATTTTCAAAGTGTACAAAACTGCCTATTAATTCTAACAGCTGGTATAAAACTTTTCAAAGCAGAAAAATCACAATGAACTTCAATATTATTAGTCTATTCGGACGGAATTTCAAATTCGTGTAGGGTTTATAAGATACGCACATAATTTGGTACACCGTAAATAAAAATAAGTGACAGTGAAATCCTCGAAATCTTAAAAAATTCTAGGTATGGAAATTCGCAAAATATTTTATATGAACAATTTCATGTTAATAAGAAATTCCCTCCAATCAGGCAAGAGCCTACAACACAACGGTAACTTGTGAGCCTCTCATGTTGGAGGTCTTGAGTTCAAATTCACTTAACACAAAAAAAATTAATTACAATGAATAACAATAACTAATCTAGGCTTTGGCTATTTACCGATCAAAAAATAAAAATTCCCTCCAATCGAAACAGCTATGCTCACTTTTACTAAAGACCAATATCACAAAAACAACAAAGTGTAAGAACAAAATTTCATATGTACCAAAAAATGTCTCCAAGCTAAACCTAACAATGTTAACAAATTGATGAAATGATAAATTGAAATTTAACGAACATAGATCTGCGGGTCTTCTCACGGTAGTTGTGTTCTAAATAAAACGAAAAAACAAAGATTTTTTTTTTTAAATGGACTCGCAAAAGAAGCCAGGAAAGAAAACGAGAAATAAACACGTAGAATCCTTTCCCATCAGAGATCCCGAAGAGAGCTGAACCTCATCATATAGAATTTCGGATTTAGGGTTAGCAAACGTTTGACAGAATTACCCCACTCCAAAAGTTACGGAAAAAAAAATTATATGCCGGATATGAAGGACCATTTGTTCACAGAGCATAGATATATTGAATTTCTCTGCATAAAGCATGCAAAAGATTAAATAACTGGATTTCAATTTTTCCTATACTTTGTCCAGGGATGGTAATTTATTAGCCTCAATGCGTGGTCCATAGTTCAAATTGTTATAATGTGCCTATAAGTTAAACGACTCATCTAAATTTGTTCAAAAGAAGCATCTCAACAAAAATATCATAAAAAGTACCTGAAAACAGGACGAAGGAGACCAAATCTCTCGTTGATCCAGAGCTCGGACTGAGGTATATCTGTTGCATGTGCAGTGGCTCCGTCTTCGTCATCTGAGGGACAATTAAACCCGACAGGAGAGAGTTGATAAACTTGCGCTTCGCGAAGTGCCAAGGCTAACAATGCCCCCGCAGCATACCGTTGTATAGATGACAGCTCTTCCATTTTCGCTTACAAAATCCTTCACTGAATTTGAGAGCAATAAAATTTAAAACCCAAATTTTTCATATCGCAGAAGCCAATGATGGCAAAAACAAGGGCCTTGAAAATATCTTCAAAGGTCAAAAATAAAGCAGAAATTGATCTGCACTATTATAATTTATAATCAGTGCCTTTTGACTTCTTCTGAAATTAAATTATGCTTTTGGCCGGCTTGGAAGGATTCATCTAAAGAATGACCTCTGACTTTCAGTACGTGTCGTGATTGGCAAGCTCAAAGCGTTGGCGCAATTAATTTGAAAAGTTCACACAGCTAGTCTTGCCCAGCAATCAATGCTCGATTCTGGAAGTTTGTGCAGGGATTCTTCAAATTAAGAACTAGAGAGGGTGCAAGAGTGAAGGCGTCAATTTTAAGTTGTCCTGCCTCATGCTTTTCTTTAATATTAAATTTTGCTCTACTAATACTTAAAGCTAACTATTAATACTTTTTTTTAATATCTTTTTTTTTTTTTAATCTGTTTTCTAATTAGTTTGAGCGAGCAGGAATAAAAATTTCTTTTAGAAAATTAAGAAAATTGTCACATAATAATAATCAAAAAAAATAAAATTATAACTTCTTCTACAAGCTTCTTGAAGTTCTAGATTTTTTTCACTTTCAAGATTCAAAACAATGTTGAAGGAAGACATGACCTCCTCAATTCAAGTTGTCACATACTTCTTGTTGTTCTTCTCTCTTTCATGACCTACTCTATATGAAACAAGACTAAATTCATGGTCATTGTTTCCAAGCCACAGTGAGAAAGGAGAAGTCCACTTCCATTCATTCTCACATAAGCAAGCAACTCACAAAAGCAAGGTCAATACACTTACACTATTGCTTTGTCTTTAAAAACAATCATGATCATGAAACCTCTTTAAATGATTCCATTGCACAAGAACTAGGTACCCATTACACGAATTGTTCAAACACTGATAACAATTTTAGCATCTGCATAAGAGGTGTATACCTTGAGATCATAAAAATATACATGCCAAGATTGGGTATTTTAAATAATTTTTATCTAGGCCAATGATTATAGGGGCTTGCCTTTTTCTTTTGAAGTTAAAACATCATGGGTGATTGTAGTGCTTTGTAGCTACAAAGCAATTGATTAAGGTTGTTCTTCAAGGGCAAAGGTTAAATTCCCATGATTGTTATCTAGCCTAAAAAATTGTTCAAGAAACAATATTACAAGGTACTTGGCAAATCACCATGGAAAATATCTTTTAACAATGGAAAGCTAAGTCTTGTGATTCAATAATTCATCTTGTTATGGAAAATATCTTTTAATTATGAAAAGTTAAGTCTTTCAATTCATCAATTCAACTTGTTTTTAGAAAAGTTTGTAAGGCATGGGAATTAAAGTTGGTTAAAGAAAACCATGGGTTGCATTCCGCTTTGCTCACAATGTGTATATTTTAGGGTTTGAGTATTATGGTTTATAAATTATAGGGCTTAAATCCAAGAATTCACAAATGTTTTCCATAGGTTTATCAATATTTTGACATGTATTAATTTGTTAGGTTTTTCGCATCTTATTTTTTGAGTAAAAATGAAAAATTACTATGATTGATATTTTTATGCAATCAATGTTCATTTTTTGACATGACTTCATACTAACAACAACATTTGTAAAAGTATATACTACTTAAATGACACATTTCTAATGTCCATACAATTGTATCTACTTCAAATACCCGATTGGGAGGATCTGTACTCACTTTTGTACCAAATTTGCATCTATTGTTCCAATGATGTGCAGAGAAATTATCTTTCTAGAACTTTCTCTAGCAATAATTAAATTATCGGTAACAAGGTTAATCATACATTGGATAAGAAAATGACTAAGATATAAACTAAAGGTGCTCTGACTAAGACTTATCTTATAAATTTAGTGGAAGTTAAATTGATTAATGTTTTCCTCTCCTAGACCTTACAACTTTTTTGTTGCAAAGTATTAAAGGCCTAAAATGTTGCTCAATAGACACGTATGAAATGATTGCAAAATTCTTATGCAGAATATTATGCTCTTGATGATCCATGGGATTCTTTTAAGGAATCTAGCATTTAAGATGTTGGAGTACCATTGGTGTTTAATGGGAGTGACTAAGTTGTTCAATAATATGTATCTTTCCTTTCTGGTATTCAACTATATGCAATTTCTTCCAAATCTACAATTGGGAAGAGGTACTCTCTAGGCTTGTCCTCTATATATTTGCATTAGTTTTAGTCAATTATAATGTGGTTTGTAAATTCAAGTTTAGTTTTTTGGACATTTTCAAATGGACAATCTATTTATAGTAGTTTCAATGGCTATTTAATACTAACCAAGATGAAGTTGTCAAGCAAATGATTATGAGTACTATAAAGATATTAGTAATGCAATCAATAGGGATAGTCAAGCTAAAGGGGGCCACAAATACAATGATCAATTGTGTTTTATAGGCTAACTCTAGGAAAGCAGACAAAAGGTTGTTAAGAATGTTCATTTAGAGATGATAGTGAGGGTAGTAACTCTCTAGGCTACCATTTTTTTAGAGATGATAGTGAGGGTAGTAACTCTCTAGGCCACCTTTTTTAAATTCTTTGAATGAGCTTTTCCATTCACTTGGAAACCTTTATATGACAATGCAAGTTTTTTTTCAAGTTTAAATGCACTTTTTAATGAAAATTTTATACAACCATTTTTTTCTCATTTGCAATCAAATTTCACTCCTACTTTGATTTTAATACGTAGTTTGTCGATCTTACATGCAATTATCGTGATTTAAAAACTTTAAGAAACATTAATTTGTTGCGAGCAAGTTGGATGTCTATAGCATGACATTTGTCTAATCTAATTTCCTACATTGCTTAAAGTAATGACTGAATCCCATAGTTGTAAATTTCTACAGTAAAATCAAATTGTGACACTAACACCCAACTTGTATAATACTAATAGGATCAACGTTATGAAATCTCAATGCATTTTATTTGACACTTCATCTTGCAAAATGCTTTAAGGTTTATGGTTTCTTCTTTCTAGCAGTGTCATTCACAAATAATGCCCTTATTACATAATTTAAACATTTGGCAATTGGGGCTTTTCTTCATTCTTTCTCTAGTGTAGTTGCATATCTCAAAGATGGGTAAATAAAATACATGTTCCTTACTATAATTGTTTTATGATGTTGTACTATATTAGCATCACAAAAACTAGAGTAAAATTATAAGGTAGTTGATATAATTGAATGCAATCTTATAATTTACCATGAAGCTAAGAGTCTTTAATACATTCCAATTTGATGACAAGAAAACATTCAATGTTTGTCCTTACATTTGAGGCTTGTCAAAATTTCAATAATGGATTGTCTATCTATATGTACATCAACAAATAAAATAGAACAACAATTAACAAATAGAGAGACTAAACATGAAGCTTTTTATCATCGAATAATAGATGCATATTTATACAATAGCTTAACCCACCAACATTCCTAAATAACTGCTAATTAGATTGACAACAAACTACTTCATGATTGACAACACACACATAAACTTGACAGCTAACTGGAACTCATGGACACCTAACTCGAACACATCTACAACTAGTTATTAATTAAAATCAAAACTTTATGACTCACACCTGAACTGAACTAATGTTGCTAGCAACTCAGATAAAGTTTTCCACATGTGTAACAATCATTTTTTTACTATTGTTGGAACATTAACTCCAACAACCCCACTTAATATGACAACTAAAGAAAAAATTATGTATAAATTACACTTTGAAAATAGTTCATAGACCAATAAGACTTCCTCAAGTTGCTCCCAACTACTAGTATAGTCATGCAACTATCATCTAGCTTTGAAACACCATTTCCACATGAAATGCCTCATAACCCTCGTAAAGATATGATGCCAAGCTTCCAGATTTGTAGATTTCTTTGAACTATTTGACACCAATCCACACATGTATGTCTCATAAACTCAATGAGGTGTAGTTTCTCTGATCTGTTAGCACCTTAGACTATTGAGCATCTATCTAGCCTCTACTACATCATTTCCTATTTTCAAAGCATTAACGTTCTTTAAAATAGAATAAAACCTCCATCTTCAATGAAATCATCATTTCCATCAAGATCTGGTGGTTCTTCACCATGCCTCATCTCCTTGATTGCTTCTTCTCTAACACACACAATTTAACAAGAAGATGGCTTTGATACCATATTGAAAAATAGAACAACAATATAAAAAACAAAGAGACTATACACGAAGCTTGTTATCATTGAATAATAGATGCATATTTATACAATAGCTTGACCCACCAACATTCCTAAATGATTGTTAATTAGATTGACAACACACAATAAACTTGACACCCAACTCAAACACATCTACAACAAGTTATTGATTCAAAATAAAACTTTATGACTCGCACTTGAACTGAAATTATATTGCCATCAATTTGAATCAGGTTTGCCACATGTGCAACATTAATTTATTTACTAATATTGGAACATTAACTCCAACAACTTTGAAGTGATGGTTTTGGTTTGACATAGTGTGGCTCCTTTTAAATTAAAGATCTTATACTTTATATTGTATCGTAACATACATTATGTTATCTGAGGAATGTAGTGTCTTATTTTAAGCAATTTTTAAATCACCAAACCACTACTATGACCCTTAAAACATTGTAGACCTATCAAATATTCATGTACTTTTTAATAGAAATGATTTTGTTTTCTACATGGTATTTTTTGACGAAGAAGGAAAGAAATTTACTACAGCGAATAAAATAAGTTTTCAATTAGATGGATGTAGGGATAGTATATTCTATTTATTGGAAACTAAGAATAGATTTAAAGATAAATAACATGAAATCTAAAATTGAGAGAATTTTTCTCGCACACAAGCTTATCTTCAATAGATAAGTAGGAGATATTTTTCACAATAAGTAAAATTATGATATTACTATTAAGATTCAACTATGCAATTTTCTGAGTCAAAATCATTGACCCATATTTTGTGAGTAGTGGTTCACATAACTCATATATCATGAGAATGAATGGAATAATTTACACTCATTGGATCTAGGTATGCTCAAAGAGGTGAAGGACCAGGACTTCCTGGGAGATCGCCCCTCCCAATACTAGTCCATCTTGAGTGCACTTAACTATAAAGTGTCCTCCATGGTTAAACCCACTCTACTTGCAACCCCATTTATAGAACCTTCACTAAGTGTTGTTCCTTATGAAGCATTCA